>VZTX01001062.1:229903-497751 GCA_013400915.1 Pardalotus punctatus | reverse complement strand
TTTTTTTTTTTTTTTTTAAATAGCTATTATTTAGTTTTGTCCCCAAGGAGCTCTGGGATTGCTCTCTAGGCTGACTTTAGTTTTACAGGCGACCAATGAGGCCACCTCCAAGAAATAGTCTTGGGCAAACAGTGAAGGAAGTCTTGGTTTTTGACCTAGCTACAGGGAAGTAAAGCCATGAAGGAAAGCTGACTTAAGATTAATTTCATGCTCTAGTGAAGCAGGAGAACTAGAAACTCTAAATTTTAGTTTAAAAACTAGTCCTACTACATGTATATTGTTTGAGGAAGAGAAATCTGGAGAGACAGAGTCTAATTAGTCTCCAGAATTAATTGGAAGACTTGAATAGGAAGCCTGTAATTCATTGTCTGTCAAATGACCTCATTAAAACAATGAGTCACACCACCAAAGCAGAGAGGTGAAGTGATTTCCTCCCCTTTCCTGAATTATCATTTCACCTTTGGTTTTTTTGCCTTTATTATTTTTTTGCCTAAGGCTCAATATAGATGAGTTCAAATGAACTATAGATTTAGCCTGTCTCTCATTTAAATTTGCCTTTACAATTAGAAAGATGTCTTCTACAAACAATGATTTAGTATTATAAATTAACAAGATCCTCAATACTTGTTACAAGGGTGCCTCCTTGCAGAAAATCTGTAAAAGGAATTTTAACTAAGTTTGCATACATTTTTTCACTTTTAAAAAAAAATATTTTTTATTTTATTTACAAGGCACAAAATGCTGATATGAGATTTTTCTTTTATTAGAAGTACATGTAGCATGTGTATTCCTAGCTATAACCCTCCAAGGAACAATTAATAAGTTCTTGAATCCTTACTGAATTATTCTTATGTTTTTAACTCTGTTAATTAAATATGTATATGTAGGTAGATAATTCAACCTGTGTTACAGAAGTACCTTTAACATAGATTAGGACATGATCAGCTTTCAAATGTCTGAAATTAAATTTCAGCATATCTTGTTAGAGCAGATTTCATTAAAATGCTCTGTGTAAAATGATTTTTGTGTACAAGGTGGAGATAGATGTGGATATTAAGCCTTGACTCAAATGGCCACAAGGAACAGTGCTACAATTTTTGAGTGATGGCTTAAGAAAACAAAATGGGTATTACTGTCATAAAGCTGAGTTGGTTAGTTATAAAGTGAAGACATACTGAAATGCTGTGAAGTCTCTTGCCTCCATGAGGGAAAATGTGCCTCTTTTTTAGAATGCTGCCGTTCCTTGATGGGGATCTGCAAAACAAGAAAGGCACGAGCACCGGGGCACAACTGTTTTAATGACAGCCAGCTCTCTGCAAGTGTCAGATGCAAAGTCTGCCACATGCAAAATGCTCTTGTTCTGTTTTACTCTTTGGTACTGCAGACTCTTATTTCAAGAAAAAATAGTTCCTGAGGGGTAAAGCATTTAAAATTATTATATGTACTTTAAATGAATGCTTCCTCTGCCTTAAGAATAGTTGCAGTTAGCTCAGATCTCCTTTAGGGGCTTGACCCTACAGTTTGGTTTATTTTGGCAGTATTAAGAAGTCTTCAGATGGTGTTAAACTTGCCTGCAATCTTTAAGGAAATACCTTGTTTTGCAAAAGAAGGCACTTGTGATAACTTCAAAATATAAGGGGAGGATTTCCTCTCTCTTGCTGTAGTGTCACATTAAAAAGAAACTGACTCCTGGCTTTGTTTCATACCTAAGGGAAACTTGCTCCAAACTCTACTGAGTTGTGGGAGAATGGGCAGAGAAATGGCAGGGTGGGATATCCCAAATGACTACAGAGTATCATAGATGTCCCTGTCCACTCTGCAGATGCCTCTTCCTGTAAGGCTCTTGCTTCTGTGACGCTTCCGGAGAGTTTGCAGATGCAATGTCTTGTAGTTGCCTTGATGGTGAGTGAAAGTGTTGTAGAGCATTTGTGGCTCAAACAGACAATTAATGAAATTTTTCTAATGGAAGAACTGCACTTCAGCCCATTCCTTTCCACAGCTGTCTTAATCTGATATTTTGGCATGGGACTATAGATTGTTTTTTAATTTTTATAGGAAGACTTGTTGAAAGGCAATACTAATGACATTAATTCCAAGTAAAAATCTTTTAAGATCACTTTAGTGAGTTTATTTCTCTAATGATTTCACTGCAGGGCTTTATATAAGTTTGATAGTAAAAAATCCTAAAGTGTGTTTATATGTTTCAAGCAGCACCATGCCATATAGTTTTGCATTATCTGACAGGTCCTTACAGTGATGATAGGCTGACACAGAAGTAATGCAAAAGTTGTTGAAAGCTGTGAACTTTTAGAGTAAACATGTCTTCCTCCTTTTTCTGATTTTTTTAGTGGAGAAGTACTGAACTCTGACAAGTTTAGAGTTGCTATTGTTGCAGTGCCTTGTGCCTGTGTGGAGGATGACAGCTTCAAGAGAATGGAGGAAGAGGATTTGGGGTCTTAAGAAACCTGTTTTTCTCACCATCTCATTAGGCTGTCTATCCAGATGGGAAGTGTGATACTGATGCGCATAGATGTATTCCTGAAGTGGCCTTAACTTAGTTCAGAGTGGAAGAATATAAAAGGTTCTCAGTGAGCATTTGTAGACCCCACTATCGTGCAAAGCCTCTCTGCCTTTGCTGCTATTCATTGCAGCCACAGTAGTGTGGATGCAACAATAACTGTGGTGCAACAGGGCATGCAGTTCACTACAGATGTGCATAATCTGTCAGGAAAGGAAATTGATTTGTTGGGACCATGGTCCCACCAGAAAAACCTGACATATTTCCCAAGTTAAAATACATATTTACAGAGACTTTCCTTACACAAAGTGCAGCACCTTGTCATATATAGTTCAGTGTGACTGTTTTTGAAAGGTACTGCATTGTCATTTAGGTGGTGACTTTATTCACTGGAATTTTTAACTTTGAGCATTCATCCAGGAAATCATGCTTTTAGTTGTTTCATAGAATCATAGAATGGTTTGGGTTGGAAGGGACCTTAAAGGGACCTAAAGACATTAAAGGTCTTCTAGTTTGACTCTCCTGCCAAGGGAAGGGACACTGTACATTAGGTTGCTGAAAATGCTGTCCAACCTGGCTTTTCACATCAATCTGAATGACTAAATCCATAATTATGTTCCATGTTTATAGCTAACTGTTTTCGTAAGAACCTTTTTGTAGGTGTATACATAGTACTGTGGATAAACATTATTTTCCCAATGTGACAGTAAGGAGGTAATTTAGCTTTTAATGCGCCTGCAAGAAATTGTATACCAAAAGAATTTCAGATAATGATGCAAATCTGTAAGTTTCTGTTCTCACACAGTTTAAAAAGAGAAAATCTGCTGAAGCTGGGGAAAATATCACTGTGAATAAAGGCCTGGCCCATCAATTGGTTTGTTGCGTTCTGGACTTTTTGTTTTGTTTTGTTTTGCTTTTCTTCAAAGTAGTGTAATTCTCTTAGCTCTGCAACCAGTTTCACCCATCATAAACCAGTGGTGCTACCTCTGGCTCCTTCTTCCTGCCCTGTCTCGGACTGACAAAAGTGTTAGTGTGGGCTGAGTGGTGTCTTGCTCAGAGGGCTGAGCCAGCTTGGAAAGTAGCAGGGCAAGAGGAAAAACAGCTGAGTTTTTAGCCAGGTTAGATTTCTTGTACAGCTGAGTATGCAGCCAACCAAAATGCTAGTACCTGTATGGAGAGTGGTGACAGAAACACCTCTTTTGGCAAGAGTGATGATTTCTGTGCAGGCTTAAGCTGTGGAAATCTGCTTTGAGTGTTGGCATTGTATCCAGCCATAGATTGTACTTAATTCAATAGTTTGTAGAAGGCCCTATGTAGTAAAAGCCTGAAAGACGGCTAACAACTGAGCTGGCACAGTCACAAGGAAAAGCTTGTCGTTCACACCTTTGGATGGTGAGGGTGTGTATAAAGTTTCTGGCCATGAGGCCAGAGAAATTACAGCTTAGCAGTAAAAGCTTAAATAAAAAGGTATAGTCTGCTGTTTTAAAAATACTCCATTATGGTATTATGGGATCATTACAATTACTCGTATTTTCTTTTTTTTTTCCCTAGGAATTTATCAAAGAGCTGCTAACTCGGATAAGAGGAATGAGGAAACTCAGTCCCCCTCAAAAGAAGAGTATATAAATAACTCAAAGTAATAGCACTCTGTAAAAGACATGGCAAGGGAAATGGGACTTTGAATACAAGACCTTTATTAAAATAATTGTCTTTCTCCACACCTTTTTTGATTTTATTCAGTTTTGACTCAAGGAATTTTTTGTGTGTTTTAAGGGTTCTTTTTTAAGTGTCAAATTTTTTTTAATCAAAAATATCGACAGTTTGGATGCTGCTCAACTTTCACTGGAGGATTACTGAAGCAAGTGAAGAATCGAAGAGTTAGTGATGAGGGGCAGCAAGCCTATGTGGTGAACCAGAAGATCTTGTAAATTTACAGAGCTAGGAGACTTCTCCTTGCAACTAGTTGGATAACGTTTCTTAAGTTGGTTGTACATTTAACTCATGGATGTCAAGTTTCTTGTGCTTGTCTGTACATAAATTTTAAAGTGGGTTGTGAATACTGTTTCACATGGATGGAAGGAAAAGTTTGTTACAGTAAATTATTTAAATGGTGGTTATTGCAAATTTGCTACCAGAAGGTACCAGTTTAGATTACCAAAAGGAATGCTGCCATTTTTCTAAATACCCTTAAAGCAGCCCAATGAAGAATTTCATCATATCTCCTTGTTTAGACTGCAGCATATGAAAATTGGGAATTTTAAGGGCTTAATTTGTAGACTTAAAAGTTATTTGATTGACTTTGATGCTTTGCCAGGATCACTTCCTCTCCACCTCATGGTGTCTTGGAGCTATGCTAACCTATACTGAATATGGGCCTGAAGTGATATCTAGAGAAATGTCCATCACCATTTAAAAGCTGGTTCATGGTGGAGGAAAGGCAGTGATACCAAAACGAATTGCAAGTACTGTATTGCATTTAATGATGTGGTCTTAATCAAATGCAGATTCCTCTCCTATAAAGGTAGGCCAGGAGTAATACAGCCTTTGTTTATGGCTCTGCCCTAAGAAGTGGGGAGACTTCTTAATTGGGCTCTCTTACTTGTAAGAGCAAGAACAGAGATCCCTGCTCCCTTCTGGAAAATGTCCTAACTAGAATGTTTGATAAGCTACCATATACTGGTAGGTGACACTAGTCAGGCATTTTATATCAAGGGTGCTCTGAACATATTTTATTTTTCAAAAGGAGTACATGTTTGTGAATTTTATGTATACTGGCAAGCTTTTTTAATGTATTTAATTTTGTAATGTTTACTGATGATTTTATTTACCAGATATTTACTCAAATAAATGGAACAACCTGTGACTTGTTACATGTACACTTTACAAGACTACCGTTGCTGAGTAGGTTTGTAAATGGAATTCCTTCTCAAAAAGAGAAGCCTGTGAGGTGGTAAGTACATGGGAACCCAGCTGTATTGACCCTAATTGGCTTTTAATGTACCCAATATCACTCAAACTCCTGTAACCTGATGTACAGCTTCACTTTTGAAAGCCTCCTCCAGATGAGGCCTTCCTTCCCTATGCCCTGGGGAATTAAAAAAGGGGTGGGAAACCCCCCACCCCCTTGGAAATACTTTCAGATAAATGCTAATAAGTTCAGGCAATTTTTTTTGTCCGCCAGAGAGGGACTGTAGGGGAGGGCTTACACTGGGTGGCTCTCAGTTTCCTAGTGAAATTGTGGCAGAAGGGGATCCTTCAGGAGACGCTCTACCTTTCTTCCTTTGTGCACTTTTTTGGATCCTCAAGAAATTCCACCAGCCCTCAGAAAAGACATGCTAGTAGCATTTTAAATTTAAATCTTTTATCTTGCCGAAGTTGCAATTTAGCTCTGGTGATTATCCTGACGAGTCACCCAGCAGATTTTTGTAAAATTGTGAAAGGAAATTTGTACTTCAGAGAAATTGGGGGGAACCTTGTGAATTCATCTGTTTTTTTGTTGAGATCACCCTCTGTTGTTGTCAACATTATCAATGGATTGTCTTTGGTTCTGAAAGAGGCCCATGTGACCAATATGTCTTGCCATAAGAAGATTGTCTCTCCTTGGTCGGTGCTCCTTGCAGAGGATCTCATGTAGCTAGATCTAAATGTTCGTATCAACACCACCCTTTGAAGGAGAGAATGCTATAGGAAAAGCTTCCTTAACTGCTGAGGTAAGGGGGCTTTTATTAGATTTTTCACTCAACTTGAGGCAGAAATTGGTGATGGAAAGAAGTCTTACTAGCAAGCCTGATGTTTGAGTGGGCAGGTATTTTTCTGGGAAGCTTTTTGGTTTGCAAACCACTGAAAACTTTTTTCCAAACTGAAAACAGTCTAGTGTGTCCGAAATGGTGAAAAAATTTTTGATTTGAGACTTGCTGGCAATTCTCATGTTCAGAGGTTTGAGCTGGAATCTGAAACAACCCAAAGTCTGAACAGTAAGTGTTCTAGTAATTTTCATATCTATGAATGCATTTTGTGACTTCACTGATGATTTCCAATATCACTTTTTTTTCCTTTATAATAATGGTATGCCAAATCAGATGTCAATTAATGGCAACTGTACCAGTACCCTAATTACCTACAGCAAAAAATACTATCCACAAATTTTTTTTTTATGTTGTTTGACTAAAAGCTGCCCACTCAAATGTACGCATGACATATTTGTGTCTTTCATCCTATTCATCCTGCACTGAAGTAGCTGGGGAAAAGTAGCAGTGTGCCCCTTCTAAAACCAATAGGTTTTGTGGTAAACTTAGAAATGGTGAAAACTGGGACAGTCCTTACTGTTTTATTGTCTCATGGAGGTGGGATAAGTCACTTCTGAGAGGGATTTCCTCTCCTCCTGCACCACAGGTTTTTCTGTCTTACAAGTGTCAGTGAGCAAAACCAAGCTTTAAATAGCATTTGTTTGCAGCTGGCCTGATTTTTCTGAGGACTTAAGGAGTCTCATTCTTGCTAATTTTTACTTAATGGAGCTACTCTTGGCCTTGGTGTAAGTGAGGGGAGAATTGACCCATTCACTAAAGATTTAATTGTGCTTTATGTCTTTATACTGTGTGGGTGTTCTTGGCTCTGGGGCAATATTCAAGGGGCATATAAATAGCATACTGTTACTGAAACAACTTGAAATTAAATCTTACAGCCCCGTCTCTGCTGTCTTGGCTGGACAGCTTTCATGAGAAGGGCCAAGTTGCTGCAATGAAAGCTTCCTCTGGGCATTTAAAGTGGCTAATGAAAGAAACTGAAGTTCCTTCTTATAAATATGTAGTGAAGCTGAGTTTTTTGATTTGGAATTGAAGTGCCTCTCCAGTGTAAAAAATTGCCTGCAAGAGCACGTGTTTCTGAAGTCTGCTTCATGACATAATTAGCCTTTGCATGTTTTACAGCAGGACCTGACAGCTGGCTTAGAAAGAAAAGCAAAGTGCTTGTGTAATCATATTTAGTGTGCCTCATGAGGCTGCAGTGACAGGGTAGTGTATTCCTGTGGCACAGAAGAAAGGACATGAGCCGTTTGTCTGCCAGCCTTATTTTTGTTCCTTCCCCCCAACAGTGGGGTTACTCCTGGAGTCGCCATTCATGCAGGGAACATAAGATGGAATGTGGGAGAGTTTCTCTATTCTCAGAGAATATGGTCAAGAAAAGCAGGACCAAAATATCTCCTCCATTTGTGTACTTGAAGCTCTTTGACCCAGTGTCTTAATAAAAGTGCTTAGTAAAAGTGCTTAGTACTTTATGCTGGTATGTATAATAGTGTATGTGAAATTGAAATGACTCAGCAATTTATTTCTAAGATGTTTTTTCAGATTCATGACAGTCGTAATGCATGCAGCTCCATGGTAAAAAAACAAAACAAAAAACCTAAAAAAACCCCAAAAACAAACACCACCCCCCCCCTCCCAAAACAACAACAACAACAAAAGCATCAGCCCCATCAAGAGAAGACCTGCTTGAGTGGAAGCTAGAAGAAAATGCAGGTCTTATTCTGTACAAACAGTTGAACTTAAAACTCTGGTGAAGTTCTATAACAAGAGAAAAAATTGCTTCTTGGCTGCGAAAGATTTCTCATTGCACAGATTGTATACTGGTATTGAGTAACTGCATGCAACACTTTTAAAAAGGTGTTGGAATTTAGGGAGGAAGTCAGAAAAGAAATCAGATGTTGGGAAGTCCAGGAGAAAACATTGCTATGAAAATTACCTGTTAGAAAAACAGGAGAGTCTTGTGTTACTGCATATATTTCTGTCTGGAAAGAAAACGAGAAATGTCAGTGCTTTCATGTATTGGAGAAAAGAATGAAGAGGAGGAATACTGGAAGAGTAAAGGAAGGAAACTTGAAGTGTGGAAGAAAATAGAGCATCCTGATGAGCCCTTTGAGTTTGCTAGTGTGGGAATAGGTGAGATAGACATCTATTAGTATCTCCAAATTGAAATGGGATGTTTTTCTAGGTAAGTTGTCATTGGATCAGTTATTCAGTTTCAGTCAAGGTAATCAAAGGCCTTACAACTCTAGACTTCTGCTTCATGGGGTTTTGCTTGTTTGGTGTTTGTTATTTATTTATTTAGGTTTGTGATTTTGTTTGTTTGTTTTTTGGTTGGTTTGTCCTAGATTTTTGTTAAAGCAGGGGAAACTAATAGGAAACTGATTTCTATGTGTTGTGGCCATGTAACTACATGCTTCTGTAGTGGTCAAATCAGATTACTACTACTAGCTACACATTTTATATATAACTCTCCTACCTTTAACTTGACTTAATTTTACTACTTCTTTTTTTTTTTTTTTTTCTGGAGGTAATCAAATAGCAAGTAGGAATGTCATTAAAGTTGCTATTGAAAGCTAGAAAGAAATTGAAGTGAAGAAAAGAAAATGTGACTTGAAAGTGCTTAGTACAGAAAATTTTATTTTTGCCACTGGAGGATTCTGTCATCAGTGTGTAAACAGGGTGTTTCTAAAGTTTAGAAATTGCTATTTATAATAATCTAACCTAGTGCTGATGGGGTTTTATTTGTTTTGTGGTTTTCTTGGTAGAACTAATGACCAAATTCTATGAACTTACACTGTTTACAGATATCTCTGTCTTCCAAGAAAAACTGACATTACTTGTTTAAAGAAACAGAACTATTTTAAAAATTATTTTTAAAAATGTATATAAGACTGAAAATTCTTTTGGAGGTGCAGCTAACAGGTTTTTCTTGGTACTAAACTCAGATGTCTTACTAAATTGGTATTTTAGTTGAACTTTTTACCTTCTAAGATCAAAATCAAAAATATCCTTTGGTAGCTTTTAACAGAGGTTTCAGTCTGCCTGACTGTATAATACTGGGTTGGACTTGAGGCACGTAATTACTTGGCAAAAAATGTAGAAGCTGATCCTCTTCAAGGACAGAGGCTTGTTTTACTACCCCTTCTAGGGGGCATAGGGGATTAGAGCACAAGAGGCTTTCCTGCCTCCTTAAAGGAGGATCCTACAACAGTGTCAGCAAGGCTTTGGCTCTTGCCCAGGCATTGTGGGTAAGTTCATGTCCCCTCTTGCGGCCCATAGTCATACTGGGACTTTGGGAATTCGAGCGGTGTGTACTCAGATATATGGAGAACTCTAGATCATTCAGGTCTGTGACAGGATTGTGCTTATCTAGGATCTGTGTTTGCCTTCATGTTGCTTGACCTGAGGCAAAAGCAGGTGGGAATAGCCTTTATTTAACATACTGACCTACAGTAAAGAAGGAATCCCGGTAGGGATTGTATGGTGAAGCTCCCATCAATACTTGCTGTCTCCTAGTAAGAGAAGCCAAATAGCCACAGTGGTGGCTGTGCAGACCCTGCAGGCAGGTTTCTCACAGTCCTGCCTGAACCTGGCTTTGGCTCAGAGCCTGCCTTCCTACTGGTCTGTTCTGACTCTACTACTGCAGTATCAGGAAGCCTCATAAAGCAAATGAAAAGGCTTCAGTAGGTGCTTTGGGCTTGTCCAGCAACTGGTGCCGAGCCAAAGCTATGTCAAGGCTACAAAGAGTGTGCAATGGTGGTGCTTGAGACAAAGGCACTAGAACTGACTTGAAAGTGTTCAAGACCAGATTGGATGGTACTTTGAACAAGAGTTTCATACCTAGTTTCTGCCACTAACCATCCTCAATGAACTGCATGTTTTCTGTTGTGTCTTTCTAGACTTAATTTCAAGCCTACCAAAGCAATAGTTACTAAATCAGTTTTGGTATCCATTGTCTCCTGTACCTCATGGTGTGCTTGCCTGCAGTCTGCATTATTTTCCCCCATTCCTTCAAGCTTAACAGCTTGATTAGTTCTCTTAGGGATCTTTTACTCCTAAATGGAAATGTGTCATGGTGCTATTTCAGCCACAGTGTTTCTTTTGTCAATACCAAGTCAACTCAAAAGACTAGGAAGGATGCTGTAAATTGTAGTGTCTTCTGATTTATGGCGTCATACTTCTGGAGTTTACTCACTTTTGGCATTATTTCTTTACTTTCATGGGTAAGTTTTCATCACTGTGTGAATGCAACTCAGCCACTTACTATAAGGAGAGAGCAAACCTCCTAGAAGTCATCGGTTTTTCTTATATTCTGAGAAAGAAATATAAATGTGGTTTTATGTTTTCCCCCAACTATCTGGAAGATGCATTTGCAGTGCCACAGAAATATTCTTGTTTAGAAACCTGAGGATGTAGTGTAAGTAATGAAACAGGGCCTAAATGGTGGCAGAAACACAAACTTACCAAATGAACACATTCTTTATGTCTTTTGGGGGAAAAAACCCCAAAAGCTCCACATGCATGTCTCCTGAGCTCAGTGCTTGTCAGAGACTAACCTGCTTCCATTAGGCTCTACTGGGCTTTGTGCTTGGTGCAGGCAGTGGCCATGTGGAGAGGTGAGTACTGGTTCTTGAGGAGTAATGCAGATATGAGCACATTTATGTGATTGTATTCCAGCTGACTTGCTTCATCCTGAACCCATTGCTTGGGCTGCAAGAAGCCAATGTTTCAGTCAGAACGTTGGTAGCATGTGTCATCACCCTTTTCCATTTTGTGGTGACTGTGATGTGCACAGTCTCTGCTGCCACTGCCACTAAAGGATACTGCAGTTTTTCAGGCATTAAATTAGGAAGGAGCATGTTTTTCATTTGGGAGGTACAGTAGTTTGTTACCAACCCACATATAACAATAACTTTGTTTCTCTGACATACACACCTAAAAAGCAGGTCTTTCAAATACGTATAGCTGTATATATGCTGTTACCAACTGACAGTGTCCGGTTTTGTGATAAAATGAAGCTTCTCAATGTTCTTTTTTCTGAACTCATTTAATTCATGCCACCTAAACTCCAGCTAACCTTTTAATATAGGTTTCACCCTCATCAGTAAGGCTTTAGCACCTTTGGTGAATTTTTCTGGTGCTGTTTTAGACTTAAAACCAGGCACAAAATTATCTGATATTGGAAAAAGGCTAGAACTTGTTTGTAAGATTCCCCTCTTTAGAGTTGTCTCAAAGGTATTTCTGTTTCCATATCAACAGTGTACCACAGTAGTGCTTGTTTTATAATGGTCAATCCTTAGAATTTTAATAATTTACCTCAAGTGTCTGCTCTTTCTTTTGTTCTCTGATGTGCCTTGGCCAAGAGCTGACACTTAAAATATTGTATTGATTATTTCTTCATCTATGAAGTTGTACATTCAGCTCAGCACTTAATCACTCTGAGGCTAGATTTTTTGTGCTTGGCACAAGGACAATGTGTTTAAAATAAATGTCAACTCTTCAAAATTAAAAGTTTTAATGTCAGAGTTGAGTGAAGTGATAATTGTTTAATATTTTCCTCTCTTGGTTACCTTTGAAATCTGAAAATTGGAGTACTTCCTGAAATTAGTGTGATTTTTTTCTGTTCTGATCTTGTTAGCTGCTTCCTAATTCGCTTAGTACTTGTATTCCTTATAGTTTTTATTTCTAGTAACATTTGGTATCTGCTCTAACAACTGTTCCCCCTCCCTCAGAGTTCTTCTCTTGTGCTCTCATCCCTTTTGCAACAGAAATTCAAGTGTGTCACAATGATGCCACATCTGCAGCACCAGCAAAGACAACTAGGCAGGGATTCAAGAGAGATCACATAAATCAGATTAACCCAAGTATTGCTGTGTTTTCTTTGCTGGAGAAAGTTAGGCTATCATGCCCAGCCCACTCCCGAGTTTCTCATCTACTTCTTCTCACACAAGCAGATTCTTCCCTAGGAGAGTGTGTGTTTTGGGTGTTCAAGCACCCAAAATGAAGCACTTAAAACTCTGAGATTTGGTTCAAATATCTCAGATGGAATTCATTTATGATGTTGGCTTTTTTAAAAAATAAATAAGTTTGGGACTGTCCTTGGTATCCAACTGCTGAGTCTTGTTAACTAAAAATTGTGGAGCAACCGTCGCATATGCAGGAGAGCAGGGACCCCAGATCAAACAGCAGGTGTGGAATATGCTGACCTTTCACTTCTTTCAAAGTTTCTTCACTGTCTGAACCTTGCTCATCTCAAATGTTCAAGAATTATAAGACAAGTAATGTGGCACTCTGAGGCTATGGAGTCCTGAATCTTTTATAATGCTTTGTTTCTTGAGTTGCTTTCTCAGGGACCGCTTGTAATTTGTTCATACTGTTGATGGGGGACTGAAACTTCCATTCCCACCTCCAGCAATTTCAGGAACAGAAATCCTAGGAAGGACACTGGGCTTGTGATAAAAACATTAAGGTCAGGGACAATCAGGGAAATAACATTTGTGGATGCTGGAGCTGACCATACTCTTGATCTGCTACAGTGCCCTTTTTGATGCATCCCATGTAGCCCCACCTGTGCTGGTAGAAGCTCAGGCCTGCTCATGGACAAAACCCAATGAGGCAGACAAGCTTGGTAAAATTAAAATATGCTGGTGTCCCTTGGCATTAGATGTAGTTTAGTCTTTATCCATTTCAATGCAGACTACAAATTTCATTAGCTGGAAAGCACTCTTCCTTTAAGTAGGTTGGTGATGGGGGCTTTTATAATATATCACTTCATCCATGCTTTACTGCAGTACACAGGGACCCTGGTGGGAAAAAGCAGTTCTTGTGGGAGCCCTAGGAACAACCAGCTCTCTTTTTTTGGTATAAATAGTTGAGGACAGAGCGGAGCAAGCTCATTTTTAATGTGTGTTTAGATTGAAAGTGAGTTGCAGTGGAGCCTAGCTAACACCCCAATCAATTATACTTCCAAATTTTGCCCTTTGGGGCCAGAAAATGGCTGTCAAATGCTGGATTCTCTGCAAATCAAAAAAGTCTTTTGCGTTCTTTTCATTTTTAAAAGGGTCACTTACTGAGAGCAAACAACTCTAATAAATGAATAGAAGTTGATGCTCAAAACTTGGCAGAAAGTTTCAGAGCTGTGTAATGGCATTTGGGAGATGGATACACAGCTTTCTATGCCATGTTTGTGGGGAGATCCACAGGGGGAGCAAACTGAAATGACAACATTTTCATGATATCCTTTTTCTGTAAATGACAAATTAGGTGTGGGGTTTCCTACAGGTCTTTCCCTCACAATCTGGGGCTGTGATACTCCTGAGGGGAAAGAGGTAATCAGTAGTTACTTTCTGTATAGAGCTTTGGACATGGATTATTTTCAAGAATTATGTGAGTGCTGTTGGGAATTATTCAAATTCATGGGAACCTTCCCCCTGTTAGGATAGTGCAGGGAATTGAAAGAGTTCCCAAAGAAAGACCAGGGCTGCATGGAAGAGCAGGTGATCCCACTGGTTTGTTGTGTCAGACAACTCGGAGATGAGCCACAGCTAAGTGCTTGTAACTCATTGCCACACCAGTATGTGGCAGACTTGAAGTTATTTACTTAGATGTAGCAAATGACTGAGCTCTTATATTTAAAGACCCCAAAGTACTTTCCCCCCTATTTGTTGGCATTAACTATGCAGAATTTAGTTCTCTACTTCATCTATTATTCTGGTGCCCACTCAGCTTTTCAAGCCTGAGATTTCTGTCCCGTCCATCCTGTTCCAACCTAAAAATCTCTTACTGTCTGCCATTTTGTTGTCTGCCTCCTGCATTGCAGATCTTGGAGAAGTGTTTTCCACAAGAGGGTATAAGACAGCATTTTGCATTAACCCACTGCCATGAAACTGGATGTTAATTCCTATACTTGCACTATCCCTACAGGGATCATGACACTGTGTTATCCATCGCTGCTTAGGGAAAGAGAAAGACTCCAAGGAGCACAACCTGCCTACTTGCTCCAGTTGGGACTCAGGTAATACACAGATTCTCACATGCTCACACCTAAAATGGTGTCAGCCAGTCTCACAGCTGAAAGCCCAGGCATGGGTGGTGCTCCCTCCTGCGTATCTCAGGTGGGCCTGTCACTGGTGCTTAGCAGCAGTGTCAGAAGCAAGAAGCAGCACTTCCTCTCCTCTTCACAGAGCTCTGGACAGTTGATGTGCCAAAAAGCTTTGTGTAAGACACTCTGTAGCCTTTAGGAAAACAAATGTGAACTCTACTGCTTCTGAGATCACATTGTCAAAACAGGTTGTGATCAATCTCTTTGAAGAAGGAAAGGAAATCCTGGTGACCCTCATAAACCTTAATGTTTCCTAAACAAGGTGCTGCTAGTATCTAATGTTATATCAGTGTTTTTCCTTCCTTATTCCCTCATTTCTAGTTTCCTAAAGGAGTGGAGTTGGTCCTTTCACCAGCTGACATGTCAAAAGCATTCAGGAGGAAACTACAGGAAGCTGGCAGTGACTTGGAAAAATGAAGCAAATCTGCAGGGAATCTCTTGTCTGATTCAGTGGCTTTTTAACATCTTTCCTTTCCAGCTGGACCTGCCTCCTGGTAGCAAAGGCCCTGTCTAGGCTGGGCACATCAGAGACAGCACACTGACCTCTTTAATTTCTGAGGATTAATAAGGTTTTACTGCTTAAGGTAAACATCTAAATGAATGCTGAGGAGCCTTGCTCACATTTCTCTATTTATTGCGGTCCTCCCTCACCTCTCAGTTGTGACTCACTGGCAGGAGTCATAAATAATGTAGTGTTTCTAAAATAACTCTGAAAAAATTTAACTGTGCAGTATAAAATCACTTGTGAAGGGGGAGATGTGGCAGATGTAACAAGTGGAAATCCTGCTGAGGCATTGTTGTTGTTTGGGTATATTTCAAAGGTTTAAATAGGATTAAGGTATTTATTATTATTAATGGGAAAATAATCTTTATCCCTCCAGAACATTAGAGATACACAGGTTTTTTTATGCCATAGAGGAATACTCTATGGGCAAATACAAAGTTCCTGTAGTCTAAGTAGTCAAGCTTGAAGCTTACCCAAACTGAGGATTTTCTCTTACTGACAACACACACTTCTCATTCTGCTGCAACCTTAAGGCCAAAGGCTGAGGCATTCACAATTAACTACTGATTTGAAGTACCTTGATCTATTGGTGTTCCAGCACAGTCCTTAAATGGGCCTTTATTTTTAAAGTAATGCTCTTCACAATGTTTCTCACCAGGAACACTATGAATTAGAGGTTCCCAGCTTGCTGGCCATTCCTGAAAACCTTCTGGATATTGACGGATGAATGAATAGCATATGCCTAGGTAAGAAGGTCTGTGACTGCTTGATTCTATAGCATTAAAAGAGGAAAAATAAAGAAGATAGGCTTTATGGTTTAAATAAACTGCCATATTCTGACAGTATAATGCTAACATCCAATTTGGAGGGCAGGCCAAAAGCTTTTCCCCCCATAAAAATCTTGGGTTAAATTAAGAAAAACATTCTTTCAAACTACCTTCTGTTACCCCAAGAACTCTTAAAAATTCCATCGGTAGCATTATGCAAAATACTCATTTTACACTGACCGCTGCTTCCTCCTTTATCCCTGGTGTGTGTGCAGCACTTTCTGCTATTTGAAGCGGGGAGGGGTATTTTGATGTGGTTGCCTGCCTCAATTCAGGACATAGGAGTATTTTTTGCTGCAGAGCATGGTCTTCCTGGTGTGTGGAGTAGAGCAAGGTCATCCAGAGCAGCCTAAGGAAGGGAATAAATCAATGAACCAAGCAAAGGCAGTCACTGGTAACTAGCTAAGAATAAAGAGTTAGGTTTGGAGATGCAATGTTCACCCTCAGCAAACAGAGCTTGAAATCCTCAAGCCAAATGATGCATTTCTGAGCTCAGGACAGGCTTAGAGGAAGCTGAATTGTTATCGGATCCCAGGATACTGTGGTCTGAGTGAAGGTCAGCTTCAAACAGTGTTTGCTGACAAGTGCAATAGACGAGTTGCTGTGTGAGCTGGCTCTAATGGACTTGAATGAAATAAGAAACGTTGGACCCTGAGTGTTGTTAAAGGGTTTTGTGTATGAAGCCATTATCTCTTAATTTTGTAGCCTCACTGTTTTTGCCTGTCTGGGAGATGGCAGAAAACCTTGTGGAGCTCTTTGTCACCCAGCTGGGGAGTAAGAAAAGTCCTGATTGCCTGACTGCAAGGTTTCCAGCCCAGTGAGCAGCCTGAAAAGAACTGGATTATTCAAATGCACTATTCCCCTATAGATGCTCTGGGAAGGAGGTAGCACATATGAGGTTTCGTGGGTGCTTAGTCTGCTTTTTGATCCATGTATTGCTCTTTTTTTTTTTTTCTGGCTGCTCTGGTTAGGTAATGCTGCCGTGACAAACTTGCTTTCAGATGGTGGTAGCCTGCACTGGAGCAGGGCTTGATCCAGCTCAGTAGAAAAGTCAAATAAAATATTCCTGACTTGTTATAGAGAAAGCCCCACATTGCTCCTTGCTGTGCTTGCCCCCTTGGGGCACCCCACTGTTTGTCCCTTTAGCCTTCAGGCTCTGGTGGCTGTTCTTGCCTGCTCCTGCCCCAGGGTTCTGCTCAGCTGTAATGTCTCAGTGCTGTTGAACACTGCAAGGAAGATGCACAGGTCTCTGGCCGAGCTGAGGGCTGGTGCTTACAGCCCAGCAGCTGCACAGCATCCTCCTGTGAGAAATTACAGGGATCTCCCAAGCTATTACTGCTCTGATGAACCCGGGTGGTGTTCTGGGGATTTCCCCTGTTTGGCAGGGAGGAAGTCGTAATGCAAATGAGCTTTGGCTGCAATAAAGAAAAAAAAATGCAATTGATAAAGGATATTAGCTCCTAAAACTGTGATTTAGGCTTGCTGTTCTGCCAGCAGTCTTCTGTGTGGCCTTGTGAAAGTTGCTTCTGTGCATCAACCCCCCCTTGCACTAATGGTCCAGGGCTGGTTTTGTCACAGGGGTATTGCCAGGATAAATGCAGCAGAGGCCACAAAGCATCATGATGACATGAACCACTTCACTGTCTTGATTGATTGAGTGCAGTAAACAGGATGTCTAAGTCACCTAACTCACATCACAGGATGTCTCACTTTCACCTTGATGAAGTAAATTTTCGTCACTTGCCTGGAAATTGTGTTGATATTCTAAAGCAGAAAGCAAAACCAACCCCGAGGTCCAGCATACAGAGACAAGAAAGGTTATTTTTAACGATGTGGGAAGTGCTGTACTTACAGGGCTTATGCTACCCAGGGGACGTGCCTTGCATTTTGCTTAACAGAAGCAGAGCACTCTCAAGTTACAGAGCTGAAGGGGAATAGCAAGCTGGTGTGCTAATAATTCCCATGTTACTATTTTTAAAGTTCTGCCTGTGTTGTTTGTAGCATTGTTACCCAGCAGTGCCTCCTGATGCCAGGTTACTTCAGGCAAAGCTGGTGTTCGCACTTAAATCTGTACTAATTTTCTTGCTTTTTGTTTGGTTGCCTTTTCCTCATTATAGTCTTATGCACTTGTATATAAAAAACAAACAAACAAAAAAACCCCAACTTGTAGCCAGGAACTTGAATTTGACAAAATTCAATTTTGTTGTCTTGTTCAAATACTCAGAGCTGTATTTACAGAGTCCCATCACCCTTCACCTGCCTTTGTGGCCTTAGTTGTGGGTACACAAAATGACTTCTGTGAATTTTTTTTGCCTTGATGGCTCAGTGCATCCCTAGCCAGCTTGCATGTGAAAACACCATTGAATATGTTCAGGCAAACTATTGGGTCAAATAATTAGAGGCACAGAGATCCTTTTTGCATGCCTGCCCTGGTCCCTTGTAGAAGCTCCCAGGGAGGCTTGGTCTGCTGCAGTGGGACTTGGTGGAGCCTCTGCTCTGCTGGTGAAGCTGTCTGGGAAATCTGGTTCCCTTACAAAGGCTCTGGTGATATGTACTGACAACTGTGAGGATGTGTGTGAAAGGAGAGCTGCTGAAGGAGCAAGGAAGGCTGTTATTAGAAATAAAAGCTGAAACATTTCTGCAAGTTCCTCTGAAAGAAAGGGAATTTTCTACAGGAGTGGGGAAAGCCAAAGGACGGCTTGTCCTCTGCAGTAATGTTGTTTCTTACCCCTTCTGTGCACAGGGAGATTCCTGCACGTCCTTGCCTGTCAGCCTATGGCACTGTGATAAAGCATCGCTTACCTGGAGGCAGCAGGACTGCTGACTGCTGCCGTGCTCCTAAAGTGAGAAGCAGCCTTCCCTGGTGTGCGGAGCAAACAGTGAAAGGGGAGAGCTGAAGAGGAAAGGAGGCAGCTCATTTTTGGGGTCTCAGGGGCAGGAGGTGTGAGAGGGAGAGGAGGGAGGTGGGAACAGATCGGTCCTCACATGTTGAGCAGTCTCTCTGCAGCCTCAGAAGCCTCTTGCTGTAGTCTCCCATCTGACAGTACGCAAAGGTGTAATATAAACGTTACATCAACATGCTATTCCAGGCTTCTTTTTTATTCCAGAGTGGGTTAAATTATTTATGTGCAGCACAGCAATAGCTGAACCAACTGTTAGAAGGTACCTTGTAAGACCTTTATAAATATTTAGTACTTACTAACAAAACGAAGCAAACAAACAGGAGTAGCTAAAGTGTTGAGGATGCACTTAATTTTTAAACAGTTAAAACAAATTAAGCAACACTTCAGAAGACAAGTGTACAAAGGCCATTTGCCTCATACCGAGTGGTCTGCAGAGTGACAAGAGACCATCTGGCTGATCTGGATTTATATGTGGGGCTGACTGCTCAGTTCAAGGGATGGTGCTCTTAGAGTGATGATCCTGTAGATTCAGCTGCTTGGCAGCTCCTGGATCTATTTTTTGGTCAGCCACAATGGGAACCAGGCATTTCCCTTTATAAAGATGCATCTGCTCTGGGCAAATCTCGCTGTGGTATGTCCTTGTAGACCTACACTGGAGCTCTCGCTTTGCCAGGTTCCCTCTATTTTCCCTTCTGTGTGGGTGGATGTTGCCAAAGCGAATGGATAGCGATCATGCTTCCCCCAGGCAAAGAAAATAGAAAACATTCCCTGGCAGCTTTCGTGATTTCTTATTCCAAATTTGTGTTTATCTTATCAATATTCATGGTGCTCTGTATGTTTTCAGGGTATCTCATAGGCCAGTGTGAGACTAAGTGGATTCAGGAAAGCTCTGCTCTCAGTAAGGGTTGTGAAGCAACTGAACTTGCCCAAGATAATTCAGAAAGTACAGGGCAGGGGGCTTTGCCTCCAAGTTTGTTGGATGTATTATTCTTCCTGGCTGCTGCCACAGGAGTTCAGCACGGTGTCCTTCCCACTGTTGCTGGTGGCATCCAGACGCAGCAAGGGGCAGCCGTCTGCCCTGCTTTACAGCACCTGGGTGGGAGGAGTGTGTATGACTTACTGACCTCAATCCTCCAAGAAAGGCCAATGATTTTTGTAGAATGTAAAACAGTGATCTTGGGTCTCAAGGAGGACAAAACCAAACAATAAACTCAATACCCAGTTCGAGCCTGGATGCAGGAGCAGTCCTGTTTAGAGCATCTCTTCTCTGTCCACTGAAGCCAAGAGGCAGGAATAGCTCTATCACTGTCAGGAAAGGTTGTGGGTGGGCTGGTGACTTATCTGCACCTGGGTCTGGACTGCCAAACACAGGCTGCCCAGGACAGCTGCCAGCCATAAGGGTCAGGGATGAGGTTAGCACAGAGGACAAGAGAGAGAGTGAACGTGTCCTAGGGAAACACTGCACTTGAGCCTGGTCTCGTCCCGCAGCAGGAGGGAAGATAATGTGTGACACTGGATTGCTCTGGAATAAACTTACATGGACAAGAGCTTTTATCAAGCCAGAAGAGCTGTGTCTGAGAAGAAAGATGAAGATAGGAACTGATTGTGTGAGAGAGGTGCAGGAGAGCAGTATGTAAACGGCAGGGAACAGCTTGAGATGAAAAAAAAGGGGAACACAGTACAGGCAAGTGACATCAGACGTAATAAAAATCCAAGTAAAAATCTTGGCAAGGACTGGAGAGAATAAAATGAGGTGTGGCTGCAGGAAAAGAAGATATAAATATTGGAAATAAATTAAAAATGTCCAGAGCTGCAGAAGAAGTGGAAGATAATACAACTACATTAAATATAGCAAGCACTAGCTCTCATTTGCTAGGATAGATCAGTGCTATATTTATTTGAGTAACATAAATACATGTTGGGATTGCTTAAAAGGATTATATGGCCAGAGCATAGTGAGTGCTGGCTGCAATATGTGACAGTAAATAATGACAAGTGGGAGGGCTAGAGTTACTAATTATTGAAATTTCCTGACCCTGCTCATTATAAGATGCTCATTTTGGTTACTTATAACTCTAAGAAAGTATGACTGGGCTCTAATTTTTCGTACTAGCTGTCTGCCCCAGGCTGAATGTGTCTGAAAAACAGCGTTTCAAGACAACTGGGGCATTTCAAGACAACCGGGATGAGACTTGGGAGCATGAAGAAGATGGAAGTGGGGACAGACAATAGGAGTATAAAAGCATCCCTTGTGTGCCTAAGGATGAAATCAAGAAGACAAAAGCCTAGCTGGAGCAAAGACTTGAGGCAGGCTTTTAAAGGTAACAAAGAAGGAATCCTGCAAGTATGGTAGCTCCTAAAAGATATTTGGGGTAAATATGGTTCTGCTCACGGACAGAGGAGGCAGCTGTGTTTGACACAGAAAAGAGTGAAGTGCTCAAGTACTTGAGAAATAGTTACAAACATTGCAGGACCCAAATTCCTCCCAAGGGGCAATGCCCACAGACTGTACCATGGGGTGCTTGGGCTGGACCCAAGGTAAAAGGAGATATGTACTGCATAGTAAAACCTACCCAGAGGGGTTTTGAAGGTTTTTGAGGCTGAGACAGGCAAAGCTGTGACTGACTTGATGTGGCTTTGCTGATAGCCCTGCTGTGAATTGGGACTGGACTGCCTCCCAGTCAGCATCTCCTTGGTGCTCTGGTGGTGTGGTGGAGAGTGTTACTGTGACTATGTTGGAAAAAGGTCCAGTGACTTTTTATTTGAGAAGCTGTAGTGTCCCTGTGTTTTAGCTTTGAAAGGCAAAAGAGGTCAGGTTTGGGGTCATGGGTAGAGGACCGAAAACACTGTCCACCAAAGCAGCCTTTACTTCTAAGTCTGTGATGGCAACCCGAGCTTTTTCTCTTTGACTCTTACTCTGTTGTCAGGAAGCATGTGCCTTGGGCAAAATATCCCATTTTCCCTGATGCTGCAGATGGTAAAAAGAAGCAAACCTGGTGTGGCTTTCAGTTGTGCCTTTCTTTCGAGTGGCAGCAGTCAGCTGCATGTCTAAACCCTGGCAGGGTTTGCACGTATTTTTCCCCATTTGACATCTGAATATTTCTGACATGCTTGGTGATCTGATAGGATGACAGTCTTGAAGAACACTGGAGGAAGCAACTAATTCTTTCTCTAGAGCAGGGATTAAGTTGTGCTTCATGCAGAAAAATAGACAGGTAAACCAAAATAACTGTGAAGTAAAACCCAATAATTCTGTGTAGTAAATAAACGGAAGAGTCCTGTGGAAAAAAAAGATGTCATATAATAAAACCTGAGCAATAAACAAAAACAACTGACAGAACTAATGTCTTTCTTTCCTCAGATTTCAATTGCCCATGTAGTGGCTGGTGGATGGCAGTCAGGTTTAAGCAGGAAAGATCTACGCAACACTCTTACACACCAGGCTCTATTGTGCCCTGAAACCAGGAGAACAGCATCTTGATTAAAACAGCACTGGTATATTTGTAGATCCCCTTTTAACTTAGCAGGCCCTTGACATATGAGGAATGGGTGTAGGTAAACAGGCAATGTACCTTTGTACCTTCTGTCTGTGGGGCAGAAATGTTACCCATGTAGTTACAGGAATTCAGAAGTGTGGTTTCAATGTAATCTGTCAGAGAGACAGAGCCCAGCTGAACAAGCTGAAGACATGAAACTTGGACAGAGTAGAGGATATTGTTGGAGGTTGAGAGGTGTGGAATTTTTTCCCCTTCCCTGTCGCTAGGTTGCTAATGACTGGATACTTAAGGACTATTAACTTCTTTTGTAAGAGACAAAGAGCTAGCTGGGCGTGGGGAGGGAAGAGCAGAGGTGGTCATCAGATTCGGGACTCGGACCATGGGCGACAGAGGAGGCAGCAGTGGGGAACTGCGTGCTCCTCAGCTACCAGCGGCAGAAAAGTTCCCTCGGCTCGGCGCTGCTTTGCTTCTCGTTGGTGAATGAGCTTTCGTCTGGGAAGGGGACGTTTCCTGGAGGGCACATCCTTCTGGCTGTACCGGCAGTNACAGCGCCCCCTGCAGCTGCGCGGGAGTCATCGCACCCGCCCTGCCCGGCCGGGAGCCCGACAGCGCCCCTGCCGGCTGGGACCGGAACTGCATCAAGCGAGAAAAGCGCTTGGCAGCTCAGAGACTTCTGTCACCGCATCTTCTGGTTTTTGCTTGTTTGTTTGTTATTACTACTGTTGTTATTGATTGTTTGCCTTGCCATAGATATTAGTAAAGAACTGTTATTCCTTTCCCCATATCTTTGCCTGAAAGCCCTTGATTTCAAAGTTATAATAATTTGGAGGGAAGTGGATTCACATTTGTGGGTTTTAAGGGAGGTTTACACCTTCCTTAGCAGACACCTGTCTTCAAACTGAGACAGATATTCACTTGCTGCTCCCTGAAATATCACTCTTGGCCTACCCAAGGCAGGAATCAGGGCAGAAGAAAGCATGTGGTTCTTGCAGTGGAGGAAAATTGCCAGAGGAGCTTGTGGGGTCTGTGCAGTTCAGCAGATTTCTGTGACCTGGAAAAGGGGGTTAGCTGTGAGCTGCCAAAATTTGCTGACGGCATTAAATTGTTTGAATTAGTAAGAAGCAGGACCAGCTGTGAAGATGTGTAGACGAACCTTGCAATAGTCAGTGAGTGAGCAAAAAAGAAAATTACATATGACATTCAACATAAATAAACATTCAGGGATGCATACAAGAGCAAAACAGTTATGACTCCACATAGAAAATGATAGCCCTGATAAGACCTGAGGGAGCAGGGGGATATAATTCAGGAACTTGATCTGGGATTACATCAAATACATGAAAACACTGGTAGTGGTGAGTACTCTGTGATGGTTAAATAAAACCAACATATGAAGTGTTAGGAGTTACTAACATTTTAGGAAACAAAACAAAACATTGTGCCACTGTATAATTTTTTTGTTCCTTCTCCATTAATTTTCTTTACAGTTCTGATCCTCTCATCTCAAACCTGGAAAAGGTTCAAAAGAGTAACAAGGATGACCCAAAAATGTGGTAAGATTTTTTTACAGGAAAAAAGATGCTAGACTAGAGAAGAGGTGTGAAGGGTGGAGAGACTAGGGTAGATAAGGACAGAACCTAGTTAATATGAGAAGGGCATCAAATGAAGAAGATCAACCAAGATTCTGAACAAATGTATACATGAGGTTCTCTAAACAATTGGCTGACCTGAAGCACCAAGTCTTTTTCACAGGACATTGTGAGTGCCAAAAGTTCAAGGCTGACTGATACAATAGTAGGAAGAGAATGTTATTGGTTACTCCAAAAAGATAAACCCTCCTAACCCTCGTGTTTATCTGATTCAGGACAAGCCTGTCCTGGAACTAGGGAAAAGGAGGGACAGTCTCATGAAAAAGATTCATACAAGCTTGTCTTTGTCCTATTTTTGCCCCCGATGTTTTCTTATGGTGACTGCTTGGAGTGGGGTTTCTGGGCCAGGTGGCTGATGCAGTTGGCCTAATCTGATCTCTTGGAGAGAGGGGCAGATCCTAAGCCTGTTGCCTACCACTTGGCACCTGAGTGCAGTGTATGAGCTTCTCATGCAAGCCAACAAACTAGTTCAAAATTATACTAAATATTTTTGTATTTATATTTTAAATGGCTATTTTGAAATGTCTTAACTGACTTTAAAAATTCCTGACTATTTTAAAGGCACATATGCATTGAACACTCATTTCATGACAAATCAAGCTGCATGGTCCTCATTCCAGTATTATGTAGGCAGCAAATATATTACTTTTACAGCAAATACTAGTTTTGGTAAAACAGCACTTTCTGCTCACACTTCACTAGACTGGTTTCCAAGGCTTTTTCCTGGAGATGAGTGTGCACAGCCTTTGTGCCATTCCCTTGTTAGAGAGAGAGAATGGGGAGGGCTAATATAGGAGGGGTTTCTTCCCCAAGTATGTCCTGTCAATTTTCCTTTGATATCAAGGACTTGTTCCTCTGTCCAAAGAAGCCAGTTTTGCACTGTGTGGAGGAACAACGTGAGCCCTCCACTAACTGCTGTGGGGGGAAGTCAACAGCCCCTACTCTAGTTCATCACACCCCAAAGGTTGACAGGATCCCTGTTAAATGCAGTAAGGGCAATATAGGTGAAAACTGACCTTGGGGTGAGGTTATAGCTCAGGATTAGCTTAAAAAAGTGGGAATCTTATCAAAGATGCAATAAGGAGTTTTTGGAAGAATGGAGTTCAATAGCAGTAGTGGAAGGAATACTTGGAGGTCATTTTATCTAAACACTTTCTAAAAGCAGCGTTAACCTCAACACCAAAATAGGTTGGTCAGAGCCTTTTTGTGATTCAGTGACTGTGTTGAGCAGTTTTAGTGCTCAGCCATGTGCTACTCCCCATGCAATGATTCCTGTGTGGATCACTGTGTCTTGGCCAGGCTTGTGAAGAAGTAATGAATCTTGAAAGGTCAGTTTTTTCCCTTGTATCCATTCACATTACCTGTTTTTCACTGGGGCTCTTGTCCTGGCAGTTTATGTAAAAGGTAAAAGGACAATTAAGTTGCCAACCTGGGCTGGGATGGTTAATGGCAAATATGTGCTATGAGTGGAGCACTTCAGACACTTCAGCCAGCCCTGAGAGAGAAGTGATCAGATAAGAGTGATCCCCAAGTGCACTGCAAAAGGAAGGCTGAGGAAAATTAGCAGCTTTTGCTGTCCCTGAGAGTTAGTCCTCGCCCAGTTGCTGAGTAGCAGGAGGATGCTAACTGATTGTCTTGTGTGTTTTCTCTGGTTACCCTGAGAGTACCTTCCTCAGCAGACACAACCTCTGGGTCTTGCTGAGCCCAGAGAAGCTGAGCCAGATGTGGGCTTTGGGTGAAACTTCTTACTGGGCTGAAAAAGCAGCACTTGTTCCCTATGGGTCATTTATTTTTAGCCTCCATTACTGTTGTGTTGACCACTGCTTCCAAGGTGGGATTTTATTGGGAGTGAGGGTCAGCATGTGTGGGGATTGGGTGGTGTTCAAAGACAGTGGACACATGATTGTATCTTAAATACTTTTTACTGCTTTCTGCCATTGTTGAGCAGAATGAAGAAGCACAAATGAAACCAAGAACCCTGGCTGCGACACGTCCCTTCCTAGTCCCCTGACTCAGCTTCCCAGATGTGTTCCTGCACCTTCTTGCTGGTGAGCTTCTGTGGCTGTGGATGACCTGAGGTCCAGGGCTGTGGCAGCGCAGTGTCCCAGGAGCTGGGCAGGCTGGGCACAGGGGGCAGCCAGCTGCCTGCTGCATCCCTGCTGTGGCCCAAACAAGGGCTCATGGGCTGGCTTTAATATGTGCAAGCTTTCTGTCACCTGCTCACAGAATGAAAATTAATATGCTTATGCACTGAATAAATTATGCTGTACACTAATTCCTGAAGAAAATGTTGATAAGAGTGCTTTGAGAAAGGCTTTCTAATATCCTTTCCAAGCGACTAAAGGAATTCCAATTAGACCTTACATGTCATTTTCATTTCCCTTGTCATTGCTGTCTAATTCTGAAAAATGCCTCCATCTCTCCTGCTTACATGTATCATCTGCTTTTCTTGTTTGTCCACCCATAATCCTGGTGGGTGACATGACAGCTATTTCCATGGCCAGAGCACTATAAATTCTAATAATATCTTTTACTGAAGTAGCACTTTTATCCCTGGTGGAGCTGTGCAAAATGAAGTTTTATATACATCATTTCACCACTTCATATGGTTTTCTAATCTTGCATTGTGTAGCTCCTGGTTAACACATTTCATGTAACTTGCTGGAAAAAACCCCACAACGCTCCTTTTTTCCTTTGTGGTTTTGATGTAAAAAAAAAATCTCTTTGGCTTGGAAGTACAATTTATTTAGGTTTTGGATTGGAAACAAAGATATTCAGCATTTACAAATGTTAAGAAAATGTCCCTATGTGCTAAAATAAGCTTATTTTGGGTTGTGTAACAAAAAGTAAAACCCCATCCAACCGCTCTGAGTTTTAGCTAGACAGCTCTGCATTTTATTTCTTTTATCCCATGCCTCTTTACTCTGAAAAGATTGAAGATACATTTTTGTGCTGAAGATTTTATATTAAAGAATTCTTTTATCTGCCATTGAAGCACAGCTACTTTTTGCAAGGAGTGGGGCTAGTATTGAGCACTGAGCTGCAACACTGCACAGTAGCTGCTGGGATGCTGTGAACAGAGCAAAATGCCCAGGCATTGGGCAGAGAGGGTTTGTGCAGCCTGAATGTTAATGACTCAAAATGCAGTTTTTCCAAGGCACTAGGGTTAAGTTTGCTCAGGATGGAGGACAATGAACAAGAGATCTTCCTGGCCCAGTGTCATGGTTTTAGTTCTGCACGGATGTGGAGGGAAGGTTGCTGCTGAATTCTAGCACTGGTTTGTTGGGTTTTTTGCAGTACCTGAGATTTCTTTGTCCTCACTAATTAAAATGTGTCTGTGAAATGAAGGAATAATGAAAAAATATACAATTACTTTTTTGCATGTTGACTTAGGGCAAAAATTATATTTCCTAGAATTCTCTAATAGTTCTCTCAGTGCCTGAATATGTGTTGTTTAAATTGGATAATGACTGCTACAGCCTCCTCTTGAGAGGAGGGAGGAACTAGAGCTCATTTTTTGAAACTCTCCTCGGCTACATTTGATCTCATACAGTACTGGGCTTACCCTTGGCTGGTTTGCTATTTAATTGATGCTGATCAGGAATAATTTCACAGAAGGAAAAAGACTGACACTACAAAATGGTTCCGAAGAGGACTAAGTAATGCACAAGGACTGAAAGTCTCCTTGTGCATTACTTTATTAATGTGCTTGAGAATGAAGAATATAATTTGAGTCAGTAAAATGTGCAGTGAGTCATTACTTCACAGTCCCATCCACTTTCCAGAGGTGGCTGTGCAATTTGTATTTGGCCCCAGGAGAACCTGTAAGCTCAGTCATGTCCAAATCAGAAGTACTTATGTATTTAGTCCATATTTGAGTAAATTTTTATTAATCCAAGGTTAAGTATGGATTGCCCTTTTACTCTGTGGCATTACATCACTTGAAAGAAAACTTTTAGTTGTCCTATATTTTGCGATGTGTAGTCCTGCATAACCCATAAAGGGACTATTTCACAAGCAGTAAGTACATGCTTTTGTTAAGACATGCACTAAAGACATCAGTGAATGATGTTTTAAACCACCAAAATGTAAAGTGAATACTCCATGAAATTCTGGGAGAAATCACAGCATGACCTGTCCACTACTCTTGCTGGCCTTGGAGCTAGGCTCCAAAGGAAAACACAGGAGCAATGGTTTAAAGGAAAAGGAATTACACAATATATGAGGGCATGACACAATGAACTGTGGCACTAGACAGTGTCCTTGGTCATGCATAAGAACATTTTTGTACAGGGGAGAAATGTTGCATTTTCAAATTTATATTGTATTGGAAAGGGACCTGCAGAAATGGTAGCTGTGTGAAAAAGCAAAATAAATTTGATTACATATTCTACAGCAAGACTGCCTTCTTTTGATGCTTTTGTGTAGGTATTGAATGCCCCCAGAAGAAGAGAAGTTATCCTACAAAGCCCTTAATCAGTATACTGAAAATTACAGGTTTGAAGAACACCTAATTATGAGGTTAGAAATAGTTATTTCTGATATTCTGTTTGAGATCCCTTATTTTGTGCTTAAATTGACATACAATGCAAAATTGCCACTAATCTAATTTCAAAGATCTTGTGGCAAATAACAAAATGTGTAGTAGGTAACATCCTTGATCTCAGGGATACAAAAACTTCTGAAAAGTGATCATCAGAACTGTGATGTAAAACCCCAGAGCATTTCAGGATTCACCTAGATTCTGGGGACCTTTTCCCCCCACCCTTCATTGCTACCCCTACCCTGCTTAGAAAAGCTGATTCTGCCATGAGATGTGCACTTATGAGCAGCCCAAAAGAAAGCATCAAGTCCAGAACCGCTAGCTGCTTTTTCACTGCTACTTCCATTTTCACTGATATTGTAGAACTCTCTTTTTAAAAATTTTTAATAGCTGTCATGTCTAGAATGAAATTGATTGAGTATCTCTACTCTGGAAAAAGTGCCTTTAATTCTTCCTTATTCTTACTTTCCTCAGAGGAAGTACCATCTATTGTCTACTGTAACTAGCTGTGCCAAAGCATCTCTCTGTTTCCAGTCTGGGATCCCTTCCCTGCTGCTCCAGGGAAAATCTCACATTCCTAAGCAGCTCAGTTCAGTTGCCTAAACAACGGCCATCTAGTGTTGCTTTAGTGCCGTTTTCTACAGAGGAGCAGGAGGAGCAGGGTGAGGTAAACTCAGGTATCTTAGCGGGATTGAGGAGAAGCTGTGGGTGCCCCATCCCTGGAAGTGTTCAAGGCCAGGTTGAATGGGCCTCTAAGCACTCTGGTCTCATGGAAGGTGTCTCTGCCCATGGTGGGGGGCTTGGAAATGCATGATTTTTATGGTGCCTTCCAACTCAAACTGCTCTATGATTCTATGATATTTAGATGACAGAACTGGTCCCACCATCTCCTGGTAGTATCCATCTGTGCCAGTGTCAAAATGCAGACCACATGGGTGGATGAACCTTGGCCTTCTAGCAGGATTCTTGCCTTGCAATTCCCATTGGCAAAGAGCCTTCACAGGGGAGGTGATGGCGTAGAAAGATAGGACTAAAGTGTTCTAGGAAATAAAAACACTTCTGGGACAAGAGGGACCTCTGCAGGCTATGCCATGGTTAAAATGAGGTCAGGCTGTGCCTCTGAAAAGTCTGGGAGGGAAATAATCAGATTGGAATGAACAAGGAAATGAGGCTGCCTGTGGTCCCTCTTGGCCAGCTATGCTCAGTGACAGAGCTAAGGAAAAACAAACCCATGCTTTTACAGCAGCGCTTAGTGTTTAAAAATGAGGATGGCAGAATGAGCATTCCTGAGCTCAAACGGCAACCCTGACAGAGCAGTCATCCCAGGGACATGGTGGGAGGAGTGGGATCAGTGGTATATGGTGTTGCCTGGCTACCAATCATGCAGGAAAAGAAAGCAGGACATATTGGTGGGGGAGTGACGTTGTATTTGAAGGATAATATAAAGTGTAATGGCATAAAAATGTTCCGAGCAAAAGAAGCACGCAGTGGAACCCCTAGTTAAACGTGCCATGGTGGGATTGTACTGGCAAGCCCCTGATTAAGGACAGGGACTGATCATCACAACATGACTGGGCAACGTTATTTGAGATGAGAGGAGCTGCAGTTGCAAAATAGAGAGCAAAGTAGGTAGTTGTGCTGTCCCTCTCTAGACTGGATTGATGCCTTGTCAGGGCAAGGTCTGGAGGTAAAAAATTTTGACAGGCAGTGTTTCCTGCTGTGTGGAACAATCTACAGGAAAAGATGCTGATCTCTGTTTGGGCCCAAATTGTGCAGGAGACCTACTTCAGGAGGTAGCTGTCTCAACATGATTAGATTTCAGCTAAGTGAATTCAGAACATTAATATTCAATTTTAAAACAGGGCGCTCTGTGGAAATGAGGCAATTTGTAAAAAAAAGAAAAAAATAAAACAACCTTGAAAACACTTGTCTAAGAAGTGAGAAAACTGAGGCCTTCTAAAAATTACAATATTAGAAGTTGAGGTAAATTTTGCATTACCATTAGAAAGAAACCATAAGTGCAGTAAAATCCTTTCAAGGCTTAAATAAAGAAGTTGAGGGTATTACAAGGAGTGGATTGATACTAAAAAATGTGAAAATTGCCCAAATGAAGAGACCTCATAAATTATGACAAGTAAATAATAAATTAAGAAGGCTGAAAAAAAGCCCCTAAAACTTGAAGAAAGACTTGCTAAGGATACTTGAGCTGCTAGTGACAAGTTCTTCAAATGCATAAGAACTGGGAGGCCAGACATAGGATCCATGGGACCACTTGTTGGCCAAAGGTGAAAGATGCTTTCAGCACATCGCATCCAAGAACCTCACAGTATTTGTGTGTATCTTTGCTGCGGGGGTGATTCCTACACCCAACTGTTGGCTGGATTTCTGTTATTCGTGGGATTTGTGGAAGCTGGCAGGGAAGTCAGGCAGACAGGACCCAAGATGGCGAAGAAGAAGCAAGTTTATTTACAAAAACTTCTTTATATATGCATTAATAACTTAGTAACTATTGGTCAGGAGGGAATCCACCTCCTAAGACCATTGGTCACTTCTTATACAACATCTAACACAAAACACAGAGATTAAGAAAGTACAAGGAGTACAGTTCATCTATATTCTCCATGAGAAAGAAAGGAAGATTCTAAAACAGTGCAACTACACCCAACAATATTTTTTTTCACAGAAGGAAGGTCACAGGACCCAGATCAGGTCTGACTAAGCAGGTAAGTTAATAAGTTCCTAGGCCTAGATGGCATCTAGCCTGGAATTCTGAAGGATCTCCAAAGTGAAGTTACCGCTCTTCTGCCTGTGTGACACATTGTTACAAGTACCTGCTGTGGCAGGTGGATCTCCCTTGTAATTCCTACCTACGACATGGGGCTGGGGAGGATCAAGGCATGTACAGTGAGTCTGATTTCCACCCTTGGCCAGTTAGTGTTGCAAAAAAGAAGGTCACTGAAAATATGGGTGAACAGGGGGTTTGGAAAGTCTCCGTCACTGCAATGAGATCCTGCCTTCCTGTTCTGCTCAAGTTTTGTGCATCAAACAACATGGATAAAGAAGGTCTAGTTGGCACACTGTAGCTTGGATCTTTCATGTTCAGAATGCCAACCTAGATGGACCATTGCTCTAACCTACAGTGTGTTTCTTGTACTCTCAGACACAAGATTTAAACCCTTGTAAATCTTTGCAAACAGAAAGAATTCTATGATGCAGGGCACTGTGCAAAGCGAAGAGCTGCTGCTATCGCATGGCAGTCTTTGTCCTCTCAAAGTCTACCTGCTCATAATTCAGATAAATGTTTATTCTTCCTTTGTTCAATTTTGTCTGGACACTGGACAGAGGAAAGACTAGATCTGATCCCTGAGAACTTACATCTAGTTTCCCCAGACTGACAAATCACCAAATGTAATTTGCTTGCTGTTAAGGATCAGCAGAGATGTCCCAGCAAAAAAGAACCTACAGAATCCTTCAGAGCAGCATGTGTTGTTAATAGGGGTTTAATTACCCAGGCATTTGTTGAAAACAAACATGACAGAACACAGATGGTTCATCCAATTTTTAGTGTACTGGTGGAGAGTTATGATACCAGGTGGTAAAATAAATTGGGAAGAAAAGTACTTAAAGATTTACTTCTTACTAGAAGGAAGAGTTGAAAAGTTTATGTTAGAAAGTAATTAATATGATGGTGATCGTGAAATGACACAGTCTCTGGTCTTCTGGATAAGAAGAGGTGGCAGAACAGTCAGGGTCTTGGACAATGAGAAAGTTACAAGTGTGATACTGATAATTATAAAAGGGGAAGCAGGTGAGTTATTTTTAACCTGTCACTTCAGTTCTCTGATAAATTCTGAAACAAATAATTATGTGATATTTTGTAGACACCCTTGAGATAACAAAATAAACAGTATCCATTATGAATTTGTCAAGAACAAAGTGTTAAGCCAGTCTTAATTTTTTTTTCTAAAATAGCAGCCCACTGGCAGGTAAGGAAGAACCAGCAGGTGCTGGCATTTGACACTCTTTCACATGTCCTTATAAATAAAATATAGAAAAATGGTCAAAATAAATTGTTGAGGTGTAGAATCAAAATTTATATAGTACCTGTTTTCCCAGGTGGTGTCAAAGGTTTGTAGCCAAAGTGATAGGATGGATCAAGTGTGGATTTGGGTAGTATATATTGGGTTTTCCTGCTTTTAGGATCCCAAAGCATTTTGATAACTTGAGGGAATTACTGGGAAATAAAGTGAGACAGTTCAAATGGAACAAGTTCAAGGTACAACCCGTAGGTAGTTAATAAATGGAAGCAGTCAATATTTGCCTGGAGGCAGTCTGCCAGCATGTGTACCAGTCGATGGAGCCCTGAGAAGGGAGGTGAGTGCCAAGATAGCAGCCTGCTGCAGGAGGATCTGGGGCTTTCAGAGAGGCACAGGATGAACTGGATCAGCAGGTCCATGTGAAGAAGGCCAGTGTTGCAGCTGGTGGCGGAAGGAAGGTGAAAATCCAGGAACTGACCAGGTACCTGCTACTATTTCTGAATAGGCCAGGGCAGGTGCTTTGTGCCTCATTTTGGATGGTAAGATTGAAGAAAAATGATGGCTGCCTGGAAGGATGAATGAATAGAAACTGTGAGAATTATTAGAGGGATAGCAGACATCCCCCACGGGGTGAAATAATGAGATTGGTTACTCTGAACCAAATGGATGCAGAAGAACAAGGGAGCAGTCTTTGAATACATGAAAGGCTCTTGCAAGGAGGAGGAGGAGGAAAATAAAATATTTCCATAGTTGTGGCAGCTAGGGTAAGGAGTAGTGGTTTTTACTCTACTAGATATGAAGCAGAGATGATTCAAATAAGACACAGGAAAATCTTTCTAAAAAGACTGGAATAGATTCCAGAGTGGCAGTGTTGGTGATGCCTCATCATTACAAGTGGTTAGGACAGGTTAGCCAAATCTGTCCTGGAAAAGATAAAGGTATAAGGTGATTCTGCTGTGGGACAAAATTATTCCGAGATTTCATTTTCTTCCTATCTTATAGTGTTCTGACATTGTATTTTTAAAATAAAAACCTTTTCTGAACTGCATTTCCATCCTCTGTGCTCTCTTTTGTGTTCTCTTTGATGTGGTACGTTCTTTGAATAGTGCCGCTGATACTTCTCTGCTCATCTGTTTTACCCAATTCAAAATCTTAGAAATTGTTTGCATGACACTTTTATTCCTAGTCTTGACACAATAATCACTGAGGAGCACGACTGCTTCAATGAAAAGCTCAGCAAATAGCTAAGAAGTTAGAAATACTTTTCAGTGTTTGTTTTCTGAGTACCCCCTGGCATTTTTTTGGGATTCTATCCTTTAAATATTTTATTCCTCTCTTCTACCTACACCTGTTGTACTCTCTTCTCCAAAGCCAGTAAGTTTATTAGGAAGCCATTTCTTGTTCCTTGCACTTGCACAGTCCTGCTCCCTCTTTAAGCACACTGCTTCCCTTGGTGATACCTGGGCTGAGGAGGAACCCCATGTAATTACTTAGTGAAACTGGAGAGAACTTTACATTGTTGGTAACCAGGACTAATTTAGGTGTTTGCTGTATGTCTGTCTGAACAGGAGTTAAATAGATAAAAGGCTGCTGTCTGGTCCCCTATGTGCATTGTTTTACTCCCATGGCAATTTTTTACCTTTGTTGACAAGCATGTGTCCACCCATTCTTTCTGTCTCTCTTACTAGGAGAAGACAGAGCAGTGAGTCAACATTTTTCTGTCTTCTGTTGGGAAGTATTGAGCTTTTCACAGGGCTTCATGTCGTGAGATAGTGTGGTGAAGCATCTCTCTCTGGCACCATGGCCTGGAAGTTTAGTGTGGAAAAATTGCTTCCACGTATGTTCAGCCATTTAGTTCTGCTTCTGAAAATCACCCAGCTTTTCATCTGTGAGACACAGAGAACCTGTGATGGAGCCACCTGTTTTAAGCAGACTCTCAAAAAGCCATAGGAAGTTGTCTCACCACTCAGATGGGGTATTTCCAGTTAAAGGATGAAATATGAGTGGGACTTCAGTGAGCAGGAAGAACAGTCTGGAGCCTGCAGCAGGCAGCAAAACTACATCTGTGCCTCAGCCACCCCAGCTCTGTGCCTGGATGGGTTGTGATGTGTTGCAGAGTGTGGATGAGAAGATCTGACATGCTGGTGACCTCAGCAGCCTTGGGGATGGCCAGCTGCAGCTGCACCTCTATGCTGATGAAGGTTATAGAAGACAAAACAAGCTTACGGAAGGGCAAATGAAAGGATTATAGTCCTAAAATATTTGCTTTTACCTTCCGTCAGGGTTTCTCACTTCTGGAAGTGAATGGGATATCCCTAGGAAGTTTGGCTTGTTTGCAAGAGGAAGTGAGTGTCATGTTTTCTGCAGCATCCCACTCAGGGGAGGAAGAGAACACAGCTGGGCACAGAATAGCCAGAAACAATTTTTGGACTGCTGAAGGCCATGAAAAATCTTGTCTCTGTCCTGAATGTTAAATTCACCAGAAAGCTCCCTGATTGCCAGTAAAACCCTCTGGGGCCATCACAGGCAGCCTTTGCCCTCAGGTTTGGAGTGGCTGGTCAGACTGGCCTTGTTGTCCCAGTAAGGCAGCTTTTCCTGGAGGTGCACATGGGCTGGAAAAGAGTTTTATTCTCTGCTTGGTCCATTTGTTGCACAGCTCCACTGAAGGCAGGCCCACAAAAGATTCAGCAGAGTGCCTTTGACTGGAGAAAGGGCTCTGCTGTGGATGCCCGGGTGCATCTGTTTATCTTCATGCACAGTGGTAATGCTTGTCAGGGAGTGTGACCAGCTTGGCAGATGCGTTGTTTTGGAGTAAGTAGTAATATTGATGGTTTACTTATTGCTGGGCTCAATCAATCATTTCAGTAATAAAGGAGGAATCAGTGCTTATCTATTAAGATTCCTCAGTAGAGCAAAGTATGACAGAAAATAGACCTTGTTGGGTAGTGACCTTTAGTTTCCTTAATAAATGCAAATCAATTGCATTCCTTAACCAAAGGTAAACCAAACAGATAGCTACTAAAGGAAAGGACTCGTATCCTTGCACCCCAGAGTGGGCAGAAAATAGATTGTAAAGAGAGCACAAGCACCCATGGTGCTGCTGGTGGGACCAGGGAACCGTGGTGTGGGGCCAGGATGGATGAGCATGTTGATTACCAGCAAGATGGGAGCACAGGAGACAAATTGGTGTGAACTCCTATGGAGAGGGGGTGATTTTTGATCCCCTGTTTTCCATGACTCAGCTCTTCTGACTGTTTCTGTCTTGGGGGACGAGGTGGGGAGAATGGCAGTCAGAGGTAGAAGAAATTAAATTACAGCAGCTTGGGATAGCAAAATAGCATTTGACGTGAATTCTGAGGCTGAGATTCTTATAGAGATCACAGCTGGCATCAAAATGTCTGAGCTTGGGGAAATGAAAATTATTTGTGTTGCTTAGTTCTTTGCGACAGGGAGTTTATAAAGTTCCTTACATTCTAAAAATAAGCAAGCCCTCCCCCCACTTCGAACAGCATCATTTCAACATAAAATATTTCCCTCTACACAACCCTATTTCTCAATGGAAGGGTTGTCTCCTGTAGATGCTATTTTAACTTTACCCTACAAGAGATATGTCAAAGCATTTTTCCATTTAACATTCATTATTAAATATGATTTAAATTTATGTGAGAAATAGTTCTGTCAGCTCTTTAGCACTGAAGTCTCCCTGTTTCTCCTTTTTTTTTTTTTTGAGAAGGGAAATACCCCAAGTCGTTCATGTGTTATAACAAGATGCTCATTCAATGATTTCAGAAAGCAAGTGTCTCCATTCTGGGGTTTTGCTTTGATTAGCACCCATTACTATGCTTCTGCGAATGAATGCATTATATCTTCTTTTAGTCCTCAAGAATCTCATGCTGTTCAGACAGTGCTGTAGGAAAGAAATGGACCTCCTCTTTCAGTGTGTGCATTGAACTGTATAGCAGTGTTTTATATCATGCCTTAGGAAAAGCAAGAAGTTGGGGGACTTCGTGAACTGCATTTATAAAACCACTGGACTGGCACTTTGTCATGCTCTCTTCTGGGTGACCCATTGCAATTCCAGGCATAATCCCTCCTGCTAAGAACACCTTTTACCTTTTACCTTTTATCATCCCACATGATTTAACCAGACCTGCTCTGAAGGCAACCAGACACAACTGTTCGGATTTCAATACAAAGAGAGCAAGGGGCTGGTGCACAATGTTGGAGCTCAGCCCATTTGGTAAGGCAGACCAGCAAGCTACTGCTGGGATCCAAGAGGGATAGGGAGAGGGTGTGCGCATGTATGCAGGTGGATATGTAGGAAACAGGGACAGACAACGATTTTTTAGGAGGATGGATGCATATTCAGAACTTGCTGTATGCTGTTGACCTTGGGATACACTGAAGGCTTCCCCTTCAGAAGGGATAGCACAGCCAAATACAGGAGCAGGAGACACATTCTGTACATAAATCATCACATTCAGACGCATGAATGGGTGAGGTGTGCTCAAGCCTCTGCAGCAGCTTCTGCCAGCTTAATCCACAAGAAATGATGTGGTGCTCATATCACCTTGTTAGTAGCTTTTACCTTCTCCTGTTTAAGTTCTTGTATCTTACTTGTTTCTATATTAAATGCGGTGCTGCATTTTCTAACCATGTTGGAGAATGCTCAGTGCTCTTGTTCAGTGCTTTTTTCTTCATTGCAAGAACAGTGCTTTAGACTTAAATATCTGCACTGAAGTAATGTGAGCTATATATTGAGTCAATGACTGCTAAATAAATGAGGCTGTAGTTCCCTCCACAGTAAGTGTGAGTTATTCCAGATTTTGCAAGACAATCTGTATTCCAGGCTTCTATCTGAACATAGTGCAGAATATGTTTGATAGACAATAGTGTTATTAGATAAATCAAGTGTTAGCAATAGGCTGTCAGCTTAATTACGGTAGCTGGCTGCTCTTAAAAAAACAGTGAATTGTTTTGGATGGAAGTGTCTGTGTGATAACCTTCTCCAACTTCTTGCAGTTCCTGAAGTCAGTACTGCAAGGCAGGAAAATGCCTGCAGCAAAGCCCTGCTCAGATGCCTTATTTATAGGTCCCTATTAGCATTTTCTGTTTTGACACATGAAACAACCATTGACTGAATCACAGGATGAGCTCCACAACTACTGATCCACAGCCCTCTGAGAGGGCACTTGGAGATTCTCTGCTATTCAGTTGGCTTGGCTGTTAGGTTTTTGTTTTCCTTTTGTCAGCCAATTCATATTAGATGCCCTACGTGTTAATATGAGGCTGAAATGGTTAGGAAATAAGACTTACATGAAGCATCCTGGAGATGTCTTTTGCTCTCTGTTGGTGCTTGAAAAAAACATTGATTCAAAAGTGAGCATGTGGCTTTTATCATGGAACTGTGCCCTGGGATTCAGTAGCTCCTACATTCAACTGCAATCCAGTCAAATCCTGTCTGCTTCTGCACAATCTTTTTCCTTGCTTGCTACAAGGACCTGAGATGGAGATTAGCTTTCTGGGAGGAATAACTAGTCTCTGCAGTGAAGGTCATCACCAGCCCTGGGTTTCACAATAGGGCTGGTAGTAGAAGTGTATTACACAAACGTCTTACATTCTAAAGCATTTATTATAGTTCTATTTTCAAATGATACTTGCATAATGTAATCTATTGCATTTCAAGACTCATGCTAAGGCAATACGAAAGAGTCACAAAACCTGACCGTAACAGGGTGCTGCACCCTGGGCAGTGGGAATGAAACTGGAGACTCCTTCGGGCAAAGCTCCACCAAGTATGCTCAAGAAGCGACTTTGTGCCAATTCCTTGGCTGGCTGTGCAGCTATGTGACCAGGCTTTTTCCCCTGCTAAATTCTCCTGACAAACTTATACTCAATGGCAGTGAGCTATGCTGTCTCTCCCAAACAGTGCCGAATGATACCTCTTTGTCTCTGTCTCCTCTTCATCTCATTTGTCCATTTGTGTGAAAACACAGGTTCCTCTGCCACTGGATTTCTCCTTCCTTCACTAATATTAGTTACCATGGGGACTGCTAATAGGAGAAAAATTAGTGATTTACACAAGTAAAAGATGAAAACATTTAAATGTTAAGTCCATGATATGCACTGAGTATCTAGGTTACTGAAGGATGGATATATGAGTGATGATTGTGTGAACAGCCTGTAAATGCTAAGTAAGGGGGGTGTTGTTCTTGTCTTCAATATATGTGGCATCATAAAAAAGTGTTCTAATACTTTTTTTCCCATGTACTCTGTGCCATACAGTTCAGGGGTTTCTCTACGAAATCTTATTTTTCTTCAGTTTCAAAATACTCTCAAAATGCATATATATCAGTTAGCTGTGACTGGCATTTTTAGGGTAATGAAAAAATTCTACAAAGTTTCAAAGAGAAAGAATATTCAGATCTTAACCAATGAGTTGATTTCACCTGAGGTGAGGCAAGAGGCAGATTCCCAATGAGTCCCTTGGATATGGTATCAAGTGCTTTTATGTGTGTGATGCCTGCTGAATGGCACCAGGCAACTGTTCAGAAATCTGAAATTACTCTTCCTTTTTTTTTTTTTTTTTTCCAAGTAGTAGTTGTAGATGACTGAAAGAACTTTCAAGTGTGAATTTTCCACTTTTCATTAATGTGTAAGGTTTTCTACCTTGGCGGTGGTTTTCCTATAGAGCACAAATTAAACAGAGAGAAGAAACTGCTAGGAAAATTTTCACAACAGCCCAGCACCAAAGATTTGGTATTTGGCTGGGCTGCTGGTAACTCTGCTAAAGAATGTGGTTGCCAGGTAGCCACTGACTGGGTCATCTCGTGTGATGTGCTGAAGAGCAGTGGACACAGCTCTGTAGCTTGCCTCCTGCAGACTTGTGCCACACTGCTGTGAGGCAACATGAGCTCCACCCTCTCTCTTTTGTGCCAAGCTTGTTCAGGCACTGATTTGGATATGATACAGGTTTGGTGTGTGATGAGGGGCTTGAGGAGGAAAAGGGTACATGTTGAAGTATTCTGGTTTGACCTTCAGTTTGCCCTTGGGATGCCTTAGGTGGGGGTTCTGGTCTCTACTCAGCAAATGGTACTTATAGGGTTAAATAATCCTCGTGTTTCTCCCCTCCTGCCCCTTCCTCCAAGAACACACACATATAGAACAAAGGGCACAGTGGAGGAATTTGTACTAAAAGCCTTTTTTTTAATACCCGGTACAATACTTATATCTAAAAATGTGACTTCGAGCTCTGTTCTTTTTCAGCAAAGCAGAAAATGTACGTATGCTTTACCTGCTCAGCCCTGTTTCAGTTCTATATAGAATTTCTTCTGACTGACCTTTCCCAAGTTGGCATTTATGATTTGAGGGATTCTCCTTGAATCCATCACCCTTATCCTGCCTTTTTCTGTCACTGACATCACAGGGAGGTCGCTAAACCAGCATGGACTGCTTTTTCCCCATCAGACTAAGCCAGAAGTAATAGTTGGAAGTTGTGCAAAATGCTGTTACCCAGTTTGAAATTACTGAAGACGAGGCCTCACATGCCAGCCTGTGTGGGGAACAATGCCTGAATGAAGGGCAGGGATTCCAGGTGGAAAATCCTGTTCTTAATCTCCCTGTTTTCTGAGGGGTCTGGCAGCTGGGGCTGCAGTGTTACAGTTGATGTGTCCACTGATGCAGGATAAGGTGCACTCCTCAGTTATTTTGTGGGGTTCCTCCTAAGGCATCTCAGATCCCCTTGGCCAATCCTTCAGTGAATGCTTTCAACTATAGTTCAGACCAGGGAATCTTCACATCCAAAGAAAGTAATCCCAAAGCTCTAAACTATTTCATTTGCCCCCTTTTAGAGCGGGAGGAGAAAATACCCCCTTGTGTGGGGTTTTTCCGGTGTAGGTGGCAATGGAACATATCCTGAGCCAAGAGCACTTTTATAACTCCAGCTTTGCCCAATGTAGCTGGTTTAAATGGCTGTTTCAAAAGAGCTGTGAGAAATGTTTATGGGTGTTTTTGTTATTTTTTTTCTGAATTGCATCTACTGTAGAGAACCTTCCCATTGTCTGCCTCTGTTATTGACATAAAGCTCTGTTAAGGTTTTATAAATGTACAGTCTTTCACTTTTTATATGGTAAGAATTAATTCTGATTGAATACTTTGCTTCACTGAACTGCAGATAAGATGAATGGGGAGCTGCTGGCTAAGAAAAGGCTCTCACAATGTGTTTTAGACCTCTGTGTCCCTGAGCACTTGATCTATTGATGGGTTTTGTAATGCTGTTATCCTGCTGATCTAGTTGCAGGATTTTACCTCATACTGCAGAGCGCCTGTGGAAGAAAAAAAGACAGGAAGAAGTAGTGGTGACCCAGTTTTTCTCACATGTGTTCACATGGAATGTCCTGGATGCCTTACAAGTCATTTTTGGTGGACAGTTTTCTTTGCGCCAGGGTTGGTGTCAGAGTTTGATACTCCTACTGATGTTCTTGAGGAAAAAAGGAGCAGGACAGAGCAGATGGTATGTTCTGTGTTTGCAGCATATCCTGTAAAGTTTTATCTGGCTCTATCCAGAGTTGTGGCACTCACACTACCCTGTAGTAGGTGAAACTGGGGTTTTAGGACTGCTTTAGAAATGTCCTCAGACATGTCTCTTGAGGCTTAACACCCCTTGGTGTGAGCTGTGCAGAGTGAAGGAGAGGATTAGTTTTAACAGACCTCTTTTAAAAAATGTGGTGGCTAACCCTCAAAATCCTAATGCTGAAATTGCATTTATCTTCTTCCAAATGCTTTCTCAAACCATAAGCTTAATATTTACTTGGAGGGAGACCAGAGATATTTTTAACTGGAAGAAACCAGGCTGCAGGGAAGGGGTGTTTAGCCCAGGACTACAAGCATTTAGTGCTACTTCTTGGCTCCAGCCTCCCTGAAGGGAATGAAAGGCAAGTTATTCGCCTTGTCCTTGTACCATTGCAGCTACATAGTACTAGTGACAACCTCATTACCTTCCGGAGTTCTCCCAGCCTAAATATTTCCTCAAAACAGATACCTACAGGGCCAGATTTTTATTAGATATACATCCATATGGATCATTTACATTTCAAGCACTCTCATTATATATTATTCTTCATTAAGCAGCTGATAGAAAATCCAAAGTATTAATTATGAGCATGATATCCAAAATCTGTACAAATAATGAATGTTTTGGCCCTTTGAGAAATCTCGTCTCATTTCACAGGCAGGGGCTATACTGATTTGGACCCCACTGCGCAACATGTGTGGAAAATTACGTATGACTGGCCCAAAATAATGTCCTGTTGGCATTCACAGCAATTGCCATTTATGCCAGTGACGACAAAGATGCAGGGCTGAGATGTATCTTTCAGTGTCTGTTAAAATTATTGTTATTTCTTCTGTCAGATAGAAAGTGCAGTTGATAGCTACCTCAATGCCTTCAACAGGTTTACACAGCTGGCATGTAAATACACATGTATCAATCCTTTCCATAACTGGCTGGTTGCCAAAGTAGCTGAATACAGTTACAGCCCTGTTTGAACACACATCTTGCATCCTCTGAGATGCTAAATAGGTCATGAGCAGTTGCAAGAGTCAAACTCAAGAGTCAAATTGGTATTTACCCACCCTCATGAAAACTGTTCTTGGAGTTCTTCAAAACTACCCAGCACTCTGCTTTTGGGTTTCTTGTAGGGCTCCTTGCATGGGGCAGAAGATCTCTACACAGTAATTCTGAGGTAGTGCTGCGAGAGACAAGTATCCTCACTAATATTTAGAGCAGGAGCACTGCTTTGGTTACAAAGCTGCACATCACTGTTTATTGGTTTGTTATTTTTTTGTTTGGCTTTTTTTAAAATTGCCTCTATAAATTGATTTATCTGCTGTTAAGGTAAATGGCTGACAAGAGAGACCTATCAGGAGTCATTGACTTGCCTGGCCTTCCCTTCAGCAGCAGTGTCCTGAGACATACAGCTTTGGTGGATCAGGACATTGGGGCAGTTACGTGAACTGCCTGGCTGGTCTCTGTGCACTTTAGGCAGAAGTACTTACAACTAAAATCAGAGGATGAGGATCACTGGGATAAGTCTCTGTTGTAGGCAGGACCTTTACATGTAGTAGCTGCCCTTGTTCTGGAGAATATGGATGTACCATAGCACAAAACCAGATGTGTTTGAATACATTTCAAAATTGATGCTTGCCAATATAGATGGTTCCTTCTGATCTAGACATCAGCCATTAGAATTAAAAAGAGAGCTGAGTGAGCTTTTCTTCTAAATGGGGTATTTTTTACCTCCCTTCCATGGGGCTTCCCTAGATTCTAATTAAATGCATTTTAAGCTAGAGAAAGAAAATATCTCTTTTCTTTATGGCTCTTTATTGTGGCTATCTATTTTCAAGCAACTTGAAATAGCTGAAAATTACTGAGACTGTGTAAACGCATTTTGCTCTTTTGTGAAATTTCATGGAATTTGGCCCGTGGGTTTAAGAAACCCCTCACACACACACAGGCACACACACATACACATACACACTGTGATTGCACTGGCTGTATTTTCACAAAAAAATTAGGCTAAGAAGGTCAAGCTGTGTTTAGCCCCGAGGTCAAATATGACACATTGGAAAATGTGCCTCTGTTCTTGGTTTACTTCTAAACGGAAAATATTATTTGTTTCTAACTTCTAACAATTCCTAGCACTGCAGTGTTTCCCTACTTTATTTAAGGTTTTCTGCAATTAGAGGAAAATGAATAATGCAAAAATGGATTTGCAAATTAATAGGTTGAATTTGTAATTCTAAAAATGAGTCTGCATTATGAATTATTAATGTATACCTGAATGAGCGCTATCTTTTCTTAAAACATTTGTGAGGTCCAGAAGATTCAGAGTCTCTTTCCTCACCAAAATAATCTTGTTTAGTAGCCAAAAATAACAGCATCAAAATCACGAGAATAAAAAAAATCCCAGATGAAATAGGTTTTATGAGTCATAGTCATTAAATATGTAGAAACACAATGATCTGTTTTAAATACAGACTAAATTTAAAAGAAAAAATAGTCTAAATATTATACAAATCAGTGTGGATGTTAGTCTTTGTAGAAAGGAAAGGTTTTTAGAAGGTGACATGAATTATTTGCTCAAAACTTGCATTAAAAGATGTTTAAAAAGGCTCAGCATATTTTATAAAAGGGCAGAAAGCATATTCCAGCACAACTAGTGGACAGAAGTAGCCAGGTTTGGGATTCAAGCACCCTGAGGACACCAAGTCAGTACTCAGCTTCTGCAGCTCTTCCCATTGTTGTCTTTGGCTGGAGGCTCCAGAACCACAGGAAGACCTGACAGAGGTGACAGAAATTCTGAGTCCTGACTTCTGTCCTTCAGATCTTAAAAGGAAAATATTTAGCTTTACAAGAATGTGACACATGAATGTAAGTGTACTGACAGACTATCTTTATGTTTATATTTAGCAGGAACATCCTGTTAATTAGTCACCAGGCAAATCCAGAGGTCCCTGCTGAGGTGCTTCCCTCTAGTTAGTGCTCTCTTTCAGGGTTCTGGACCCGAGTGACATGGTGACATTGTCTCTGTGACCTCTTGGAAGGGGGCAAAAGGCCTAGAGCTTTATCCTGTTCTCTTTTCCATGTGTGTGGAGGATTCCTGAGTTTATTTGTAGAGATAAAAGTGGGCTCAAACCCTAATTCTTCCCAAATCACCATTTCAGTTTCTCCTATTTGCAGCCAGATCAGTCTTACAGCCCTTTGGGTAGTCTCTGCAGATCCTAGGTTTCTTCAAACCAGCTTCCTGAGAACTGGAAAATCTCAAATTTATTGAGTTTTCTTTCCAGTAAGTGTCTCCAGGTTCCCTTCCTTTGGGGCAGAGTGACTCAGTACTACTAGTAGTAATGAGCAGAGCATTTTGACTGATGAGCACCTCACGCTGATTCTGTGATGCTGGGGTAAAGCACAGACAGCTCCCAGGGTGCAGGCTAAAACTGTGCTTTACTCAAACCTCTATTTTTTCCACACTGATAAAGGGAAAGGAAAAAAAAAAAGGGTGTGGGGTTAAATACTGTTCTACTTTCAGGTTCTAGCTTTCAGATGCATCCTTTTCATTAATAAATATCACTCTATTTCAGTGGTTATCTATGCAGTTAGAGCACACCAGGCTCTTGTTGGTGCTGGAGTCCCAGTTTGCCAGGTGTTGCACAGTGAATACCAAATTGTTTAGAGCCTAGTGAAGCCAGGATACTATGAATGGACAGAGCAAACTGCTGAAAAGAAAGGAGAAGCGTGAATGGAAGAAGTAGCTGTGGGAACAGATGTACATTTGCAGGCCAGACGCAGATATAATTAAGAGGCTTTGAATGATTTGTAGTACTTGCACACAAACTTAACCTCTCTAACTTGCTTTACTCACTTTCTCCCTAGATATCAGCATGTGGCACATCAGATGGACACTCAAGTGGAATTTTGTATAAAAGGAATTAGAGGAAATTAAATATTCTATTTCTGTTGCATCTGGGAGACTCTTTACATCTGTTTTCGCAAACACGTATTAATAGGAGGTTTTCCAAGTATGGGGAATTTGGTTAATGACAAGATATTGGTCTGTCAACATCGCAGGGATTTAAAGAACAGCTGCTGCTTGCATTTGAAGCTAGAAGCAGAAGAGAAGATCAGTGTTAGCTCTGGACTGGCAACTGCTGAGAAAAGCAATAATTTCTAAATCACTCTTTTTCTAAAATGTGGTGGCTTTGCATTAGAGACACTAATTCTGAAACATCTTGGTGCCTTTTTTCCCTTTTGTAATACTAACCCATTTCGGAGACACTGGGTATGGCTTCCTTTTCTCTCTCCTCTCTCTCGTGATGTTTGTCAGTGCTTTTACAGCCTTTGGCAGCTTCCCAGCCAGAGCAGGTTCCCTGCCAACAGACTCCGTTCATGGCAGCTCGTTTTATAAAGGGCTGACTGCTTTGATGGATGATAAGGCTAAGGAGAATGAAGGAACAAGGGAATTTTTTTTTATTTTTAAGAAAAACGTTCCTCTCACTTGCATCTGAAAGACACATTGTAAATAGAGTCAGTCCAGACCTTGCAAGTTTTGTCAAGGGGGAGCCCATCAGGGGTGAAAGCTGTTCCTGTGGGGCTCTGTGGGTGATTTGGGGTGTGGGAGGTAGAAACATTAAGGCAGGAAAGGTTAGGAAATTAAAAGGAAAGGAAATTAGAATCTTAGGCTATGAGAGAAAAACACAGTGAGTGGAGAGAAGGGAAGAATAATCAGTCAAGGAAGAAAACTAAAACAAAGGAGGAAAGAAGCTGGAAAGCAAAAATAGAGAGAAACAAAAACGGTCTGTAAGCAGAAGAGAAGCTGAAGAGAAGTGCTGGAAGAAAGCAAGGTTGGTAAATATGCAGCCATGTATGACCACTTGGTAGAGGAATAAGGAAGAGCTGAAGCTAGGATGAAAAATAAATCATCAGGAAAGATAAAAGAATCTTTTTGCTGCCCTCCCTCCTCATCAGTCCTGCTGTTACCTCTCAACATTAAATTTAATATTGATGTTTAGCTCTGCAGGTATCTGGTTGAGCCTCAAAGGCCTTGATTATAGCCGTCTTGTGGAGATTTGCCTCAGTGCTCATAATTATTATGGGCACAGAAGGAAATACATGTTTTGAATGAGTCCAGTGTTTCCTTCATTTTGTGTGTCCCGGCTGGACTCTGATGTTGGCAATTAGTTCAACTTTGCCTACCTTACCTTATCTTACCTTTACAATTTTGTTATTTCTCAGCTATTCACTCCTTAAGAACCTCCAGTGCAATGTGAACATCTCCTGCGGGCTGTTTCACATCCTCGGGCTGTAAAGGGTAGAAACATAAAATGACACATTCCCTCAGTGTTCATACAATCAATTGATATATCACCTCATTTCCTTGTTCATTCCAACAAAACCATTTCTATGAGTGTGATTACTCAGGAACATGTAAATTGTAACTTAAGGGAGAGACATCTACAGATGTCTTGGCAGGAGCAAACCTGCCCTATGTGCCTGAATGCTTGGGTAAAGCTCCTTTGGGTCTCAGTCCAGACTGGCTCATTACAAACACTGCATTTACAATTGGCTTTTCTAGAACCAAAGTGCTGCATATTAATGGTTACTTTGTTAAGATTTCTTTTCCTTCCTTCCTTCCTTCCTTCCTTCCTCTCTCCTTCTCTCTTTCTTTTTCTCTCCTTCTCTCTTTCTTTCTCTTTCTCTCTCCTTCTTTCTTTCCTTCTTTCTTTTTCCTTTCCCCCCAGGTGAGGAGGACTGCAGGACTATCATCAATTTAAGGTAACTCTTAAGTGTCTAGTAATAGGGCAATTCTGCCTTTTGAACAGCTTTCTTATCTACACCTGTAGCTCTTGGGGCACTCCCATCCCATTCACATTTACTGTCATAGCACAGCAAGTGCTCTCTGAAAATGATGCATCAAGTCTCCTCTGTTTCACAGTAAATTTTCTGTCTTTCTTGGACACCACTTGCTGTGTTCTCTGTTTCCACTCCAAGTCAGTGGTGTTGGCTATCTTCCTGCTGCAGGCTGTGTTGTGGAGGTTGGCAAAGGCTCTGCTGGAGATCTCTTCAGCCAGCAGGAATGGCCCTGGGCTCTGCTCCGCTGGAGATCCCTGCAGCACAAGAAGGGAGCAATTCCAGTAGAGAGGAACTGAACTAGGTTGAAGCAAGCTGTGCCTTTAAAGCACAGTGATGTTCTGGTATTCATGCTGAATCTGGAAAAAGGTCCCATGGTCGGAATTTTTCTCCCCCTTGGTTACTGCCTGCATTTACTGTTACAGTGGTTAAGTAATGTGTTTATACCTCAGCCTGGTTTGACTCTTGTTACCACTACCTTCAAGGCTCTGTCCCTGCTTCTGTCTTTGATCTAGCTAAGTTTACAAACCAGTTTCCCTAGGATATAGACAGAACTTTTGAGGTTTAAGAGGTAGTTATCTGCTTAGTCACAACTGAAGTTTTATGGGACATAAGCACTGACCTGGACTCTGGACTTTTCAAAACCAGCCCCTGGACTCCAGTGAAGGTGGCAGGTACCCTGCTTTTCATGTTGAAGTGTAGGCATTCCAGCCTAATCTCTGAGTTGCATATCCATGCAGATCCTTCCTATCACTGCCTGGCTGCTGGAAGAATCATGTCTTCTGGGATTATGCAGACTTCAGTTTCAATGGGTTTGATGTGAGCATCTAGTCTGACTCCCTACATTTCAGGCTTACTCCTACAGAGTAATCCTGAAGGTCATAAAAATAATATAAATTAGTTAAAAAAAATCTAAGAGTAAAGGTGAAACAAATGAGTTTCAAAAAATCTAAGAGTAAAAGTGAAATTCAATGCATTTTGTCTGTGCTTATTTTGTGAATCTTTGCTTCCTCTATCAATCAAAAAGAGATTAAACTTCCTCACATGCATAATACTTGGTTAAACATTATACAGTCCATTGGCTCCAGATAAATATGTCCCCAATTACATGGGACTTCTACTAATGGAACTTGAGCTAAGTAGTAGTCATTAGAGTAAATCAAATACCCCAGTAAAGTGGCTTCAGCTGAAGTTAGGTGTAGTGCAATCATGGCCCTCAGAACATGTGGCTTGATTGCTTGCAGCCTTGCATGTTTCTTTCTAGAAGTGCCATTTTCTAAGTGAACAAATGTCTTTTTTTATTTTCTTTCTCCTGTGGATCCTTTCAATTCATTATAAAGAACCTCAAGTACTTTTTGAATTCTCCTTGAGGGAATTCTATTTTTTCTGGAATTTTATAAAGGGAAGTAAATGGGAAAACAGGGAGAATTACTGTGTTTCATCTTGCTCACCAAAATCTCACCTTGTTTGAACTCAGCAGTCAGAGTATATTCAAACATCAGGGAAGCAGAAAGTGTTCAAGTTTATAGAATAATAGCCTTAAAAAATTCACAGAGTGCTAAATATTGGATGAATAGCTGAATGAAAATTCCAGACCTAGAATATGGAAAGATTAGTGAAACCTCCCAAAGGAAATGTAGCTTGAGCAGCTACACTGTCTTTCCAAGCTGCCTATCCCTCCTCCCCCAGGTGTAATTTTTGAACCCACCAGTCACTTGAGCAGATCTGATGGAAGCATGGGGGTTTCAAAAGACATGGAGTTGTTCCAAGTTCTGTGGGGGGGGTTAGTTGGAGGGGAGGAACAAAGAGGCTCTGCAGGAGGATAGAAGATTCTCCATAAAGCACATGGGGCTCAAACACTTGCAGCAGGTGCTGTCCTTGGTTTAGCAGACAGCAGGGAGCAGGATGGGATGGGTGGATGGAGAGAGAGCCAGTCTGTTTGGGTTGGCTCCAGGGGGCCACTGTGGTGGGGGACCACAGGCTGGAGGGGGTGCACTGCAACCAGCAGGATGTATGGGCTGTAGATCATCAACCAGCAGGAAACCAGCTCCATTCATTGTGTTGGGAATGGAACAACTTGTCAGTGCTGTGTGAAGGATGGGAGAGGGGGAATGAGTGTGCATTTACATCAATCATTTTCATGTGTACTTCAACACTCAAGAATGCAAAACATTACTTGAGCCCTCCTCAGTGCCTTCCCTGATTCTACTAATAAAGTATCCAAGGAAGAAACAGGGCTGTTGGAGCAGAGCAGGCAGGACTGGGAAGGCACAACTGGGACTATGCAGGAGGCAGCCAGGAAGGCCTGGGCACTGCAGCTCTCCTGCAGCTCGGTGCGATGCTCCTCAGACAGTGCCTGCACTGTGCTGGCCCCATGGCTGCCACTGGTCAGCTGCTTACAGGCATCACCTGGTGCCACAATCAGCACCTGTAACTGAATCAAGATTTTTTAAAAAAAAAATCTCTTTTTTGTTGTTGTTGGGGATTTTTTTGTTTTGTTCAGGGTTTTTTGGCATTTTTTGGGGGGTTTGTTTGGTTCTTTTCAGGGCAAGAAGGTAGGATGCTGCTGCAGAGTAGGAACAAGATGTCTTCCAGTTGCAGCTGCAGAAGCTCTGTCTGGTGATGTTTTGTTTGTTATCCTCCCTGTGAGGATTGTGAGAAGGGAATCAAAAATACCAAGTGAGCTCTGCTTTAAGGGATAACCTCTATGATATCTCTCCTTTTTCATCAGAAATGTGCAAATAGAAAATGACAGCACTCTTTTCCTTTCCTTCTTTTCTTGCTGCAATATGCTTTCTCCCCTGCCTGGCATACTGATTTGCTTGAGAATCCAGGCAGCAATTTGGTGGAGAAAAAAATCATTAAGTACATGCAGGCTTTGCACAGCATTGTATCATGACTGGACTCCTACTAGCACCTAATATTTTTTTCCCCAGACCTCAAAGTACTTCCTGTGTCAAATATTGTCACATTTCAACAACATTTATTTGTCATTTCAAAATTGAACCAAAGAGAATGACTGAAATACAGCTCACAAATAATCTCACGGATCTCTTAGAGATCTTCCTTGTCCTTACATGTGCCACAGAGTTCTTTCTTAAGCATTTTTGCATACTTGAGTAGGACATCATATTGTAGTGCTAGAATATTCTGGTTGCAAGGCCTTTTTTTATTTAAGCTGAACTTTGGCAGTAGCAATAAAGCTTTATACAAGCCTTGAAATCATAAGAATAGCCCAGAAGTTGTAAGTTAAATTAAAATTATGTTTGTGCTCTTTTGCGTTTGTGCTCTTGTTTCTGAGCCTTATCAAGAATAAGGGAGGTGCAGTCAAACTTGCGTCTGGTACGAAATTTTTAAAAATATCCAATTCAGACAGAATTATAAAATTCATTCAGGGAATGAACTAAGGAAAATGGTAGATTTGACACCAAACACCAGAGGTGAGTCAGTCCATAGAGAGGTTGACATTTCCTTATAGGAGAGAATTTAGTTTTTTTAAAATATGACAGTGGTGATGAAGATCCTGACCCAAGACTCACCCAGCCCACAAGTGCTGTTTCTGACCATGTCCGTAGGTGAAGACCTATGGAAGAGTGTGAGCAAGACAAGTATGTGAGATGTTCTCCCAGCCTTCACCTTTTTGAACTCAGAGACTTCATGGCTAGCTGTGGTCCCAGGGCAGTTCCGCTCTGTGAGAATATGTCCAGTCTTCCCTTGAAGCCACAAAAACTTGTATCCTCTGCAGTGCCCTTGGTCAAGGAGCTCCTGCTGCCCATTTTGCTGTTATTTTGGCTCCTTCACACTTCAGATGATGACCCCCTACTTGCTGGTACTTTTAGAGAAGCAGACAATATTTTTTTGCAGACTTTTTTTGTATACCCAGAAGTTACCTCTTTCACAGACTGATGTGTCTCTTTCACAGACTCACTCATTTGTTCGTTGTACAGCAGCTTTCTCTACCCTTGATCTTCTCTTCTGCCTTTCTCTGAATATTTGCCAGTTCTGCTATAAATCATTCAAGGGATTTTCTTGCTCAGTCATATATGATTCCTCTGCAATTCTTCACACTTGATGCTAGTCCTTACTATCCTGAATAACTTAGTACTCTTGATAAGCTTCCTCCCTTCATCCTTTTCTAAATTTTCCATAAATACACTGAACAGCACCGACCTCTCTTGAACTGTTGCTTACTCTTCATTGAGAAAATGTTGCTACTGTATTTCTAACTGTGCAAAGACCTTCCATGGATGCTTGGTTTCTTCTAATGCTTTGGAAGATGTTTTGGAAATGGAGGCAGTCAGTGTCAACCAAATTGCCCTTATCTTCAGATTTTTGGATCCCTTCGCAGTTCTCCAGGGAGAGCAAGAAAGATCTTCTCATTATAAAAGCCCTGCTAACTCTTAATACTCTGATCATCTCAAGTAGCTTGTGCTTTTCTACTTGACCACTAATTTTTATCTCTATTACAATTCCTCCTAATTGTCTTGGTTCAAAGGTCAGGCTACTTTTCCCATATTGCTGCTTGTGATTTTTTTAGGAATTGGTGTCACTTTGACCCACAGCCATGTCTGATTGCTGCAATGTGTCCTGGAGCTGAAGATAGTCTCCAGAAGCTCAGCACCCTGCTGGTGTCCTGACCCCTTCTCTGGACACATCCCACTGTTCTCAAGTGAAAACTGTGCATTCAGAGAGAAAGGAAGTATTAAAGCATAGATAGGTAAGGGAGATTTACATGGGAGGGGGATGTTCGGGCCCTGCTGTGCCATGGCTGAGCCTCTCTCTGCCTCTGTCCCTTCATGTGCTGTGAGTGTAGTGGTATTTTCCCAGCTCACAGGGTTAGGGTTGGGTAAATACACTGCAGACAGCAAGAACCTTATTTACTATTGGAATCTATGCCATAGTAGAGTCAAAAATAGGTGGGTGGGTGTACATACAGCACCAGGGGAGCAATGCTAACCTTATGTGACAGAGTGAGGGCTAACATGCTAGGAATGTGTTGTGCAGAGGGAGTGGGAAAGCCCTGGCTGAGCACAGTAGGATCAACCTTTCTTCACAGAAAAGGTGTTGGGTTCCCTTGTCAAAACATTGCTTTAGGCAGGACTTTTCAAACATTTCTTGTCTGCATTTCTTGTCTGGCTTGACCCTTTGTGCTGAGCTTTTGGGCCCTGCTTAGGATTGTAAACCCATACCTTCAGACATGCTGGTGATCAGAAGGATGTTCTTCATGGTCTGGAGATGAAACTGGAATGGCAGAAAGGGCCAGGCCTTGTGAAACACAGAGTAGCAGAAAGGGACTGTTGTAGAGGGGCATGTTGCCACAAGTCTGCAAAGAGTAAATAAAAATGGCTAAAGTAGTTATTCCTTATGTTGCAATTCACCTCTAATTTAAACTTCCATGTGGAAATTACTTTCAGCATGTAGTGATTTGCAGAAAAAAAAATTGTTATGCTGGTATTATGAAAGATACCTCAGGCTGTCTGATGCACATTAAACTGTGTACTCTCCCTGTATCATGCATTGTGCATTAGTCCAGCCTCACCTAACAGAGGCATTTGCATGAGTAATTAACTGCCATTTCCTGCAAATCAAATTACTTGGAATTAGAATTTAAAATTACTTTCCAATTACTGAACCATACTTGTTAGTGAGAGCAATGTTTTCTCTGTGCCACATTTAGAAAGGGCAGAGGCTCTTAACTCTTTCTAGAGAGCTATTCTTTTGGAGAAGCACAGTGTGTCCAGAGATCCCAAACTTATTTGCTTTCCACTGCTAACAACCACTGTAGCTGGTGATGCTGCTCTCACAAGTGAGACAAATTAATTTGCTTCTTAAACTTCATGAGTATAACAACATAAAATTTCCTTTATTAGCATCACATTTCAAGGACAGTTGTATGGGCTTCAGTACAAAATTGTTTTTTGTTTTTTTTTAAAGTATACAGCAAAATTGTTCAGAGCTTTTTCATGACAGGCTGTATAACTGTATGTGCATATATATATAATTCTAAATTAAAATGTCCCTATTATCACTTATAGTATCAATTTAAATTGCCAGTGGGAATGCTGTACTAATATTAGAGAATAGTACTTCCTAAAAAATTCTTTGAAAATTTACAGACCCCGAATTTCCTCATGTTTTGTGTCAGACAATGACCAGAGAAATTGTCTGTCTTTCTGTCTGCCTGAAACACAACTAAATAATAAAAGGGTTATGTAAAAATGATGAAGGTAGGACATCATATTTTAAAGTTGTGCTGTGGAGACTTTGGCTGGCATCAATGCGTCGAAGAAAATAAATGTATCCATGTTTCTTGATCCCTGCAAACCAAATCTTGCATGTAACTTAAATGACTTCCTGGCTATCTAGTATGGCTTCACAGAGTCAAAGCCTTATTATTAATGTCTACTTGAAGAACACAGTGCCTTGTTAACTGTTAATAGGAGTCAATGAATCCTAATTGATTCAGTGACTAGGGAATATTTGATGTTCAAGATCATAAAATATTATGAGAACAGACATTAATTTTTGCTATCTGCTGCCTAGAAAAGGAATATATTTAGTTAAAAGGAATATTAGAAGTACAACTTGTTTTTTCTGTATTATATAAAAGCATAATGACATTGTGTAGCTAACTTGAACTGACAAGAGCAATGAAATGTAAGGTTAAGATTCTTACTACCTTTAATCTTGCTGAGGCTGGGGGTACTGCAGTGCACTAAGCAGTAATACTAAGGAAATAAAGAGACCAATAATTGTAAAAAGGGGGCTGGAAAAAGGAGAGCTTGACTCATTTCTTATCAGATTTATTGCCAGACTGTTAGAATAATCACAGAATAATCCCTTCTGAAACAAACAGAGGTTGCCAAATTAACAGCAAAAAGATAATTTGCCTTAAATTTGTTTCATTTCAGCCCAAATTTACCCTGTCAAGTTGGGGGATGGTTTTAAGAAGGAGTGATGACAGGAGAGGCATTTCATTAGTGCTGCCTTCTTTCATTTGCTTAGGCCCATGGTATGGGAGGTGACTGCTGAAGGTGAGCACCTCTGCCAGCACCCAGACAACTCAGGTTAAGGTTTCACGGACTTTTATGTCCTAATTGTAAGGGAAGACAGTATTTGTGCTGTTAAGGAGTGTTTGGACCTGTGATGGAGGCTGAAAAGGGAAGTGTGTTATGAAGTTGGACATCAGAAAACAAAAGGAGAGGGAAAGGTGGGGGGAGTGAGAGGAAGACAAAGCAGCATAGCATGGGTGGACGGAGCAGATAAGCAGGCTGATGGTAAATGAGCAGAGCTGTTTGCTGCCAAGAAGCTCCCAGAAGGTAACATTGGGAAAGAGAGACCTGTCTCTGTGAGGCCTGAAATTGTTGCCTCTCCCGGGGCTATGGCTGAGCTTGTGAGCTTGTGTCAGCATGTTTTTAGTGTCCTCAGGAGGGTTTGTTACAAGGGTAACGAATAGTGTGGAAAAGAAACCTTTCCTTAAGCTGCCTATCAGCACAAGAAGCTCATCAGCTAGAGGGTCTTGGTAAGTCAAGCCTTTCTGCAGAGAAGGCTGACAGGCTTTCAGAGATCACAGTGATCTGCCAGAAAGGACCTGGCATTGCTGTGAAAGGACCTGGTTTTGAAAGAGATGAGGATTTAGCACCATCTGAGTAATTTTTTGCCACCATTGCCAGGATGTTGGAGCAGCTGAACAGTTGCTTGGATCTGTCAGTTTGGTGTCTGTTCAGAGGGTCATCACACAGTTTTGCTGGACAATTAACTCCCTGAACTTTCTCTAATAGGAATAATGCTGGGCAGAAACCAAACAGGGCAATGCTGTGCAATATATTTAGACAGTTAAATGGTTAACAGCAGAGTTCCTATTGTGATTCAGTCATGCCAGTAGCATAATGCCAGCTTCTGTCCTCATCTGACACTTTCATGCTGCTCGGAAGGAACCGCTGGGGAAATACGCTTTCACAGATTGTTAGTTGTACAGCCACAGCCATCGGAGCCTTATGTAATAATGCATCAGCTGAGGAAGGGGAAATAACCAAGTGCTGGTCACATCCCACCTCTATTTTTGCTATCAGCACAACCGTAAAGGCAGCTGATAGGGTGGGAGGTAAAGCTTCTCAGAGGTCACCTCAATTAACATCAGGGCTCGAGCAGGGGCCCCGCCTGGTTTCGTAGATAAAGCTCTGCTGCTTTTTCATTTACTGAGATGAACCTGACTAAAATGAGCAATTGGGTTCTCATGCTGCAAAAAGCCACGGACAAAGCTCTAAAGCAGGAGCCTCTGTGTATATGTGTACCTGCTGGCAAAGCACAGGATGACTCACAGTTAGCAGGGCCAGGGCAAATCTGTAGCACAGAGAAAGCAGCATATAGGCCCTAATTATTTTTTATTTTGGAGTGAAGTCATGCTGAAAAGCAAACAGTTGCAGTCAATATTGAAAAATGAGCTTACTTATCTTTTTGGACACAGAAGATGCTCCAGCATTGATTTACTGTAATGGACTGCAGGGCACTGATTGCAAGGTAAGATATGATTGATCACTGGTGGGAAGACACTTGGTATTGGGGCAACACCCTTGGCAACCTTTGAAACAGCATTAGCCATGTGTGCAGAGCTGTGCCAAGCTGAACTCCACATGCAGTGAACAGGGGCTCTGCTGTTGCTGCAAGATAATCTGGGAGCATCAGGCAGGGCAGCAGTCTGTTCTGTCACTATACTGGTGACAAGGCAAGGTGAGGGTAGGATGCTGGCAGAATGCCTGGATCTCTGAGTTCACTCATTTCTGGTGCACATTGTGTTCTCTAGAAATACTCATTCATAAGTTTTTAAGTAAAATAACCTCTATGGAGTCTGAGTTTCTTCTTCCTCACATCAATGGCTACAGTCATAATATATAAGAGATGGGACAGCATGAGATCCTCCAGTCTTTCAGATAACACCATTATTTCCCTTTGTGAACTTTTCCTCTGGTGTCAAGGACAATGTTCCAGTTTCAGAAGGAACAAGACAATATCCTTTCTCATTCAGAAAGTAGATCTCAAACAGCTGCCATGGCTTGAGATTTTATGTTGCTTTAGTGAGGAAAAAAAAGGCAAGAGTTTCACAGTGGATTTTGCCTATGTAGTTAGTCTGAGCTTTTCAGTGAATTTAGATCCCAAAGATCCAGAAGAAAAATTTCAGATAAGCCCATTTCCAAGCTCTGTATGCCTATATCAGATCTAAGCCCACTGGAGAAACCACATGCCAAGGTCACTGGCTGGTAGAATAGCAAACTCCAAACAGTTTGATTGTGCCACACAGTTGTATTTTTCAAACTAATATCCCACTAATATCCAGTTTCAATTTCAGAGTGCAATTGTTTGTAAAGAAGTTTTAGCTAAGTAAAGTGAATTGTTTGAACAGTGCTGTTATTTTGAACTGGCATTGTGAGAAAGACTGCTGTTTTTTTCCCTGGACCAGCCAGGGAAAGCTGCAGCTTCTTTCTCTAGGAGGGAAGATGGTGAATATTAATTACCCCCTGGCAACGTGTCAGGTGGCGGATTGCAACCCAAGAGAAGTGATTTGCTGATCTGATGTGACAGGTTAATAAACAGGTATTTACACATAGGGTAAAAGTAACAGTAGAGTTAGGCAAGAGATTCACATCTCCTGAAGTCTTAGGTCAGTGATTTGGGTGGAAAAAATGTTTTCCTTTCTGGCCTTAGGGAAAAGGGTGAAAATATCTTTGTCAGGTTCTTTGTGGTGATCATTTAAATTCTCTGTGTGCTTGGTATTTCTCTTAAAAAAGATAATTCAAGATGAGAACAAGATTGGCAATTCTGGGCTCCTTGGCTGACTTTGCAGCCTCAGGACTGCTGTGGGGCATGCTGACCTGACCACCCACCTATCTCTCCCTCCTTGGATATAAAAATATTTATCAGACACTCTAAAAGTGTCTGATGTCTGTGGTTTACCTGAGAGCTGGGTCAGCACATGTGCTGATCTGGACTTTGTGCATTGCATGTGCATTTACTTCCCAGCTTCCCTTTTTAAGCAGCAAGTGCTGGAGCAAGGGAGAGGGAAATACTGAAGAGCATCATCCTCGATGCAGGTGAACCAGAGTCCCAGTGGCAGATAATGCTTGGCCACTGAGAGAAAGGAGGAAGGACTTCACTTGGAGGTAATTCCAGGGGCCTGCAAAGTCCCCTTAGGGAGCTGCTCTCTGTTGGGCTGGGCGAGAAGCCTGTGCGGCCAATCCACCATCCAAGCCACCACTGTAGACAGCAAGGAGTGACTCCTGTGAAGGAGAGCAGGTGGAGGAGCATAGAGTTAATGATGGACAGACCCACCTTAACCATGAGAGGAGGCTGTGGATACCCTTGGCAGTAAGGAAAGGGCTTCAGCCTTGTCATAGATTTCTTCAGGGGGCTGGGAGATGAAACTCATTCAGAGCATGTAAATATGAAGAAAAAAATTCAAAACAACCAACCCACAAAAAACCTGAACTCTTTGAACATTCCTATTTATGATTACATAGGAATTCAAGGCTTCCTTCATGTTCATAGCTAGAAACTGTTTTCCTAGATAAAGTTTTAGAGGCTTAGATGTAATCAGCTAAGGAACTCTTCAAATAAGCTAAGCCGTGTTTTGATTTGGTGCAAATAAGAAGTGAAGTAACAGGAATATCTATTCCTGGAACAGCTGAAGCTTTGAAATGCTGATTTAAAATGCTCCATGCTGCCATTCAGCTGTCCTGTCATAACAATATGGAATGAAATACAATTTTCCTCTCTGTGAACATACAAAAAAAAAAGGATATATTAGCAACTGGAAAGAAAAATCCACCTCAAAAAATAGGGGGACTAATTTTTGTCCTCTTTTACCTTTTACTTTTTTTTTTTTTTCTCCTTTTATTTCTTCTTAGCATCAAAAAGACAATAGCAATGTTTCTTACATCAGCTACAAAGGACATCCAGGTATCATTTCTCTACTGCTGTTACCCCAGTTGACATCATGATTTGAAAAGTCTGATCATGTGGGGCACGACTATAAATTTGCTATGAACACTCATTCTCCTGCATTGTGAGCTGACAGGGAAGAGAGATCTGGGGTGATGCCTGTGCTGCAGTCAGAAGCCCAGGCAGAGCAGGCATAGGCTCTGTGACCCTGGGGATGAAGGCTGGGAGCTGCAGCTGCAGGGGTGCCAGCACAAGGAGTTGTCAGAGGCTTTGCCCAGGGTTGTGGGTAAGCCTTTGGCACAGTGCTAACTGTTTAGGCTCTGATAATGGAGCTGGTTTAGGTCTACCTATAGATACACTTCAGCCCCACATCTTGGGTGGGATGGTCACACAGAATCTGCCTTTTGAATTTCTGTCTCTGTATTTTGCCCCTGCCTTCCCCTCTTTAGCCTCATGTGCAGAGAATATTTGCTGTGATATTTTATCTGAAAGATGCTATTCTCGGCTTGCTGGCCATTGGGAGGGGGCCATTGCTACCCCTTCTTCCTCTTCCCTAAGCATCCCTATTCTAAAGATATTTTAACAGTCTCTATTAGGCTATGTGCTCCCACGGGGCTATTCAGAAATGGTCCTTACTTTTCTCCATGGGCTTGTATCAAAGGCAACTCAAAGAACAGAACAGATTTGATCATAGCCTATTATGAGTCTGTGTCTAAAAGTGATTGTGGTAAAATAATGTTTTGTCTTTATGTATTTATGTGTCCCCATATTTGGGGCAAATAGTTTCCAAGGTCTGTGTTATCTGCAGACCCTTGGTGGTTTCCTTTTAAGTTCAGTAATGTTTTCAGGATCTTTGTTTAGAGTTTTAGAGAGTTTCTGAAAACTCACCCATGCAGCTTTACTTCAGTGAGTAGCACTACTGATGTCTTATCAGATTTCTGCCATGTGTAAACTCACTCCTATAGCTTCATAGTGGTGACATTGGTACAGCAACAGCAGATTTCTTCTTCTGCTAGAAATCTGGGGGTAAATTAGTCTCTGGGTTAAAATTTAAGTTATTTTCTGAAATCAGAAATATTTTTAGGAGCACTAATTGTCCTGTTAAGCACAACTAATGGCTTATCTGATAAGACAGATCCTAATAAATGGATTATTCTATTTACAAAGATATTAATGAATCATGTCTATAGTTAGGTTATTTCTTCAGCCTGTAATACATAAACACAGGGAGTTTGCAAGTGAAGGGTGCTACACTGAGGACAAATGGAAAGACTTGCTCTGTTGCATGGTGCTCTGTTTTCTAGTGCTTTTGTTGCTATGGGATGTAATTCTATTACCCACTGTACTGTTAGGTTTCAAAAGGGTAGTTCATAAGCACTAATAACATTTGTGGCAGTTTGAGCTAAGTTAATGAAAAAGATAATCAAATCTAATGCTACAGGGCAAGATATCTGATGTCTCCAGGGGTCAAAAAGAGATCATACAGCTGTCTCAGGGCAAGGGGTGGTTGTATGTGTGAGTGCATGAAGAGGCAGGAGGCAGCAGAAAAGTGAGGGTCACCTTGCTCAGAAGCACCATGTGCTGGTCACTGGCAGAGGCAGAAAGGGGATTGCTAGATATGTCACAGAGATGGAGATGCTTATTAAGCTAATGATATTTTTAGTAATGCCAATACCTAAGTTTCAGCTGATCCCAGACATTTGTCTCAATGTGCTGATTGGGAAATTGGATTTAATAGCTGATGCATGGTTTTGCCTTGCCCATAGCAGGCATATACTGAGTTGGGAGCTGATCATGGATGGCATTGAAACAGCCTTTGCAATTTTGTTTTGGTAAACACAAGCTTCAGTCTGAAACTCACTTCTGAAGCAAATGTAGCATTTGGCAGCATGTCTAGACAATATCCAGTGAGGTCTTTTTCTTGCTTCTAGCTATAAACACTGAGATTTTTGTGTGGACCCTTTCACCACCACGTATTGGTGTACCACTTGATAGCCCCAACAGTGGCTTATGCCCTGACTAGGAACAGGATCAGTGCATGTGTTCCTTGCAGGTATGCAACTGATAATGTTCAGCAAGGGACACTTGCAATGGGAATTGTAGCCAGCACCCAAAACCATTTTTCTCTCACAGACTTGTGCTATATTTATTGCAAGTACCTCCTTCATCTTACTCTGCACTTTTGTCTGCTCACTGTTAGCATTCCTCTATTTCTACTACTGTTCTCTTTTACACAGATCTGCTTTTGACTACACTAAGAGCCCTGCCTTAGTTTTGGCCAAGGACAGGGTTGATTTTTAGCAGTAGCCAAGATGAGGCAGAGCCTGGAGCATGTGGATATGTCTAGGTTGTTATTCTATACCACCCATCGGGGAGAGGCAGAAGTAAGGGATTCTCACTTCCAAGGAGGATGATGTGGCTTATTGATATTGCCAATGTGTTTTTATCCATTTCTCAGGCAGCAAAGTGTGGGTCACAGTTTGCTTGCACCTGGAGGGGCATGCAGTATGCATGGAACTGACCACCCCAGGGTGGAAGCACAGTCTCACCATTTGCCATGGACCAACCCAGACTGCACTGGAAAAGAGCGAGGTTCCGGAACACTTGCAGTTCATTGATGACATCATTTTATGGGGCAAAAAGGCATAGGAAGTTTTTCAGAAAGGGGAGAAGATAACCCAGATCCTCCTGAAGGCTGGTTTTACCATTAAAAAAAAAGTAAGATTAAGGAACCTGCCCAGGAAATTCAGGTTTTAGGAGTAAAACAGCATGATGGATGTTGTCACATTGTCATGGACATGGTCAACAAAACAGCAAAATACTAGCTATGTCCCCACAAATCAGCAAGAAGGAAACACAGTTTTCTTATCTCTTTGTTGTTTCCAGTAATTTTTTCTTAACTCAGGATATCTCACTGCAGGGAGGGGGAGGAGGGGAGCAGCTCATGGTTTTCATTTTAGTGGGAGCACTAAATTAGGGAATTCCATTCCTACCACAATGTATTCCATTCCCACTTACACCACAACAATTTCTCTTTCCAAATCCTAGCCATGCTAGGATATCAAGTGCTGTAGCATGTGTGTGTATATTGCCAAAGGTAGATGATTAGGAAAAACAAGAAGGATAAGGACTGCACGAATGGGTCTCTCCTTCCATATGTCTTCCTAAGCCTTAGAGACTCCCTAAATTAGGTGCTTTAACTACCACGCTTTTCCTTTGCTATTTAATCAAATCTGGATAGATGTATTGGATCCCTTTTTGAATGTCTAGATATTATTAGTTTTCTGTAGCATCCAATAAGAAGTCCTAAGAGTTCTCCAATAAAGAGATTTCTCAAAGTAAAAATGTATGATGAGCAGATGTCATTTGTTGGCTTCAAGCGTCCTTGCAGCCTACATGGTGCATGTGCCTACCACGTGACAGTCACGTGCCTGTGGGTGCGTGGCCACCGTGCGATTGTTTGGGTGATTGTTGTGTGACTGTCCCGCCATGGGTGTGCCCATTACTGGCATTTGCTCATCACATGTTTTTATTTTGAGAAAAAAATAAAGGGCTGTATTTGATATTAGATGTTTGTTGTTTTTTTTTTTCCTTCAGAAGAACAACAACTATGCACAGATTTTCATGGGAAATATTAAAGAAAGAATTTTTGGGCCAGAAGTTATTAGTATGATGGTCTGTATCTTTTAGGAGGGCTTACATGTTTTTTATTCAGTAATACTGGAGTACTCTGATGTTCTCAATAGTTGTATTTCTATCAACATTTTCTAACTTCTTTCCATGTTTGTCAGAAAAGCTTTATTTGTAATGTTTCTTCTGACTTTTTTGAGAATCAATAAACCACCAAAAATCCAGCTGCAATCCTTTAGGATTTACTGTAGAACAGAAGAAATAATTGTAATAAATTTTGTTGAACTTTTAATGATAATAATAATAATCACATTTCTATAAAGCTTGGATTGAAAAAAAATCTAACAGAAAAACTGATTAAAATCTACCATAAAAAAATTTACTCCTTCCACCCACCATTTCCCACAGTTCTTCAAGACATCTCTATGTTTCTATTTTGAATGTCTTCAGTATAGAGTTATTTAAACTAAACCAGGTTTTAATTAAACAAGGTAGGGTGAGGTTTCTGAGGGACTGAAATTCAACCTAAAATTTTTAATATGTAACACAAAATAGATTTTTCTTAAGTCAATACCAAAGGGGCTTTTATTTAGCTTTCTTTCTCTGTTCTACAAAAGAAAAATTAATATCACCTCTAAGAAAGTAAAAATTATTCTGGAACAGTGAGTGATTACAAAGTTTCCAGCATTGTAACTAGAGGTAGTTATTTTAAATAACATCATTCAGCCTTCTATATTGCTTCTCTCTCTTTCAGCACCGACCTGTCTCTTCATTGGATGGATTCTCAGATGCAAAGCATCCAGATCCTAATTTATGTGTACGTGAGTATTCAAGGTTAATATATTCCCCGTGAGAGAAACAGTCAGTGCCATTCAGACCACATTCTGTTTTCCTCCCTTGCCACAGAGTAGGCTGTTGAAATGTCTCTGATGAAATTGCAGGTTCCTTCTGTAGTCTCATGAATGGACTAATTTAATGTTTCTAATTGGGATTAGGTAAAGTAACTCTCCTCATGATTGGACAACCAGTAGGTGGGACAAATGAGCTTAAACATCTACTCTAAATAAAGGAGAAAGAGGATATATTTACTTTCTTTTTTTTTTTTTTTTTTTTTTTTCCCCCACATGGTAATTCTTTCTATTCCTGTAGAGTGTATGGGGCTTTTTATATGTGTAGCCCAAAAGAATGACCTAAGCACATGTCCCAGGTCACAAACTGACTGGAGAATAGGGAAGACGAGATTAATGGCTTGGATTTTCAAGAAAATTGTCCCCTTAGCCAGAAGTAGGTAGAAATTTATTGTCAACTTTACTGGATTGGATTAGATTAGGAACCTAAACACAATTTCTGCATGTCCTCTTTATTACATGTCTGATGGATTTGTGCAGTCCCCTGGCTGGATCTGGGGCTAGCCTTCTTACACAGATCCCAAACACTACCTGTAAGGACCAGTGCCTACACGGACTGGGGCCTGTGTGCTGGAGTAGGATGCAGTGCAATAGCAGTAAACTATTTATTCTGTAACTGTGCTGGGCTGCTGGGAAAGCCCAGCCTGGGTACAAGTTTTGAGGCAGTTTCATTTTGCCTCTAAGCACATCTGGACAATATGTGCACAGCTGTGCAATTTTCTTGACCTTGCCCTTTTAACACAAGGAGCTTGTATTAAAAGAGGATACATGCCTGGACTGTTGGCCAGGCTATCACCATGCATGGCCGGCCAAGCAGTGTGGTCACACATTCCTCTCCTTGTGCAGCAACCTGGCCATGAATCTGTGATTCCCATCACACAGACCAAACCTCAAGGCAGCTGGCAGTATCTGCTGGAGCACTGGAAGGTAGGGAGCCCTAGGAGTGACAGTGTCAAACGGGACCAGCGAGGGTGTGCCCAGTGCTGCGAAACTGGTGGGGTGAGAGGCATGAGTGGTAGGGTATGGACTGAGAACCTGTCAGGATAAAACCTGTGCATACCCCAGCTTCTCCCTCTGCTTTGTGTCCTGGTTTTAACATTGAGGAAACTGGGAGTGCCCTAGGCAGGGATTGCAAGGAACCCCTGCAGGTGCCAGCTGCAGTGCTGACATGCCCTGGGACTCACCATCTCCTGGCATCGCTACACTCACAACTGCTCCCACTTATCTGGGGGGGCTTCTTCAAAAGGCAGATTAACTTGCCTTGGATGCTGGGACATCAGAAATGGCCCCGTAGGGCACGAGGTAAGGCTTGGCAAGGATGGTGCTCAGCAGATGCTAAGAAGGGCTGATGGGCACTGGTGACCGCATACAGTCAGCATCCCTGCACCCTGCTCTCCAGCACAGCCCTCAGCACCCACTACCATCTGACATTCCATTGTGCAATGTTACTTATGTCCCAACAGCCCCAGATAAAGACAGCAATTCAGTGCTGCTGTGTTGGTTCAGTTTCCAAGCAACTAGCTGAGGTAAAAAATGGGTTAAGCATTTAGACTTTGAACATTATTGGATTATACCAGGATCCTATTGGTTTTATAACTTTGATAAGATGCTGAAACATGGCTTTAAAATTCACTGCAGCCCTGACATATTTTTAACTTTGATTCCTTGAATTCTTCTTTTCAGTTCCCCCAGAACTTCCAAGATGAATACAGGGCTCTGTGAATTGTCTCACTCATGCTTTATACAGAGGTAGTGTTGCCCCTTTATTTATCTATTCTAATGACCTGTTTACATAGCTGACGGTGGTGCTGCAAGCTGATTTTCAATTGGTGATATTCTGCATTCCTGGGGTACATGTAAAATGACTAATTTTATGGGTTAAACATTGAAGAGGTGGCATTAGTTTTTAAAAGTCATGTTCCCACTTGGCTCTTCTCATAATCACTGCTGCAAGGAAGATTATTGGGATGACCATAACAATAAAAATAAAAGGGGAGAAGGCCTTTGTCTCAGTCTAGAGTTTAGAAAGACCGTGGGGTTTTAAAATTTATTTTGCACTGGACAGCTGTGAAATGGTCTCTGCTTGCTGTTTATAAGCTGTTTCTTCCCAGAAAATATATAAACCTGGGTCTGGAGTTTTTTTAACAGCAGCAGCTGTTTATTAACAGCAGGAGCCCATCACAGATAAGATTGTGGGGGCGGTGTCTGAAAAGTGGAATCAAGATAGGGTGGAGGACTGAACCTTGAGTCCACCCCTTTTTGCTTACTGCCTTGCTGTTCTTCCCTCTTCAGACTCTCCTTTTCATAAAAAAGTACTGTACTTGGAAGAAAGGCACCAATTTTCACAGTCATGGCACTCTTTTCTTCTCTCACCCCAGTCTTTTTAGCCATTATATGTGTTTTGATTGGGGTAATAATGAAGAAGACTAATGGAGAGAAGGAAAAACGTGACAGAAAAAGCCAGCATCCATCTCGCCCATGGGTGGATGAAGATTTAAAAGATGGCACTGACCATCCCTTAGAAGAAGAAGGTAAGAAAAATCTTATCCCAAACCCTTTTGTTGTTTGAATTTTATCTGCTGATATGACTAAAGGAGGTGAAATCTTCTGGACTTCTCCACAGTGACAGCAATGCACAGTGCAACACTGCTGCTGTTCCCTGAGCCTGTCGGCTCCCAGGAAGGAGGCAGTCCTCATGTCATGTCACTTTTGCTGTAAATCTCTGTTCCCTCCAGATCCCACAGATCAGATTGCAAAAATTACATATATATATATATAAAATATATTCTCAAAGGCTCCTGTCTGTTTCTCAGTACAGCAGATCTCAGACCTATGGGGAACTCTATGGCCAGAGCAAGGAAAGACAGGTGATCCTGCTGAATTCCCCCCAGCCTCTTCCCAAGCCTTATTAGTGTGAGCAAAGGGAAGACCTGAGCAGAGAGTTTCTATCTGTACGTCATCCCACTTTATGACCTAGTGCTACATAGTTGGTCTCAGCACCCCTAAAAAGTTGGAAATGGGTTTATTACTGTTTTTACAAAAGTCCTCCATTTGTGGCTTCTGAGAATGTCCATAACAGCTTTATTGGGAGCTGTGTTGATCAAATATATAAGAACAAGATGTGGTGATGGTGCTAATCTGTTCACTCAGCTGCATGTTTGAACCCATGCAGAATGCCCTTTATTTCCAGTAGCTGTTTCTGATTCACAGCTTGGACAAAAATCTGAGCACAAAATGTACCCTTCCTTCTTGCTTCCTAACTATTCTCCATAAACTCACTTTATTACCTTGTGAAATAAAAATCTACAGAGTCCTGTTCCTATGAGGTTTTTTAAGTTGTAGCTAATACAGCTATTTTTTTTTCTTTTTTTCTCCTTCAAGCTTATTTTAAAATCTTTTTGAGGGGTTTGTCTGGGTTATTTTTTCCCCCAATAACATTTTCCCTCAGTGTGCTTCTAGGAATCTTAAAACTTACATTATTCTTCTGCACATAGACCTATTTCTAAGAACCATTATTGCTATTTTTTCAGTGTACTTCGAGTTAATGTTGTATATCACTTTCCAAAAATTGTTGATACCAGGAAGGGTTCCTGTTGACTATTTTCCAAATATATAAAATATCTTTAAAAATTAGTTCATATGTTGTATCCTCCTTAGTTTAATGCAAAATAGACTCTGTATAAAATTATCTCATAATTTATTTGTCACTAATGACTATAATCAATGAATTATCATCTTGAACTACAGCTCTTTCTATCAGTTTAAAAATTTAAATCCCCTGCATAAACAAACCTATTAGCTCTTAACAAGGAGCCTCACTGCCACAGCTCCATGTATAAAATTTCAATCTTTTATGTGTTAGTTGCTTTCCCTTTTTTTTCATGTGCTAAATTCAAAACTGTACTAGTTTAAAATTGCTTGCAAAAATTTTTGAGAGGTAGACATGTTGGTACTGTTGTGAAAAGTCTTATTTGCTTTCAAATAAAGCCTTTTTCAATTTACTGTGTGTCCAATATTAATTTAGGTTTTCTTGCTATTTTGCTTATGGCAATAAGTAATCATCTTTCCCTTAATGGTGTGTGATTCAAACCAATGCCATTGCAAAACAGTCATGTCTTTTATCTCCAGAAATATTAAAATAATTTCATCATTCTTAGGGAAGTTTTTCTTTAGCAGGGGAAAGCCCAGCCTAAGCAAGAAGAGTAGCAAGGAGGAATAGAAGAGTCAGTAAGGAACTGCTACTCTGCTGAAGCTATAATTAAGGATCAAAACATATTAACTTTGTTGCCAGTGTTAAAATTTTCACTGACTGCAGTAGATTCTGAAATGGAAACATGAATGTAAACAGAGATTTTTTTATAGTAAAGAATACCTGCTGTGTAAATTCTGCTATTTTATTAATGTATCTTACTTTACAGACAATCTTATTTCTACTTAAATGTCTCAAGCTGTCTTGTGTTTAAAGATAAAGTTCCCCTGAAGAGAATTTGAGTTAGGTAAGATGAAGCATTCTCAAGGCCTTGTCTAAAGCTAGAATCTAGGGCTGCCCTAGAACAAGCTGGACAAGCTGAATTTTCAACAGCCCCCTGTATAGGAAGGGGCAGCTGAAGACCAAGTCTTTTGATTAATATCCCTGACCACATCAAGGTCTATTTGCTGAGAAAGTGAAGCACTCTGCTAGAAAAGCACTGACCTTACTTGTAGACATCAGCCCCATGAGTCTTCCCTGATGTGGAACCGTCAGGGATGTTTCCCATGAGAGGGACATACCTTTGAGCAGCAGAGCATTCAGTGTAGGTAGCTGAACTGCTTGGGCAGATTCAGTAGGGTCACTTATTGGCAATGAAGGGTAGAATGGTGAGGGCCAAGTGCTCCTGAGCTTGTCTATGTTCTACTTTCCGTGGCTGAAGAGGCTGATATTTCTCGGAGCAGCCAGAAACCCAGTTCTTTTGTTAAGTGCAAAGCACTCAGTACATTTGTTTAATGCTTTCACTGGCAGTACTTCAGATTTGTTTGCATGCCCATCTATCCTGTAACTTTTCCTTTCATTTATAAGATCCAGAATGAGAGATTGCTGTGCTGTGAATTGGCAAGGATGCTCTGTATGTGAATATCTGGCTGTGTCTTGCATTAGGCCATGTGTAATTAGACCAGTTAGATAGAGATGAAAAAGATGTTTCTTCAGCCTTGCCTTGAATGATGAGTCACAAGGGCTTCCTCATAGTAGCAGGCATCTTATCCCAAAGTGGTGGTATCTCGTCTCCAATTGCTTCAGAATATATCTGGACTGTTGCAAAAACAACTTCAGTCTTCAGCCCAGGGAACTTAATATATATTGATCATGTTTTTTGGTCATGTGTTCAGAGCCATACAACTGATGGGTAAGGCAAATACAGACCCAGTTTATAGTGGTGTGGAAGATGAGGCTGAGTTATATTTGTATCCTTGTTCTCTAGGATACAAATTAATTGCTATTAATCTCTACATTTGCAGAGATTAATAGCAAAGGCATTTTATTACTACATATTTAGTTGTGGGGACACTGGTGGTACACTCCACTTAAGGATTACAAAGCAATGCAAAAAGTCCCAAATGTTCCATTTCTTCTGGAAATGCACTGCTGGTTGCTTGTGATACTCCTTAGAATAGACCTGTTCCACTTAAAAGCATTTCTCCTTTCCCTGGTTTCAAAGACTTCCCATATCTTAATAGTATACTGCTGACATGAGGGAGGCAATTTAAATTTCTGTTTCAATGACAGTTCATATTTTGTATCATTTAGGAACACAGGACTTAGATGGACATAATGCATTACTGTGTTTTATCTTCCTGATGCTGTAGACACATCCAGCCTTTGTCATCAGCTGAATGAACATGAAAACTAAACCTTTGTGACCTCTTTTCTGCCCCCTTGCAGAAAGGCTGGTCCAGAATTTCATGCTATGGGTTAAAAACCATCTTCTACTTTCCTGTCTGCCCAAACTTATCTAATACTACTGTATACCTATTTTATCTGTTCTGTCCTCTTGATTTTACAGGATTCTCTTCCAGCCCTGGTACATACCCTCCTGTGGTTTTTGGATAGCAACCAGATGACCTTTCAGCTTTCCTTATACTAGGTCTTTCCTTTATATAACAGCCATTCTATTTCTCTGAAGATCTTAAGAAACCTTCTGCAACTATATTCCAGTTTGAGGTAATTTTCACAGTATTTTGATGCTGGTTCCTTCTTCCAGGGTCTGTACCTCTCCAACTTGCTAGTTCTTTTGCATAACATCCCTGACCCATTCTAGAGGTTTCCAGGATCAGCCTGCTAACCACTATTTATAACCCACTAGTAGGGTAATCCATCTCTTTTAGTTCCCTATTAGTCACACTCAGTTTGGGGTTGGATTCACTACTGGGATTCCTGTAGCGGCCCATTTGTAGCAGTCTGCCATTAATCAAACAAAAAACCCACCGGGTCAAGTTACCCATCATTTAAGTCCAAAGATCTGAAAGCTTTCTTTACATACATTTAATTTTTTTCCTATGCACCATGTCTTTACACTGGAAAAGAGAATTAGAGAGGAATTGTATGCTTAGGAAGCAATGCCCTTGAGAAGAAACTTGTTTTGAAAGCAAATGTAGTGGTCTTGACTGTGGTTTCCCAAGGATCAGTCTCAGGACCAATTGTTAATATTATCTAGTCATCTTTGCATAAAACCAAGGAGGGTAAAAGTGAAATTTCTTAGTGACATACAACTGGAAGCGAGCAATACAGAGAAGTGTCAGTGTAGGTAAAATAAGTGGCCAGCAGAAGAGAAATGACAACTTACTGTTCTCAGTACGAGTTTGTTATAAGGAACTCATCCTTCAAACCAAGGTAAAATTTATTACATGATTTTCAGGCTGATTATGAGCTCCCATATGGACTGCTGGGAGCAATGTAGCCATCCTAAAATGTATCCAGAGAGGAATTTGTGATAGAGATAGAAAAATAGTACTTTTAAAGTGAGATTCAATTTGGGATGTCTGAGCCAAAACCATTCCAGATTTGCTTAAAAAGCAGGAAGCTTGATGACTACTGTAAATGGGCAACAGAATTAGAATTGATGGCAATCTTGAGAATGTGGCTAACAAGATAATAGATTTTCTAGCAGGATATCTGTTGTCCATCAAGTTGTGGAATACACAGAGATGTAAACAAGGCACTTGTGGTATTGTATAACGTGACCGTACAAACAGGAGTATGTCTAAACACAGCAATTAAAGATATAGAGAGCATGCACTAAACAGATGGTGCTGATAATGATTTTAAGTTAACATATGGATAATGTTAACTGCTAAGAAAGAATGGTAGACACATGGTGGAAGAGAATATATAATAGATGAATTTAGTTTTTAAAAAATTGCCAAGAGAGTTTTGGTTTTGTGTGTCAGTTCCCTCACATCTGGGTTCTTCTGCTTCAGCCTGTATTCCCATGTTGAGTATACTAAGGTTTTCCATTCTCACTAGCCTTTGTCCCATGTTCAAAATCTTTGAAAGTACATTTCTTTTTTCATCTTATTATTAAGTTGAACTGTCTTGACCAAACAGCAGCTTCACTTCTTTTCTTTTCTTCCACTTACATGGGAAAAAACCCCCCACACCACAAAACAAGCAAGCACTCATCACTACTTTAGTAAGTGTAAACCACAAAGGGAACATTATCAAGAGGCACCCTTTTACTTTTTGAGTGTGCAAGATGGTCACAAAAATAATTTTTTTGGGGGTCACTGCTTTCCATTAACGTGGACCAGGTCCTTGCAGACTATGACCAAGAGTGCTTAACACAGGCATGAAATGCTAAACAAAACAAATTTTCAAGGTAAATTCTTTGTACGCAAAATGAAGTGTGTGTTCTTTGGGGACTAGAACCATTCCATTTAGATTAAATGTATGAAACTGGATTTATTTCACCCCTTTGCACAGGCTGAGACACACTCCTGAATATTTCACTGCTTTTAAAATGAACACAAAATCAGCCTGTTCTCTAAGGCAACTACATACTACTAAAACACAGAAGTAATTGCTATTTCAATTTGTGCTGGAGATTGCTATGATTTGGGAATAATAGCTTAATAGCGATTGAAAAAGAACTGGAATATTTTTTCCTGACTCAGCTCTCTGTAGCAGATTGCTCCATACTATTGACTAGTCAAAAAGCAGCATTTAAATGGCTTTAATTTCCACATCATAATTGTAAAAAAATGTTATCCCTGCTGCTTCTAGGAATATAGGGGAGAAAGAGACCTCAGAGACAACAGAAGATTCATTTTGCAATACAAACAGACAGATTTCAGTAAAATGGGGAACCATTTTGAGTTCTTCAATTAAAGATAAGAAACACAATATCCTGCATTTGGTATGTTGTTATCCCAAGTATAGATACCTGACATCCATTTCCTCTTATTCTGAAAGTATCGGGAAACCAAAGCACTTAACCACAAAGTCACGTTTCTGCAGAGCCAAGGCTTGCAATGCATCTGTTATGAAACATGAATATGGAAGAAGTTGACATTCAGCTCTTCAGAGGAAATTTTACACATATTGGTAGTTAAGCTCTCTCCTTAACTTCAGTAATTTAATTGATTTTTATTTTCTTATTAAACTGCTCAAGAAGGAACACACATGTTCACACTTACTTGCTAAGAAAAGTGGGCTGGAAGCCTGTCCAGTTTTTCACTGCTGTTTCAGCTTGTAACCCGTTTTTACAGGCAGGCTTGCAGGCTGAAGTGGAGAAGGCAAGGACTTCTTTGTGATCACGCTTGCTAGAGCCAGCCAGGACCCTCCTGCCTCTTGGTATTTAAACAAGGTGTTTATTCCATAGCTGGAGCTGGGGATCAATGAGTTGTGTCAACTGGAACCTCAGACTTTGCCTTACCAGTGCTGTAAAGTGCAGTGCATGCCAGTGCAGGATAAAGTGCATTGCAGTGTGAATGACAAGGATAGCAACAGCATTCTCCAGCAAAAAAATCCCTAACCGCTTGTATTTTCTTGCAGAGGATGATGAAGAGTGGCAAGGACTTGAAGAAAATGTTGCCCACATTCCCTTCACTGGTGAGCACTACTCTGAGGCTGAAATGATTAAAAGGTCACAGACGTTTTATGAGCTTCTGAATAAGAGGCGATCTGTCAGGTTTCTCAGTGATGAGCCAGTCCCCAGGGAGGTTATCGATAATGTCATCAGAACAGCAGGTATGTATTGAGTGGTTCAAGGTCTGGGGAAAAAAAAAGTATCAGCATTGCTGCTCAACTGTGTAACTGTGAAAAGGTGGTATGGAAAAGCCAAGGGAACTGGCATTTTGCTTATGGTTTTCCTAGATTGACCTGTAGCTGGAATGAATTAGTGCCGATTGATTGACTGGAAATTACTCAGCTTGAACAACTGTATGTCAGAGACTGGCTTGGAGCACTCCCAATTCCTTTGTATTTGCAGTTCACCCATAAGGGAAGAAGAGCATTTCAACAGCATGAAACAAATCACTTCATTTTCAACCTTTAAAAGATGTTTGTTAAAATAAAATTTAGATGTGGTTTATTGAGACATGTTTCAAATAGAAATATTGAAGTGTTTTCTCAAAAGTGTCAAGCCATGTGTTTTTCACACACTTTAAAATTTAAAGCATTATGATGATATTTATCATGTGTGGATTCTGTTTTTTGGGTTCCTCCCTTCCCCAAACAAACTGATGAAATTGTCTCAGCCATGCAAAATATTTCAGCTGACATAAATGGTTGGTGTTTAATAAAGGAAAGAATTTCAGTCTAGAACTAAAAACCTTTTCCAGTTCTTCCAACAGCAGTGCCAGCCCACTGTTGCATATGACTGGAGTGTTATGCTGAGGACCTTCATAAAGGTTATTTGACTGAATGTCAGAAATTGATTATTTTTTTGTTGTTGTTGAGAATTTATGTGTTTCAAATCACTACTGTCATGTCCTGGCCTAATCTCATCTCTGTATTAGTAACATTGACTTCAGCCAGGAGTGGTTTTGACCCTCATTATTTCTCTTATTTTATGAGCCAGCTCCTGCTACTATAGAAAATATTCCCAAGCTGTCTTAGAGAAAAGTTCAGTAGCCTACAACAGGGTTAATATTATAAAGGTTCTCCACATTTGAGGTGCATTATTTTCCCTTTAAAAACTGTAAGCAGCTTTGTTACTGCACTGTAATGAGTCTCCATCTCTCTCTAATTAACTAGGAGTCATTAAAACACTGAGCATGTTTTGGCAAATGCAGCAAAGCAAACAAGCCTGGCGTGCAGATGAAGTATTTAGTAACCCTGAAAGCTTTGGGCTGGGTAGAGAAAAAGAAAACAAGGGGAAGCATAAATGCCATCAGTTTTTACTCAAACCTGAATGGAGGCAAGGTTCACAATATAAAAACATTTTCATATATCAAGATAGTTCAGGTTTCTTATTCACTGTTTCTCAAACTAAAATCAGTCCTTAGTATTGTATGTGTTTAAGATCTTCAAATATTTTGAAATGTGTATGAGGGACTAGAGAGATCTAAGTAGTCTTCTTAACCTATATATCTGTGAACCTGTGCAGATAACTATATTCTTCAGCTTCTGACTTTTAACCTCTAGGCAGTTAAAATATTCTCCAGTGGTGTTGGTGGGTGAGCAAGTACAGATTTAATACGTGCACACCTATAAACACCAGCTGTCTTTGGGACAACTAACTCAAACCTATGTACTGTATGGCAGATATATACAGCTCCTTATCTTTGTCAGCCAGTGACGGGTTCCTGCAGGTGGTCACTTAGCCTTGCTTTCTTGAAAGCCAATATTTTCACCCTTTTGTTAAAGTCATGTGTCAGAGTTGGCTGTGTATTCAGACAGTGCTCTGTTCTTGGTACAACACTTAGCAATAACATTGCTGTGTTCATATATTGCACCATATTACTGCCTCATCATAAGAATCGCAAAGGAATTTTTTACAAATTCTTTACTCTGGCTTCCTGTAAGATGGCAGTGTGAAAGGACTAACTTCTGTTCTTCTGTGGGATTTCACATGCTTTGAGAAAGAAATGAACAGGATTGTCTGCCAGGAATTGTCTCAGTCCTTTTCTTCCCATATCGTTCACTTGCTTTCCCATTGCTCAGTTGGTCGGCCTGAAAGCTCACAAGGAAGAGCTGATACCTCTCACTGCCCACCCTCCTTCCAGGGTTTTTATCTTTGCCTGGTTTTTTATGAAGGTACTTCACCTAGTGGAGCGCACACTGAGCCCTGGACCTTTGTGGTAGTGCAAGATCCATATTTAAAACATAAGATTCGTGAAATTGTAGAAGAAGAGGAGGAAATCAACTACAAAAAAAGGATGGGAGACAGATGGGTTAATGACCTGAAAAGACTGAGGTATGAAAAGTCAATTAGCTAAGGTGTTTGAAGAGAGCTGTTTCAGTGTAGAAAATACTTCTATAATTTTGTATTTCTTCCTTCCTCTCATTTTTAATATTTTTCTAAGATTCATGTTTGGAAACAAAAACTTATAAATATGTGTAGAATTGTGCCTTGGTGGCTGGTTCATAAAATTGCTTCCAGTAAAAGGATTACACGCTCTTCATTTTGAAAGTTTTCCAAGCACTCAGTTTGATCATTATTTTTTTCCTACGTAACCTCTGTGGCTGAAACTCTTGTCCCAGATTCTTCCTGTTGTTTGCCAAACAGTGAAGCTCCCAAAGTCATAGGAAGCTTTGCTACTGACAGGTAGCCCCAAGGCTTGTCCCTATCCAAGTGCTGAATTATGCAGTATTTAATTGTTCCAAATGCCCTCTGAAGTCTGACTGACTTGCTTAACTTCGCACAATGGGAAGATGTCTGCTGAGTCTTGGCTCGTCAAATGGAGCATATGCACAAAGCTTTGTAGGATTGACTTGCCCTACTTGTTTCATAACATTACTATTTTTCAGGCGCTTAGGTGCTATGCACATTTATGTGCTGTGCAAACAGCTAAATGCCAGGGGTTCTTATGTTTTAAGTGAGAACAGTAGAAAGTACCCATTTTCTTGTCTAAATCCTATATCATGATTGTCATTTAATAAATTGGGAACAAAATGAATTGTAACAGGGATCAAATACACAGGAACAGAATAACAGTTTTTGCCATGAGAATGTATTTAGGTTTAGACCTTAGACAAAAAAGTTTTGAACTTCTCTGACTGCAGTTTTCCCTGCAATGACAAAAAAAAGTGGGTACCGCTGGTAACAGGTAAATCTGCAAAATAATCTCAAAGGCAAATGCTCATGAGGCCAGTTCATTGATAAGAGGTCAAGAAGTATCTCTTATTTGTATGCAATTCCACTCTTCGGAGTGAGCCCATCAACTCCTCAGCCAAATCTGTTAAATTTGAATACTCTATTCAAGCTTTTTTTTTCTTTCTGAAATGTTTCTATTTAAGCTGATAATACTTAATTCTTTGCAGTAAAAGTTCTAAGGCTTCATCTACTGCCAAAATTGCCATGTACCTTTAGTGCCCCTTTGCAGACAGTAAATGTAACTTACAGGAAAACAGAAAGGTTGCAGAATAAATGTCTTAAACATTCTTTTGCAGAACAAACTGGATCAAAGAGTACTTGGATACTGCTCCGTACTTGATCCTCATTTTCAAGCAGGTATATGGGCGGCTTCCAAATGGCAAAAAGAAGACCCATTACTACAATGAAATCAGTGTTTCTATTGCCTGTGGTATCCTGCTTGCTGCCCTGCAGGTATGTTGACAGAACCGACATACTGGGATTCAATATATTAGTTTGGATTACGTACCAAGACTATTCTGACCAAATGAGGGTGGAACCCAATTTAGATTTTAACATTTTCAGTCTTCTGGATTACTCCAATTCCTGGCAACATGTCTGTCTTAGTTTTAAGTTTTAAGGTTATTCTACACAGGTCTGCATCTGAGAAGGTGATTCCTATTCTCAGTACTGGTTAACAGGAAGAAAAATATAATGTAGCTTCCAGGGTTGTCACTCTTCTCGGCACAGACTTCAGCCCCTGTGGATTCTGCCTTATGCTAACAGGGCTGACAGGTTCTTCAGACTACCCAAGCATGGCTGTGCAGTGCTACACTGGCCTCTTCTTTTCAGTAAACCCTATAAAACAGCTTGACACCAAATCACTTCTAGTATACAATGCTGAAAAAAACCAAAAAATCAGGGACATAGTCCACAGAACAGGCTGTACTATTTCAATCAGTCTTTCTGAGGCATTTCTGAAAGTGAACTGATTTCTAAAGCTCAGCATGTTTGACACCAGCCAGTTAGATTTTTCTCAGTGGTTTCTCAGTGCTCAGTTCTGCTTCTTGTATCTGATGTACTCACACAAGTGTTAAATAGAGAAGCTATCCTGACAGTTAACCTGGCCTGCCAGCAAGATAACAGCAAGGTGCCTCCTCTTATATTAGGCCAATTTCCTACCAGGCACTGCCATTTCTCCTCCATTCTGTTTTGAATGACACTTCCTTTTGTGCACTGCTGCTCCTCAGGCACCATTCAGCACCACCACTATTAGCGCTTCTCCTCTTGAGAAGATCATAGAGATTACTTAACATGACAGGTGCATTTCCTGGGCACCTCTCCCTGGCTGACTATTGTATCTCAAAGCTCCCCAAACGCTTGCATTACATAGACAGAGACTGAAATCCACACGTGCAGCTCTCAGGAAGTGACTCAGCTGTGTGGTCATACCTTGGATGATGTCAGCTCTTTATGGTTTGTCAGATTTTTAGGGTTTTTGTGAGATTTTGTATGAGAGGAAGAGTGATACAAAGACTTACTTTGGGACTCTGATGTAATCCATAGTAACAGCCACTGTGAGAGATGCCAACAGACTCCTGTGACAAGTTCTGAGGCACAGCCTGTGCCACCTGTCCCTGTGGGGTACAGCTCTTGAGGAGGAGCAAGTACTCACAAGGCTGTAAGGCATTTTCCTCAGCTGTATGGAGGCAAGGACCAAAACAGTTCTCTGTATGAGCCAGATCACAGAATCATGGAACAGTTAGGTTTGGAATGGATGATTCAAGGCCATCTAGTCCCACTGCCAGCCCCATGGGATTACATTCCAATCATATTCCCACAACTGCCCCTCAACTTCCCTGTGGCCACGAATCCCCCATCACACTGAGCACTACAGGCAGGCTCTGGCTGTACAGCACACAGACATGGCAAGCAGACTGTGCTGTTGCTGTGGTGGAGAAATGCTCTCCTTCTCTGTAAGCAGAGCAGGCATCTCCTATGGTACCACTGAGGCTGTTAGTAAATCAGATGTTATAAAGCCTGCAGCAGGGTCTAACAAAGAAGCATTTCTGGACTGGTCAGTAGCAGGATGTGCACAGGTGTGGTGGGAACAACTGCTACACACACAGAGCACAGTGTTCTGTCTCACTCCATTGCTCTCTGTCCTGCTGCAGAACGTGGGTCTGTACACAGTGACCTCCACACCCCTCAATTGCGGCCCCCAGCTCCGGGTGCTGCTCCAGCGCCCAGCAAACGAGAAGCTTCTCTTGCTGCTCCCTGTTGGCTATCCCAAGAAAGACGCCACTGTGCCTGCGCTGACGCGGAAGCCACTGGAAGACATCATGGTGGTCATGTGAGCCCAGTGCCAGGAGGAAGGAGTGCATCCCTGCTCACAGCTGCAGTTGTCACTGCTGTTTCTGTGCATCGCCCCCTGTGTCACTGTTGCTCTGGCTGTTTACACCTCTATTTCTTTTAGTGCTAGTTATCTACTAACAGCAGTGAACAGTCAAGCACTGTGCCTTTGATAGCTGCTGCTACCTGTATGACCAGAGCATTGTTCTAGGGGATATGTACAATGGCATTGAAATGACCTTCATCACTTGATTTTTCTCATGCATTGTGGGGACAAATCTCTCCTTGAAGTGGAATATATATTTTCCTGATACTGTTGTGATTACCATTGCACAGTTATTTTCAAGTTAAAGATTTTAATGAAGGTTGTATTAAAAGATACAAAGAAGTCAAAACCGGCTCTCCTATCTTGGTCAGTGTGTGCTGTTTAAATGCCCCTTCCCTGTGTTCAGTAATGTGTAGAAAGATGCTATTTTCTTCCTACATGGTAGGATTTCTCTACTAGATTGATCTCAAAACCTTTCCCTATACCAGGCTGTCTTAAACTATTGCTGCTACAAGTGTCTTAGGTCGGTGGAAATGTAGCAGGAACAAAGCATACAAGTAATTTGCTTGTTACCATTTATTAATATATGTTCTAGGAACAGTTAGATTATGTGGTAGCTGTCAATCATGCCCCCTGTACTCACTGCTTCCACTGGAAGGAGCACAGAGGGAACTACTATTCTAATTATACTGTTTATACCTACAACTGCACCAGTTTAACACCCTGAACTTGAAACTGCTTTAGAGACCCTGACACGTGAGAGTTGCTTTCACGTCACCGCAAATCCGGGATTTGGGAGCGGTGCGCTGGGAGTTGGTGCTGCCGATGCCCGCGTGGGCAGAGCCCCCTTGTGGGGCTGCGGGTCCTGCCGGCTCCGCCAGCGGGAACATTCTCCCAGCCGGATCTCTGCTGCATCTAGCGTCAGGCAAATTCAGCCAAATTGGCTTCAGCTGTCCTCGAGGGGTGAGATGCTGGAAAAAAGAGCTGTGAAAGGAACCTGGGGCTGCTGGTTGATGGCAAGTTGAACATGAGCCAGCAGTGCCCTGGCAGCCAGGAGGGCCAAGCGTGTTCTGGGGGTCATCAGGCACAGCATCGCCAGCTGGGCAAGGGAAGGGATTGTCCTGCTCTGCTCTGACCTGGGGCAGCCTCACCTCGAGTGCTGGAGGCAGTTTTGGGTGCCACAATGTCAGAAAGACGTTGAACAGTTAGTGTCCAAAGGAAGGCAAAAAGATGGTGAAGGGCCTTGAAGAGAAGCCCTAGGTGAAGGGGCTAAGGTCACTTGGTCTGGTCAGCCTGGAGGAGGCTGAGGGGAGACCTCAGTGCAGTTACAGCTTCCTCATGAGGGGAAGAGGAGGGGCAGACACTGATCTCTTCTCTGTGGTGACCAGAGACAGGACCTGAGAGAATGACCTCAGGTTGTGTCTGGGGAGGTTTAGGTTGGATATTAGAAAAAGGTTATTTTCCTAAAAGGGTGGTTGGGCACTGGAACAGGCTCCTGAGGGAAGTGCTCACAGCACCCACCTGCTAGTTCAAGAAGCCTTTGGACAATGTTCTCAGGCGCAGAGACTCTTGGGGATGGCCCTGTGCAGGGCCAGGAACTGGACTTGATGATCATTGGTGGTCCCTTCCAACTCAGCAGATTCTGTGATTCTGAGTTAACTCCTCCTTATCTGAAATCTATCCTGATTTAGTGGAAGGCTCAGCAGGGGGACTGGAACTACATGATCTTTAATGTTCCTTCCAATTCAAACCATTCTATGATTCTGTAAGTCAAATCCCATTTCCCATCACTTGTTGTCAGCTGAGCAAGTGGAGGGGATAATGGTTTGCAGAAATACATATTTCAATGCCTCTGTCACCCAGTGGGAAAAACTATTTTCCTCATGGACAGGCCATTTTGCTGGTATTTAGCAGATATGGCTGTGTGTTCACCTGTTGTACTATCCCTGTTTCATGTTCTCAGTGGTACAGCTATGGCAGGAAGTTTCTTAAGCAGGCCTAATCTGAAATGAAGTCATGGGTCTACACACTTTCAAGGTCTAAAAACTAGTAAGGGAGATAGGGTTGAGCTGAACCAAGCCAAGAAGCCAAGTCTGATCAGCTGCAGGTGCCTAGTTATCAGGAATACATATTAAAGTCACTGTTGCAAGTTTTCATTCTGTGAAGACGCTGCTCTGCCCTATCAAGCCCCTTCACAAGCATTTTGTACATGCTGGTACTACTATGTTTTATTTTGGAGTTCACATCAGCAGAGGGAGGACTGAATCCCTGTCACATTGCAATCTTTCCTACAGAAATAAACTCTCAGCTACAGAAATAAATTGCTTCTGCCTGGTCTCAGCCTGCAAAATAGATGATGCTCAGAGAAACTTTGCCAAATTAATTCAGTTTCAAATAGCAGGGGCTTGCATATATAAGGTACTTCTAGTGTGGTTTCATAACTAAAAATACAAAGAACTAAAGAGGTTAAAAATATACCAAATTGTCACAATAACAAGCATTGGTATATACCAATATACCTCTTCACACTAAAAAAGATTAATTGCTGTTTTTTTCTCCATGTATTAATTCTGGAAATTAAGATACACATAGTAGTTGAAAAACTCAAGTCCTCACAGATACTAGATGGGAAAGAATCTATTGAAAAAGCATTTCTGGAATCATGAAATGTAAGTAAAATAAGCAGCTTTTTTTTTCCTTTTTTCCCCTCCCCTACAAATGCTTATTGAAATGGAAATACTTCAGTAGTATTACAACTGCTGATGATAATGCAGAGTCTCTTGTAAATCACGTTAGTGCTCCTGTTGTTACAAGCCTACTCGGAATTGCCACTGCTCTCTGATAAGTGCACTGTCTTTACTTAAAACACAATCAAGTAACAAAAAATTTTGCCTTTCAATGCAGCACATTGTTGAATAAAATAAAGGTTAGCATTTAAATTGTTTTACATTTAACTTGGGATACCTGTTTGGCATTTGTTCAATTTCAAGGTAAAAAATGTTTTTCTGCTATCTAAATGGAGTGTTCCATGTTTCCACTAGAGTCCATTGCCTGTTGGCCCGATGCCACCCATCCCCAAGAGAAGTCTGGCATCATCTTCTCTGTATCTTTCAATCAGGTAGCTGCAGACAGCAACTAGTTCTCCCCATTTCTGTGATCTTTCTTCCTTGAACTGTGTGGACAAGTTTGTGTGCATTCAAGGAGTCTCACTGTCTGAAATCTGTCAGACAAATGCTCTTGAAATCAGGTGTAACACGGTGGGTTGCATGACAATCCAGATAATTAAAGGAACAAGAGTCACATTTGTTGGAACCATGGCCAGCTGCCCATCTCCTCCCACTGCATGGATGACTAAAATGGCTTTGGTTTCAGTCTGCCCTTGAACACGGAGCTGTAAGGTATTGCAGCTGGCGCTTCATTAGCAATCCAGCTGGCCATGACATGAGGCAGGAAAGCATTACTCCTGGAGCAGCACCTCCTTACCCACTCCACCATCTTCATTTTGAGACAGGTGAGCCAGAACCCAAATGATGCTGCTAGAAAGTAATTTTTTTTCATTTTAGTGATTCAGAGTGCAAGGTCTGAGGACTCTGTTACACTGGTATATGTCCCTATATCCTCCATAGCTATGTGATCAAGTGTAAGATTCCCATAAATTAGCTGGGCTGTAGTAACCATCTAAGTGCTCTCTGCTTGATGAAAATAGCAAGTTGCCAGTCTTTAGCTTCTTTGCAAATAGTTTAAAGCTAAGTGCTGTTATTTTGCATTTGACAGGAATAACTGTTCTCAGGAACAGTTATTGGGTCTGAGCCAGTGCAAAGGAATGTAACAGGCTCTGTATTTAGGCATTTCTTGCCATATGAATTCACAGTAGTACAATAAAAGTAAAGCAAATTCTGGGTGTGAGGAAGTATCAATGTGGCGCTGTGTACCCCAGATGAACAGAAGCATACAAGCCCCTACCTCAGGTTGTGGTTTTATTCTGATTAAGCTGCAGCACTTCAAAGATATTTAAGCAAGTAGATGTGCAGTCAGCATCTGATTGATTTACTTCTTTAATTGCTACATTGATCTCATGGGCCCATGAAAAATCAATCTTGAGAAATAATCCAGCTTGCAGTCCAAGGCAGCATCAGCTGTACTTGAATGCCAGGTACTGACAAAACATGAATCCACAGCACTAAAAAACTGCTCCCAGCAAAAGACTTGAAAGAAATAAAAATGCAAATGCTAATTCTGCCAGCACATGCAAGTCCTAAGAAGTTTTTTTTTCCAGAAGGGCTCAGCCTTGGCATTATGTTGTGTCACTGATCAGACCTCCATGGAGATCATTAGGAAGAGGTTGGGCTGCTGCATTGTTTTTGAAGATTTCCACCCACCTGAGCTTAGTCAAAGTAAGAACTGCAAAAGTAGAACAGACATTGTATTCATGACTTAGAACTCTTAAAGCATTTAATTTTTTTTTTTTTTGGCTAACATTCCCTGTATCAGGCATCTGCAAGAGCCAAGTACTTGCCCATATAGATAGAACTCTCCTGTGCTTGCGCAGTGTAAATAATGAGAACACTTAATGGCATGAGAGCTGGGCAACAAGTCCGTTGAAATTTAAGATAGAAGAGAGTCACTGAAGCTTGAATCAGTGCAGCAGCAAGTCAGCAGTTACACATCACATCCTGTTCCAGGTTGTGTGTGTGTGTGTTAACCTTAGCTACAAGATTGGAACTGAGTTGAACTAGTTCTGGTAGAAACAACAAAGTTATTCCAAGACCCAGGTAACATAGTGTAAGCCATGGGAAAACAGTGCTGATCAGTGAGATGGATAATGACCAGAACCTCAAGACATTAGTTACCAAGTTTTTTGAGACATAGAATTGCAAGACAAGGTTTTTGAAAGATTTTTAACAGAATTCTTGGACTTTTTGATGAGGAGCTGTCCATTGCCTGAAGGCAGATTCTTGCCTATTCCTTGAGGGTAAGATCTTGTAACTGAGATTACAGGTGACTCAGCTTGAAAGGTTGAGAGACCCCAAAAGTTTTGCCCTACAATGTGACAGCATTGGTGAAGTTATCCTGAGGAGCACTTCTTGCAAATACCAAGTTCAAAGTGTGCATATTGCGAGTCAGATAAAAGCACAGCTGTGGAGACACACAGCAGTCACAGATATGCTTCAAAGAGAGGATCTGATTTAACGGGCTGACTTTTTTTTTCAGCTGGATATGCAGTAGGGACATGGGCCTGTAGATTATGCACTGGATTTTAATGAAGCTTTTGTGTCATTGTTTTTGTAGTGCAAATGGTCCAAATGTCAGAAGGCTTTTAATATCTTCAAACTATTCCTTTAGCTCACTCATAGGATGGCAATTATTCATTCAGCCTGCAGAAGGCTGTCACTGCCAATGCTCTGTGGGACCAACACCAAGATATCACTCTCGGATAAAGTGAAATATGCTCCCTAGCAGCTTGCTGTGAAAGAAAACTCTATGCAAGTAGTATTATCAAGTGGAAGGGTTAACAAAGGCCTGCTGGTTTTGCCTTCTTGGGACAAATAAATATGAGATGTGATATAAGTCACCCCTTTCTCAGTCCGAAGAACTCAGTCTGCTTTCAATAATAGTGTAACTTCTGTGTACCAGTAAACTTGTTCTTTGGAGTTTATGACTGAGGAAAAAAGAAACCGAGCAAGACAAGCCACAGCTACCAGTCAATGTGTAAGTGTCCACACAAAGGGGTCAAAGAGCTGAGGGGAAAAAGAGCTTTCCTACACTGGCCTTTGTGTTTGCCCCTGTTTGTGAGATGGTGTGCATTAAATTTAGAGCTGACTAAATTTCAGGAGACTAGGTGACCCTCGAAAAATCTGTGTCACTCCTGGAATTACATGTTAAAAGCTACTAACGAGTGATGACTTTGCTGCTGTTGAGCAGGACAGTTGCAGCACCATTCCTCTTTGGTATTGGGCCTTTTATTTCTCAGGATACTTTTTAGACTTAAAACAACACAGAAGCTCATTCTTTAATATTGGTCTTGATTTCCCTTTTTGTTGGAAAATAAAGATGAGGCATATGATGGGAGAAGTATAATTTTAAATTCAGTGAAATACAAATATTGGTCAAAGCAAAAAGGTGGTGTGATCAATGAACAGAATGATGGACAGTTATATATATGTAGCTTTATGAATTTAAATGTTACATAATCACATATTTTACATTTTTGCAAAATGGTATGAAGTAAGAGCATCCTCAACTTTAAACTAGGGTGAATTATCAATTAACTTTAGTAGTAGCTGGTCCTGCAAAGGGAAGAAAAACAAACTTCAAAATGAATACTTGAAATATTTATAAATACATTATCTATTTAGAAATCAAAAGCCACTGAAAATACTAGCTCATTTTGATTAACTTTCAAGAAGCATGAAAAGAATTGTGATTATTTCCTTTCACTGCTTTGGAGACCAAAGCAGCACATGCAATTATAATCACTTGAAAGAGATTTAGGATCTGTTTCATGCTGAACTGTATTTCAGGCTGCCCTTGAAATGAGAAATTGCATTTCCAAACTGTCTACTGGCCAGGATGTCAAGGCAACAACAGATCATCTACATGCAGGATTCCAGATTGTGTTTCAGTAAGGATGTGTTATACTCTGAACATTTCAGTGGCTCAGTGAGATCTGAGAGCCAAACATGATGCACAAACCTTAAATAACATTGCACATCAAATGTCTCAGTTTGCTACAATAACATCGTAAATCAAAGGTGGTCAGCGGATAGTACCTGACAGGGAGATTTCTTGTTGTGACCACTAACTCTGGCTATGCAAGTACATGTGAATGTGTATGTATAAGAGGTGTATGTACACATATAAAGCATAAATAAGGACTGTGGCACAGCCGAACTGTTCTTGCCTCTTGATACAGATTGATGCTTCACAAGTGGCTGCAGTTTTGCCACTTTCCTGGGAAGGAAATCTTAAGCAAACACCAAACGTTGCTGGTTTTGGAAGGAACAGAGTTAAATCTTGGAAAAAGTCTGTAAGGCCAGAAGGATTCTTAAAAAGTGTCTTGGTTCTTACCATAAGATAGGAATGTTTTATACAGGATAATCTTTAACTATTGCATCTCCCTGATAGCTGGTACAATTTGAGTGAATTCATGATGAATGAACAGCAGCAAAATAATATCTGTGTTTTGTTTATCCATTTTCCTACAGGTTTGACCTCAATTTCTTTTCTGTTCTTCATTTCACATCTGTCACCTCATGGTATATTTTTGTTATAGTTACTTTCTGAGCTTTGAGCATGGTGTTCCTATTTGTTAATAGAAAAAGCATGAGTACTATGCAAAGTGTGTTGAGCTGGCAGAAGAGTCAGGAAAACAGCAAGCACAGGTCAAAAGCAAGATCTCCATTTTTGTGTGCTTATTTTTACTGTGATTTTTTATCCATGTGGGTATAGCACCTGAACTCTATTAGATATGTAACAAAAAGTGGTTCTGACTCCAAAATTTGTCTTCCTTTTAGCTGGATTTGTTATACTATCTGTTTATAATTAGATGACAAAACACAAGTAGAAGTGTGAATGAGGTCATAGACAGAAGTTAGAGCAAACTCCTGTCAACTGCTTCCTATTTTAACTGCCAGCAAAAATCTACCAGGCACATTCTTTCCTGCAAATCAAAGTGAATAACACTCTCTGTGAATATTACATTTCCATTTAATTTGGTAAATTGTTGATGAACAAATTGCAAAGTTCAAGAATGTAATTATTTGGGATTAGTAGAGAATTTCTTTAGCATGTAATTGATATTCTGTGGATCATTTGATTAGCAGCTGAAAACAGTTTGTAATTGATGCTGTAATTAGCCAGCACAGTGCTCACTCCATATAAGACTGCAGTGTTATAAATTTGGGTAGACCCAGAATACAGGGCAATGCAGCTTGACTGCTCACTAACTTACACTAGACAAATGTTTTGTAGAAGACTACACTTCCACCTGCAGGAATCGAACATAGAAGATTTGCAACCAGGTCTGAATCTAAAATTGCCTCAGAATTCACTTACTTTTGATTCTGTCCTGATGTCAGCTGTCCTTTGTGGTTCTGCATCTCACTGGTGGTTCAGTGCAGAATGGACTAAATGTGACTGATTTATAGAAGTACACATGGAGAGTAGCCATGGATGGTGAAAGATCCTCTGCATAAATACCTACTATCTGTGGGGTTTTCCTTCAGAGCATGAGGGTCCCTCCTGACTGGAGACTGTGTGTTTTCACCTGCACAGTCTTGCAGGAGACCTATATTGGGAGGGATATGTTTCTTTTCTTCCTCTTAGATCCAGGAGAACAGAATCCTTCTGTGAGCAGCTAAATGGGGAAATACTGTTTTCTGCATGGATTATTCAGAGTCAACTGATGTAATAGGAGACACTCTTGTCTGCAGGCCAATATCCCTGTCCAGAATTAAGATACCTTTTGTAAGAAAAAAGTAAATTATGTTTTAAATAATCTTTCCTTTCTTCAGTTTGTTTATGAACTGCATAACTAACCTGGCACTCCTGTTCTGCTCTGTAAGGGCTGGATACATAAAGGCAGTTCTATTGTTTAGCTTCTGAGAGAAAGTCTATTCATATAGAAGGAGCTTTCCCTTAACCTTTGTAGATACAATTTTTTTTTTTTTTTTATCCCCAGCTGCTCCTAATTGGCAAGGAAACACATTAAGTGCTCCATTACTTTTACCACCATTGCCTGTATACCACTAGATGGCACGACAACACCATACAGTAAGAGAGGATCTTTGCCTGGAAATACGCTGGCTCCTGAAGTCCTCTTACTGCTGTTACCTTAAACCACACTCTGTTACCCAAATCACAGATCTAGGAATATGCATCTGAGAGTTAAAAGCTAGAGTGTTACCTGTGATCACAAACGGACTGCACAGAAAGACTAAATTTGTCATGCACTTCAACAGTTTAAGAGGTGGCTGTAAATGTGAAGGGTGAAACTCACTTGATCCAAGCTCTGACAGGCTTGTATAGGTGAAGGTTTTCTTTGCTGTGGAAGCAACCCAGATTTATCTAGTTACCTCCTCACATCTTGCCATATGCCTTGCAGTGATACAGACGCCAAGTTTTGCATTAGTCATGCAGCAGACTGTCAAGCTCACAGGTATCTTCAAATAAGATGGTCACTAGTTTTCAGCCATTTCCTTTTATTGAATGAATTCCTCATGTATTTCCCTTCCTCCCCTGTGGGTCTTCCTACACTTCTCCAGACCTTTGCAATCCTGGCTGGCCAGCAGATAAAGCATAACATGCAGACTTTTCTCTTGAGACGCAGATCCATCTCCAGTCTACTCAAAGGCTCTTACTTGCTCATGTGAAGCACAAGGCTTGGTTATCCTGTGAGTAAAGCATGTAGACTTTTTAATTTCTGCTGTTTGCCTGAGAGAAAAAGGAGATCATTCCTTCTTCCTTTCCCTTGAGATCTGGGTAAGTCATGAGGGAATTCTGTAACATAAGAAGGAAAAAGCTGTGGAGAAAAAGCTTTCCCTCACTCTTGTCCCATGTTATCTCTGAAATAAATCTTCATTTACTCTCTATTTAAACGATTTTGGAACGAGCTGTGTATGAAAACTAGAACTCTCTCAGTTTCCATGAATGGTGGGAAAATTAAGCCTGGGGTTTTACATAATTTGTGAAGAAAGTACAAGTTACCTTTCAATACGAAGTGTGGTGACCTTGGAAGCCTAATGGGAGCATAGAAGGGCAAAAAGGTCTGGGAGTGGAACACAGGTTTGAAGGCACGTCTGTAAAGCTGTGTTCAGGCTAGATCTGTTGTGTTACAACAAAAATTGTGTACTTGGGGGAAGGTAGTCTTGGATTTGCCTGCAGGTGCGGAGGAGTTCCTCGGTTGCCCAAGCTGTGAGTCAGTCAGATGCCAACATCAAATGAAGGAGCATTCTCCTTATTGAAGATTCAGGTAGTTAACACACAAGACTGGAACTCTTGCCCATGTAATACTGGATAAATAATTTCCCATATTTTTTCTGTCAGTGCATGAATGGTGGGAATTGTGCTGATAATCTACAAAGGAAATGAAGGGGAAAAATTACTAGAGCAGCCCATGATAATCTTGGTCTGATAATCTTAAATTTGCTTCTTACATCACTTTTCCAGATATCATATTCAGCTTATCTGTGACTAAATCTTATCTGAACTTGATCATTAATCACAAGTGTATTCTTCCTGTAATAGTTGTGGATGCTGAAAGGATATCAGGAAAGTAGGAGACTGAGAAAGAATAGATAAACACTGCAGAAATATTTTAACACTGGCAGCAATGAACTTCGTGCACTTGAGGAAGAAAATATTTTATGCGTGAACTTAAAATCTGTCTTGGATGCTGCTTTCTGCATTTCAGTTACTTCTGAGGAGGATTCCAGGTGTCTACTTGAAAATAGAAAGTGTTCCCAGGCAGGGGTTTCTGTCTGTATTCTGTGCTTCTGTACTCACAAAGAAGAAAATTTCTAACAAAGGCAAGGTACTAGATGGAATATACAGTGTGGGTTTTTAAAAAAGACATATTCATACAAATTTAATGAAATCCTCCTTACTATGTTGTTTGTATAATGGTTATATAAATATGACTGAAATTTCTCCCGTTAATGTGATTATTTTGTGCTCCCTTGCTGTGTAGCCTAAGGTACACTGCTTTGCACTTTTTCACCAGAGCCAATACATCGATGATGGAGAATATGATGGAGAAATAGACAAAATGCCTTTAATTTTTACCCTGAAAGTGTTGCTAAAGAGAAAAATTGAAGCAGAGGAAGCATTGAGAACTAAACAATGAGAGGGTCTTATGAATTCATGGCATATGTGGTAAGAGTGGTTACTGTTTTGCAGAATGTCATTACTTGAGAGATACAACTCCACAGCAATTTTAACAGCTATTCTTCGGTATTTTCATAAATCACAGCAATAGGAAATTATTAACTGTACATGCCCTTGGCAGCCCCCCTGCAAGCATCCTCTTACTGACTGCACCTGGATCTGAGGAGCAAGCCTGCCTTGGGTAGTGTGGTTATGCCTGACGTGGTTAAAATTAAGGAGCAGAAATCAGAGCAATGCTGAGGACTGCAGGGCTGACCACCACCTCGCCCAGACTAGCCCATGGCTCTTGCTGAGCTTGCATGTGCTGCGTATCAGGCTTGTATCAGAGCCTGTGGTGGTGCAAGGCAGAAGGAATGAGTTCTCCCACGTGAAGAAAGAAAAGTGTTTGGCTGAAGGAGGAAATAAAGCACTGATCCCACAGTCTTTAAAGATAAACTCCTATGAAAGACTGAAGCGTTGATTATTTTTAGCGGGTGAGAGCCTAAGGGGAGGGCTTGTCAAATAGATGAAACCATTGTTAGGAGCAGAGCAGAATCCTCCTGCAGCACTTTCCATCACACCTGCATCCTGATGTGAAAAAAAAGCTTGTGCGCAGTGGGGGAGGGAATGTGGAGGAGGGAAAAACTGCACTTGGGAGAGCTGAAGTAGTAGCAGTTAGTGATGGAGTCGTTATTTCCTGTCACTGCTTTTACCCTATTAGCTTCTCTTATGCTGATTTCTTTCTGCTAATCCCCAGGATAGCCTCTGAGAGTTGTTTATCATCCCGGGGCAAAACAGTTCCAGCCTGCTCTCACCACTCTTTTTTCTTGCATGCAGTGCTGCTGATGTGTCTAAGTGTCCAGAAGCGCCTGAGGCCAACGTGGGAGGATGTTTTCTCATTTTTGTAATCTCTCTGGGCCCGTGATTCTTGCTCAGCACGGTTCTAGTTCCCCCAGCTTCTCCCAGGCACCTACGCTGTGAGAAGCAGTGCTGTCATGCTGCAGCAAACAAGGTGCTGCACAGCTGCTGAGCACTCATCCGTGCTGGGCCAGGTGCTGACTAACTTTCCCTTTGAGAGTATGTGTTTGAACATGGTTCAGAGCAGTCTGGTCACAGTGGGATGGCGTAAGTGCACTGGGCATGGTGGGGTATTATTCAAGGCTGCCCTTTGTCAGCTAGGTTTTACTAATTTCCTGGTTCTATTGCATGACTTTTTTGCCAGACAGTAGGAAGAAAAGGCTGGGAGAGCGTTTTTGCCCCAGAGAGAAGGTATTTGGGAGAACACTTGGAGGTTCAGCCAGGTGTTGTGCCAGCAGAAGCTGGCTTTTTTTATCTGGAGTAAGAGTGTGAATATGTGACGTGCATTCAGAGACTGGGGATTATGGTATGACCACATCTGAGTCTCTCCTCTTCTCCTCTGCCTTTCTGTTAAATTGTTTAGATCAGCCTTCTAAAGGAGAACATCTTTTAGGTGGCAGTCCATCACAGAAGACTCCTGTGACTCTTCTCACATTCTCTAGTTTCGTGTTGCCCTACAGATCCTCTGCCTTAGGGTCTTTGAGTCTAGAAGAGGAGGCTTGTACATTAAACAGCACCATGTATTTCCTAATAACTGAACTTTGGAGGAAAGGAACCAAAGAAACATACAAGCTGATAATTCATGTACAGACCTGTTCTCTTTAGAAGCCTATCAGCCAAGAAGTGGAATCTACTGGGACTCCCAGAGTTGAGTGAACGTGGGACTGATGGCTGTCTCTCTAAATAGTCTTTCTGAGTATTCAGGAAATGTAATTTTAAACTTATTCAGATGATCTCTCCTCCACAGTTTTAACTTCTGCTTACATAGCAGGGTAATCTGACTTTGGGAAGCTCTTGTACCATCACATGAAAACGTTTTTATGCCTTGTCTTAGGGTATTCTCTCACCCTATTTTATAATCTGAAAGGAGAGATGAGACCCCCTCCATAGCCTCTGAAGGAGCTGGTGTGAAAACCCTCTCCAGAAGTGGTAGGTAAATGGCTGAGCTGTATGAAACTGAACTATGTTCTTCCCTGCCTGATGCAGGCATCTTATTTTTCAATTTAACTCCATGTTTTTATACAGTAAATTGCCTTCCAGTAATCAAACAAACATTTAAAAGATTATATATACAATTTCAGGGATCTTCAAATCTGTCAGAGACGTCCTTGGGGTTTTGTATACTCAAGGGAAAGCTTTGGCTTTTAAAGATGGAAGAAACAGGAAGAAGATGAGAGATGAAAGGAGGGAGGCTAGTTGCTTTCACAGAAATATGGGAATTATCAGACTGAGCCAGACTTAGACTGTGTAGTCTGGCTTGGATACATTGAGTGCAGAAGGGGACTCTAATTATCACTCAGCACACACTGGTGGAGCACATGTCTTCAGTCATGTAGGCTCCTGGTGTCTGCATGGCTGAACTGTCTCCCTTTGGGGCTGGGATCCCTGCAAGCAGAACTAGAACTTAATTACTCTGGCTGCTCCTTCTGGGAAGGGAACCACACAAACTGAAGTCTGATATCAGTCTGAGCTAAGGGAGGAGCAGGGAAAGAGGAGCTGTTGCCTTACTGTGGAACAGCTGCATTTTGGGCTCAGTGCCAAAAGTGGAGGAGGAAAACTTCTGGAGGCCTGAAGAGATAGAGAAAGGCAAATCCCTCCAGGTCTTAGGCTTCAAGAGACCAACGCTGTGTGTGGGCAGGAGCTGGGACGCTGTGTGGGAAAGATTTGCAGTTTCAGTAGAAGAGGAGTTCCCTCCCAGGTCTTCATGCCAACCAAGTCCCCCAAATCCCAGGCTTTATCACAGACCTAGGCTAGTACTCCGGGATGAGCTGCAGAGCTACAGCCTCCACCCCTTCCCACCCACTGGCACCAGACACTGGTAACCTCAGGATTTAAAGATGCACTGCTTTTGGCACAGAGGGTCTCAGAGCTGAAACCAGCAGTGTGGCCATCTGAACCTGGCCATCACGCCTCGGTAGCATGGAGCAGCACATTATGGGAAGCTTATGCTCAGGGCACAGAACTTGGCAGGTTTGTGTAATGTGGGTGCCACAGCTCTCAACCTTGCATGCTTTATGCTCTGTTGGGTGCAAGACAAGGGCGCTCCAGCAGGGCAGGCAAAGGTAGGGTTCAGTAATACTGGCAGCTGGCTGCGTGCTATAAAGTGAGAGCACAAAGACCATGTATTGTTTTTATTTTAGGGTGTTTGATATCAGAAAAGCACTTGGCAACATTGCACACGTGCCTGGGCTTCCAGTGACTTCATTTAGAAATGTCAGCCACACCTGGAGGGAGCTGCAAAGTGCAAGTTGGGATGACAGCATCTTTTGTAAACAATGGGATTTCCTGGGATTATGTTTAAGTGGTTGGCCCTCTTGGAGAGGGGGAGAACATATTAGGTCTGACACAGTCATGGGAAGACTTTCTGCGCTACAAAATTTATAAGGCCACTGGTTACCAAAACCTGCTTCAAATTGAATGGGTTAAGGTTATCCACATGGTGCTGTTGAGTAAATTCAAATTGCATGGGATACAATTACATCAGCTTTAATCAGTTTAACCCATGCCTCTGTCATTCTTATTTTTGATAAGCATAAAAACCCTGTAGTGAAACCAGCTAACTTTGTTACTTGCAGGAATGTGTCACAGGATTATGTTGCAACAAATCTAAGTGCTTTTTCAATGTCTCCCACCTTTCTGGTATATTCTCCACAAAACTTTTCTTCATTTTTTTGTATTTAAAATTTATCCTGAGTGTCTGATCAGGACAGGATAAATATGTCTTCATGAACTCTATAATGAATACGAAGCTACTCTGGCAAGTTAATTTTCATGAATCTCATTAGATGAATATATTAAAAAAACAGCATGAGTCCTCTTTGAGGGCAAACACTTCCTTTGAAATTAAAGCAATATTTTGTGAGCATAATGCTTAGCTCTCATTCAGTGGCAGTGACCAGGTAAACCATGCTGCTGTAGCCCTGTTTGGTGGTATGTATAAGCTTTCTAATGTACACTTTAAATGTGATATCAGTGAATAATGTGAGTACCTTTAAAATAAGCTTCAGCAAGCAATCAGTCTGGCAGCATTTGACTGGACTGTCAGTAAAGAAGAAACAGGAAAATACACACGTCTTTAAATTTGCCCTGTCTGTTGGTGGATTTAGTCCTTGTGGTATTTGTCCAGCTGTGTTATGGAATCCAATCACTGTAGTAACTTACAGGCATTTTCATTAGCTGGGACCTCTGGATATAATTTTTGAAATTCTGAGAAGCAGTTTTAAGAAAAATGCTTTTTAAAGAATCAGTTTCACTTTCCCAGTGATTGTGGCTTCAGTGCATTGTGGCATGGTTGCTATTGGCATCAGTTCATGTTGACAGGCATCAGCAGTTAGAGATAACCAGGATCTGAAGCATTGCCCATAATATTTTTGGAAATCTGTCCTCCCCAGCATATGTGTTGCCCCATTCTTAGAAAGGCTGTGTTGGTTTTGATCTCTGAGGTTTTGCTGCTTCTAAAGTGGAGGGACTGAAGTGTGCCCTGGATGGAGTTCAAGTGGTTCTTTGTTTAAAGAAGCCATTGGATCTCAGCAAACATCAGAGAATTTGGGGGTACCAGACATGTCCTTTTCTGTCTGAGCTGTATATTTTCTGGGATGGGATATCAGAGATAAAATCTTCTTTTCCAATATAGTGAAATGACATATATTTTGGTTAAGGTTGGTATTGTCAACATCTGCTTGAAAATGAAGGTATATTGTTCTAGCACAATATACTGTAATTTAAATAATTCACAATGCAATTTCTTCTGTGGTTCCAGTCTGTAAACTAAACGAGAAACTGACATTTTAGCTGGTGCATTCAGTTTCAAAGCACTGAATACTATACACAATATTAGCAAGAATTCTCATTTTCTTGCTTCGTGTAATTTTCATAAGTAGTGGCGCTACACCTCTTCTCCATCTGAATAATGTCTCTGACTTTTTTTCCTTCATCACTCTGGAAGAATACTGTAATATTGTCATGTTCAATATACTTGTTTCAGTTTACCTGGCTTCACTGTGCCAGGCAGATGAATGAGTTAGAGTTTTGTCTTCTGAGACAGAAGCTGCCTGAGGGAACTTGAAGCTCACTGCTTTGCTCTGTACCTAGACGTTCACTGAAGGGTAGTTTTCTTCCCTGAAAGCATCTTGTTTAGCTGTACCAAATTAATCTTTGTCAATCTTGCCTTAAGGGGTTATGCCCTTCCTCACTGTAGGTTTAAACTCATGTGTGGGGACATGATAGCAGAGTTCTATGAATCCAAGCATACCTGTGATCTGCAGGAGGAGGCATCTGAACAAGGGCTTTGGAGTCAGCAGAAGATGTGCTGCTCAGGGAGCAGAGGAGCTGGCCAGAATCCTTGCTTCTAGTCTTGCTTGGGAGCTCACTGCAGAGAAATGGACTGCCTGTCTCTCTTCAGGTAAGATGACTGCTACTAAGTTCTGCTTTCCTGGTGTGGGACCATGGAGGCCAAATTTTCTTTCAGCCTGTGCAAGTCGTGATTCTGCTTGCTTGCTTCTCAAACACACCCCAGCAGAAAGGAAGCAGAAAAGTAGCAAAATAAGCTAAATAGAGCAGTGTAAAATTAAGACACCTGAGAATGTGCAGCTTTAATGTGAATTTTAGTAAAATTCTTAGCCCTTCATAGTATTTAAGAGTAGCATTTGCTAATATTTTAGTTTCCATGAATGGCCTGCAGTGGACATGACTGCTATGTCTCCTTGTGTACTTCGCAACTAATAATAACTCTTTGAAGAAAGTGGTATATGATCACAGGTTTCTTGAGTCTGAAGTCATGAATGATCCCATTTGAGAAAGGAACTTTCTATCTATGTTTTTTGACCCTTTCTCCCCCAAGATTTTCAAGTGTAGGTTTTTCTTTCAGCCCCATCTGCTGCCCTTTTACCTCTTCCACTATCTTTTCCAATGCGTCATTTGTTCTTAGTGCCACCCGATTTGGATCTGGTGATTCATGTATGTGCTTCCCCGCTGACTGACCAGCACGAGGCAGGAAAGTCTACCCGCTGACTAGTGACTGCTCGTTTCCTACTTTGTCTTTTCCAGAGTTGGTTAAAGTGCTGCTTTTAATGGAGAGAAGGTAGAAGAGTTATGCAGTGCCACCAAATTAAATGCCACCTTCACTCAGCTTTTGTGCAGGCTTTAAACAGTGTTAGAAAACAATATGAGAAGACAGAAACCTGTCATGTTTAGACCATGTCTAGAGGCTTTCCTTTAGATCTGGATATCACTATTATAGTTCACATTAACAAACTACATCATAACTTGATCTGCTTGTTTTTTAAACCAAGGTTAAGCTGGGTTTTGTTTGTTCTCTGTGGTGACATTTGAGGGATTTCCACTTATGGCTGCACCATCTGAAAAAAGATTCAAAGGCTAAAATGGACCTCATACCTCACCAAGTCCACAGGAGTTTGTGTAATGTGGATTTCTCCCACATCCCTGTTCTGCTCTGTGCATGGTACAATGGATTTTCCAAGTAGTGGTTTTTTGATGGTACAGGCTAATGATAAACCAACAGTGGAAGACTGGGGAGTGATTTCTAAATCTCATGTAAGGAGCTCTGTTCAAGCTCTGTTTTGACTCCAGTCTTGAGCCAGCTTCCACATCTTTCTCTCCACACTCAGGCTTTCAAGCTTCTAGAAATAAACTCAAAAGCATGGGCCTGGATGGGGTTTCGCTGTGTTGTGGTCAGTCATGAAATCAGGACTACAGAACGTGAAATCAGGACTGCAGCCAAGGAAAGCAACCACCCCCTAGGCTAGATGTGGAACTTATGTAATTTTTGCAAGAGGAGTTGTCCCTCTAAGTAATTCTTTACTCCAAAATCAGAAACCTCAGGTCCCTTCTGAATGGCATCCACCAGTGTTTGGGCAGGGTCAAAAGATGGGAGCTGCTGTGCCTTCAGGGAGATGGCTGTGACTTCCAGGCATTCTCTGCTCCTGAAAGATGGAAATTCCTGTTGTGCACAGAGGTAATGTATAGCTTTGAGCATATGGAAAGTGGGAGCTTTTCACCACTTTGAGAAGCAGTACATGATTCATCTCTAGTTCAGCAGGGAAAAAAATTCTGACATGCCTTTCTGGAAAGGTTGCTGGGCCCTGACCTCCTCTGACCTGACTTAATTAGGGATTTTACCAAGCTTATTACATGGGATGTTCTTTGGCAGCACTGAGCAAACAAAGCAGGCTGATCACAAATTATCATTTACACGTGCACAGAACGAAACATAAAAATAGCTCTTAAAAAAAAAAATTCCTTTTCAGTGACATATAATAACCTCCCTTTGGTAACCTGTCATAGACCTCAAGATCTGCATGACAAAACATCTCCGCTTCCTCAGTTTTATGTCTTCCCAGACACATTACTAACATGAGGCTGAAAAATGCAAAAAATGAACACCCAATTATTTTTATTTATTTTTTTCTTTTTTAAACTACATAACTGGTTCTACAGATGTACTGCCTACTAGCCGTGTCAGCCAATATATACTGATGCACCTTCTTTACCTTTTACATATTCCCACATATGAAATACATGGGGCATATTAACATATTTACTCATATTTCAGGGAAAAATATCCATTGCATACACAAATTATTTGCTTTGGAAGTATTAAACCTCAGGTTGTTGGCTTGACACTGACTTGCACTACAGCATATTTCACAACATGAATGAGTGAGACAAAAGTAAAGTTTGAGTTCAGTCCTTATCTTACTTCTGTGATGTTCAAGTGTTGCTGTCAGCACCTGATGTTCTAAATCGGCCATGACCTGTGCTGCCTCTTGCCCAGTCAAAAGGGGAACATGGATGACAAGGAAATTGAAGTGTTGTGAAAATCAGGGCAAGAGCATGGAGTATGGGACACTGAGGAACTAGGATGATTAATGCAGAAATTATTCTGGGGATGTAAGGGCAATCTGATGGTGCAGTGGGAGCTTTGATTAGTATGACTGGGAAATAAAAGTTTTTAGTGACCATGTGGACGTGCCGAAGACATGAGTGCTGTCTGGACAGCAGCTTGTATCCCTAATACTACTTTCTTCTTTGTGTGTTTACCCCCTTAGTCACCCCATCCCCTTATCTTTTTCCTCCCTCCTCTCCTTGACAAGCTTCCTCACTTACGTCACAGCCAAGGTAGTCATAAGTCAGCTGAGAAACAAGGAATGAATAATTTCCTTCCCCTTGGGGCGCTAGCAGGTCACTGCCATGAAACACTTAGGTCACCTGTCTTCCCAGCAAGAGAGCAGCAAGTACACAGTGTAACCCAACAATTTCAATGTGTCTCCTCCCTTTGCAAGAGTCACTACAGTTGCTATAAGGTCGTGGGGGGGTGGGAGGAGAGGTTATACTCTTGGTGAGTTCTGCTAGATTTTACCTGCAAGATTTTTTTATTTTTTCAAGTGATGTTTTCTCACAAACTTCATGTTTTCAGATAACTCTGTAGATCCCTATGTTTATTTCTGAAACACTGCAACTCTTCTGGGCTGATAATTGCATGGACATTAGATATAAACAGCTCTAAAACTATAAGAATTTTTAGAAACAAAATAAATTCCAGAATGACAGAGGGGTTTTAAAGCAAACTGAGAGTTCCAAACAGAGCACAAGACCACAGCAAGGCTGGTAAATGTAAGAAATGTAGGTTACAGAGCAAGACTGGCCTTGAGATTCCATGACCCATCTTGGAGATGTCAGTTTTTCATTCTGTGCCCAGTTTCACCTAGTTAGGAAAGGGGTTAGCACTCCTGTCTCTAGAAATGCAGTGTTGCTGATTTATTTGGCTCATCTTTTTAGAGGATTTTGTGATACATAGCTAGAAGGAACTGTAGAAATATAAATGACTGTTTGGGAAGCAGTACAGTTCTGTTGCCATCTATTCAGCTCCTGGGAGAGTGCACAGAGGTCTCTAAGAGAAAACGGAGTTCATGTCAGCAGTTGGATGAAACAAAGAAAGAAGATAATGGCAGAGATGGATGAGGTGAAGAGGGAAGTACACAAGGTCTAAAGAAAAACATGGGTGGGTGACATCTGCCTGAGAAAAACTAGTTGGAGGTGGAGGAGGGAGGGCAGTACAAATGGAAGGGATGTACCCACCTAGCAGTACTGTCTACCTGTCCTTGCTGGAATGCAAAGGTGAAGCTGCATCTGAATGCAGAGATGACGCCAGCCCTTGTCAGAGAGAAGGCTCCAAGTTTATCAGCTACTGTCACCTTGTGTGCTCCATGGCTGACATGCAGCTCACGTGCCCTGAAACAAGCAAATTGTTTTACAGCCTTAGGCTGCTCCTATAATACAGTGAATCTGACACAAATCTGTTCTGGTGTTACCATGCTGGAGAAAGTAAGCAACAGCACTTGTTTCCCTGCCTCTGTAAAGTCATCCTGCTTTCCCTCACTGACTTACCCAGTAGAAACAAGATAATTAAAAAATGGCCCTAAACTGTAGCCCTTGAGACTCATGACAGGCCTTAAGAGAATTTCCTTAGTATAAGCTGAGGTGATTTAGAGAGATTGCCTTTCCTTAACTGAAAGTGTTTTAAGAACATATGAACGGCATATAAATTAAAAAGGGATTGAAGGCTGGAGCTTTAACAGCAATGCCACAGGAGGACAAGTCAGTGCAAGATCAGGCAGTTGTGGAAGTAAAATCAAAGCGATGTCAGACTGATTAAGAATAAACCACATCAGAAGTGCAACTGGTAAGAGTCTTAATCGTTCAGAGTCAAATAAAGTAAGGAATACAGTATTCCTTAACACCATTTCTTGGAGAGATTTTTGTGACCAGGTTCAGAATGGAAGAAAATCCAGTACAAGAGTCTGTGGTCCTGAGAGGAAAGATGAAGACTGGATTCATCTGGGCTAAACAGGAACATATATGGGATGTCTAGTGGCTGATATTATGTAGTTCACTCTTCTATAACATATGTTCTTTTTTTTTAAAATTTCTCCTTTGCGTCTGTTGCAGGATGTGTCTTAACTATAGCAGTGAACTAGTCTTTATTTGTATTTTTCTTGTTTAATTCTACTCCATAAAGCGCTGTGTTGTCAAGGAGCTCTAAAACCTGTGCTCCCCATTTTTCAGTATGGAGAACACTTCTATTTGCTGGGCTGGCAGCTGCTGTGTAAGCTTTTCAGTCCTTTTTAATCACTCTGTGTCCCGTAGCAAGCTACTGTGAATTAGTTCTTTGGGGCTCATTATCCAGACTCCTTTCCCGCCCTTGAGAAGGAACAAGAGGTACTGAAGTAAGCCCAAGGAGATATCCCCTGCTTAATGAATCTCTGCTATGCCTGTAGAGCCATAGTGCCAAGAGGAGGATGGAAGGGTCATGGCTGGGTTGTATCGTGTCCTGGATGATAGTGCATGAAAACGGATCAGAGCAGCCATGAAACTTCTTTGCAAGACACTGGAAGTCAAGTTGGCTCAGAATGATACCAGGAAACAGAAGGATAAGAACACTGAAAGCTTCCTTCACCCATGTCCTCACTTAGGCTGCAGTGCTGAAGTCACTGGCAACTGAAAGATTGGTAACTGGAAAGAAGAATGAAAAAGGCCAGTATCTCTGCTTTTTCATGGTGTTTTCTGATTCCAGGGAATCTGACCTTAAGCAGCATGCCAAGGCAGGGAGACAGGGCTCCTCACAAGCAGCAGTCACCCTAATTGACAGAAGGAAATGTGATAGTATGCCTTTTCAGTCAATGGATTTAACTTACCCAGATATACAGATTTAGAGTGAAGAGCTATCAATTGAGATTTTGAATGAAGGTGTTTATCCCTCTTGCTTGGCAGATGTGGGAGCAACAAAGATCCTCACTTTTACAACGGAAAACAATTCTTCCTCGTTCTGCTTTGTAGTTGCTGTATGTTGATTGGAAACTCGCTGTGAAAAAGTTTAATAATATAAGGCTCTTCTCCCTCATTAACTGCATCACCTTAGGTAGAGGAGATAGCAGGAAACAAGGCACTTATAATAAATTCTGAAGCTCCACACTTACCCCAAACCGCTCTGTAGACTGGAGGTGCATGCTAATATTCCAGGTTTTTACTTCATTAAAACTGCAAGGATTTGAGCTCATTAAACCTGCTAATCCCAGGATTACTTTTTAACTGCAGTTTTTAACTCATCTGTTGTGCTACCTGTTGCTCCATCAGAGTTGTGCTCACAAGGAAAAGCATGAGAAAAGGAACTAAGGGAAATTCGTTTCTGTGGTCAGTCACTGCCTGGAGCTCTCTCACTGGTTTAAGTATCTCGTGAAAGCGTGGCAGCTACAGACCAAAACAATTACCTCCGAATAGATTAGGCTGTGAATATCTTTATGAAGATACTGAGGTTCTCTTAACAGGGACTGTGTGTTCTTGCAGCTAGCTGCATCAATATGAAGAGTGCAGAGAGGCACACTAGCTGTGCACAACTGCACCACATTCAGCAGCAGAGCATTTGAATATGAACAAGGCTCTCATTTTGGTCGCAGTCCTTTCCTTCTCTCCCTGTCGAATGAATAAGTCTGCTTTGTTGCTGTTTATGTGATACAAGTGGGTGAGAATTAGCAGTTTGGAATTACTTGTTCGGGTTATTAACTTGGGATGATGAAAAACAGAATGACTGCTTCCAGGGAATCATGCATTAATTATCCTTGAGCTATGCTGGTGGGAGTGTGATAGAGAAACAGAAAACATACTAAGAGCTTTTGACTACTTTATTAGTAGTAGTACTGCTAAAAGGAGCAAACTGGAAAAAACTGCTTTTCCTGTCTGCCTCTGGACCGTGCAGGGGGCTGCAATTCAGGAGCCTCCTCTAGAATGTGAATGACAGATGTGTTATAGTTTGGGGTTTTTTTTGTTGTGATCATTACCAGTCAGTCGAAACATACTTCTGGCTCCTGTGTGGAGAGAACAGACCCCCCTCTGATATCTTTTGCTCTGGACATCCACTTGGCTTCCACAGAACTGGTAACTGTGGCTGTTCAACTTGGTGCCAGCTTTGGTAATGAAACAGTTAAGCAAGACCTGCAGAAAACCCCGAGAAATGCACTGATTAAACACTTTAGTTTTATCTTCTAGTGTTCTTCTTGCCTGGTCTTTCTCACCTTCTTCCAGCCTTGGCAGTGCGTGCTCTTGTGTTTTTTTGAAAAAGCTGGATGGGAAATTAGTAAACACTTTATTTGGTTCAGCATATGTTAAGGAAGTGGAAACAGCTGGGGACCAAAGGGAGAATGTAGCTGGCAAGGCAGGTTGTTATTTTTATATAGAGCTGTTCAGTTAGGTCTCTTTGTGTAGAGATGTCACTCCAGTTGGCCCAGTTTTACCTCATTGCCTCCTATTAGTCCTCTTGCCTTTGAACATTTTGTCTTAGCAGTTTACACACCTGCATGTTTATGCATTGTGATCCATTGCAACTTCTCCTTATCTCTCCCTTTCCTCAGCACTTTTCTCTTCCTTTTCCTCTCCCACAGCAGTTGCCACTCCCACAGATACCAGGGGCAATGGGAGGGGTCTGGCCCAGTTTTGTCTGTCACCTTCCCAGCCCTTCCTCTTCTCAAGGGCAAGAGAGGCTAGGGTGAAAGCTGGTTTGAAGGAAAAGAGCCAGCCAGCTTCTGCCAAGTTTTAAGAGACAGACCAAGGATGAGTTGAGAGGAAATTATTAGGCAGGAGAGAGGATGGGATTTTCATGGTGCCCATGGAAATGGTCTAATATGAATAATTTGCATGAAGTCATAATGAGACAGGACTTAAACCTTCAATCATATGTGTGATACTTTCTACTTTGTATTATTATCTACAATTATATATATATAATACATTATTATATGTTCTAGAGTGATGGGTGATAGAGTAGAAACTCATAACCACCTGTTTTGTGGCAAGAGAGATCCTTAAGTTATTCCATTATGAAAACAGAGACGTTACTCTGCTAGAAGAGAAAAAAGTAATGTAGTAAGTGATGCTGTATCAAGGCAAGGAATAAAATGGTCTCCTCCTTTTTTCCTACCCTTCGCCCGTATGTTTCAAAAATTGCTTTCAAGTCTATTGCCAGTTATTTCCGGTAATGAATTCAGCCGAGCAGACTGGCACATTTTTGTCTGTCACATGGAGATCTTGCATAATGCGGGTGAAGCAAACAGATATGCTTGGGCCTTGATTGTACCAAGGCCACTTTATATGGCTACAGGGATCACTCTTGGTGTTTTTATTCAAACATCAAAGACCAAGGCCATTCTGTTATTTCTTCCTGGTTTGTTAAGGAAAGTGATTTAGTTGCAGAGCTCTTACTACTGTTTTGTTACTGTTGTGTACAAACCCTTATAAATTCCTGGGAACTGAAAAACACTTTCAGGCAAAACACAATTTTGATTATTGGCTTCTGTGTGAGAGCTTGGTAGCGTAACTGCTGTATCAAAGGTCATGTAAGACTTCTTCAGAGTCAGCATGGCAAGACTTAACTTTTTTTTTTTTTTTTGGCATCATTGACTCTGAAACAGGAGTTCAGCAGACTTATGCAGAGAAGAGAAATCAGGTCCAGAGTCACCTCACTGCCTCTTGCCACAGGAGTCTTTAAAACAGCCTTAATTCTGGGAACCTTCTTGACATAATTTCAAACTGTTCTATTAAGTGTGTCACTAACAGTATTTCTCAGAATCCATTTTTATGTCTTCTTATAGTTTATTTGTTGAAATATATTTAGTATCTTCTAAAGCTCAGTAATGAAATTGCTGTTTTTATGTATTTTATGTGCAAGACGGGAGCCTTTTGTTTATGCAGTACCATTAAGTGAATATAGGAGCATTAAGCCTAATAGACATGGCAGTTGCTTTACCTGATTGTTTTTTATTAATGCTTTTGAAGTGTTTACTTGTTATGTATTTATCATATGCAATAAAATTCTTCAAGGGCAAAGAGCAAATATGTTAAACTAGTGTAATAAGTAAAGTTAGTAACAGTTAGTTTACCATTGTTTTCTCCCATTAAGCTGGCATGGATCTTAGTCCTGGTTGCTGCACTATTTTTTTAAATTTTTTTTTTTTAAAGATTTTAGGTTGCGGACATGCGTTTGTCAGTGGTGATAAGCTGTTGACATTGATGCCAGCTAATTGCTTCATTTCTACAATCAGATGTTTTCCATTTTAGAATCCTTTGATTTCCTATCAGTCAGATGGTAAAAAGAGGAGAGAGGTGCTGTAATAAAACTTTCAAAGAACAAATAGAAAATAAAATCTATTTAGAGTCTAACAATACAATTCTTGCCTTCTTTCTAGTTCAAAGGGACAATTACCAGCAGCCTCTGTAAAACCAGAACATGTACAAGACTTCGTTATAGCCAACGATTTCAGGAAATATTGACAAATCTAGTTCTGAGACGGAATTTCCTGCTTCCTGCCTTGATGGATAAAATACTGACACACACAAATTCATCTGTTCGCTTTGAATATGTGCTGACAGAAGGAGTCTGACTTTCAGAGCAGTACACACTCCAGGTGTACACACTCGGGATGTCCCTGACTACAAAGAGCAAGACTCTTGCATCCTGTTTGACATCCCGAGGGATTTATGAGAGGAAAACATAAGCTGTCATGGACTCATGATGGCAGAGGTGTGAAGATGACACCCAGTGTGCTTGCAGGAGAAGGAGCATTGTCTCCTGCCAGGCTTCAGCCCATTTTTGTCAGGATGAAGAGAACTTGGCACAGTGCCTAAACTTTTAAAAGCAGTATTTCAAAGTGGTTTCTCACTTTCTTTACCTTTCTGCTCATTTGCTGCTGTCTCCATTTTTTGGTCTTCTTTCTGGAGATACCATATGAAAAATCTTTTAAAGGAAAAAATCTAAACCTGACTTGACTGTGGTAGCGTAATATGCCTAAAAATTTATTACTTTTTCTTTTTTTTTTTTTCCTGTTATAACTCAAACAGATTCAACTAGTCCTAAAAATATCAGCCAACTTCTTATTACCAACAGATTTTGTGTTTTCCTGTAATTTGGAGCAAGTAGCATTGGTCACACTTACCAGACTGTCTCACTCCAAGCTGTTACAACTTGAATCAGTTACTGCATGTTGGAATTATGGATCTATTGGTGGAAACCCGTGGTTAAAGCTGAAGTGAACAGGTAAAGGAGAGACATTTTTCAGGAACATTTTCTGTCTGTAGGCCTTTATAAAATCTTGATTTATAGGAAGGAATACATTGTCATTTAAGCTGTCTAGACATAGGTGCCTACTTTGAATTAGTTTTGATGGGAGTTAGGCCCTGGGGTGCTTTCCAAGTGCCAAAATGCCACAAAAAAGGTGCTATGATTATCTTTTGGGGGCTGTTAAAATAAATAGCTTGTTCAGAAATTGTGCTGACAAAGTATTAAAAAAACAAAACAACAACTAGACAGACTTTGATAAAGTAATATACAGTAAATATAGTTGCATACATTAGGGGATTTCATGCTAGAGGAGTATGGTTCTAGTCATGAGCATGGTGGGAATGAAAACTTCAGTGATAAGATAATATTAAAGAAGCAGCAAAAGTTTGGGATATGGCTGTGGTTGTTGGCACTTAACACACATCTAAGCTATGCATCTGAAAGCCATTCAAAAGGCCTGACTTGGCTAAGAGTGCCAGGAAACACTACTTTATTTGTAGACATCCTGAGCAGCTGTTGTCAGACTATAAAGAAGCAACAGAGAAGGCACAGAAAGGAAAAAGCCTAGAAAAAGCATAGTTTGGACTGACAAATCTATCTTTTGCTTCTGAAACATTGCAAGCTTAAGGACACTTCAAATAGCTAAAAAGCTGTAATTAGACCCTTCTTCTGAAACATGCATTTGTTTCTCTAGCAGTATGCAGGAGAGTTCCTGTTTTCCTGTTGTTTCCTGCAGCATAAACATTTATTTTAAATTTCTTTTGTCATCTGGGGCGATGCTGTCTGGAGGAGATTTGCTTTCACGTGACATTCTTCCTTCCTGCTGCTGTTTTTGTGGCCTCAAAGGCAAATGCAGGATATTTCTCTCCTTATTCTGGTGTCTCTGAGCAATCAATTTATAGTGATATCAGCATTTCCAAAGAGCTGATGTAATTGCTTGAAAGAAATGTGGAACAGACTCGCATTCAATTTCCTAGAAAAGGCTGAAACCTTCTTCAAGCTTGTATAGATTACAGAGGATTTGAACAGTAATGTAAGTAAAGTATTTTAAGCACTGTAATGTAAGTATGATTCAGTTAATAACAAAATGAGATGAGGATGAACATCAGATTGACATAATTTACCTAGACCCCTTGGTGTAAAGAACAAGTTTGGCAAAGCCCTCAGAAGGCTTTTTATCAATTGGAACAATCCAGATAAAACTGGTCCTCTCTGGGCCTGATCTGTACGATCTCTCAAGTCTCCTTGCTGTACTTCTGTGACACTAAAGTATATGACTGAAGTGGCTTAGCAGGTGATATCCTGTATCAATACTAAGAACGAGAAAAGTGAGAGAACTTCAATTAACTGCTGGTGTGCACTGATAATCATATTTAAGATTCTACATTGCCTTCTGCACATTATTTCTTTATGGCTACACATCACTGATCTGGACTGAGCTGTCCCATGGGTAATCTGTGCTAACAAAGCATTAATGGGAAAAGTCTCACAGGTTCATAAACTGGAAACTGCACAGAACCTATTTTAAAATTAGCACACAGGTGTATTCCTGCAAGAAGTGCTTGGCCTGATTTACCACATGACCTACTGACTCATGACCGTATGGTTAAACACTGCTGGATAATCTAGCTTAACTTTTTAATAATTCCAGTAAATCATTTAAGTAAACCTTCAGAAAGGCAGGTGCGAAGGAAGGAGTTGCTTGTTTGAGACTCTTATAACCTCAAAAAACATGAGTGTCATGAGGAATCCTGTCTTTTGAGATTACTTGTAAAGTCCATTTTATTTAGGATTAATGAGGGAAGTGCTCTCTGAAGGCTGTTACTGATGAAACTTTCTGCTTATCAGGACAGAAAATGGAACGTGGGGGTAGGCTTTACTCTGAAGAATGGGCAGGAATTATACTTAAAGATCAGATGGGTTTATCTCCTATTCGGAATTTCATGACACTAGTTGACCTTGGCCTTCATTCAGTAATTCTTGTTCTTCTGTAATGCTGTCGATGACTCTAAAATTGGTTTGCTTCAGCATCCTGTGAAGGAGAGAAGGTAGAAAGGAAATATGAATAGTCAATTGTGCGGCAAACAAAATAAGCAGGACAGGTTTAAGACAGATGTGCCCATGATCAGTTGAAAAGGATATAATAGAAGAGCTAGTGATCCAGTGATTTGTTATAAATTAATTAACCCCTATGGATGATTAGCTTCTTTGTACAAAGATCTATATTTCAAAAGAAAGAGACACAGTCTGCAGAACAGTGCATTTTGTTTGTGTTGCACTAATCTTGCAACTGTTCACTATTGCATGAAGACTGTGATTAAGAGGAAAGGTTTTATCTTGTCTCAGTCAAGGTTTCAGTACCTAGCTTTGGTTTTTGGCACACCAGCTTGTGTGATACCTAAGAAATGCTGGTTATTTTAGAAATCTGGCTTCTCCTTTCCTCAAGCAGCCTCTGCCATATTCCCTTTCTCCTTCTGACCAGAGTATTGGCATCATGTGAGCCTGCCACCCTAACTATGAGTGGAAGTTTTCTTTGTTTCTTTCAGTAGGTTCTGTTTTGGGGAACGGGATGAACACCAGGCTCTGGCAGAGGAGGGCAGGGAGTTGGTGGTGTGTGTGAGCGGAGGGGAGGAAAGGGCTGTCTGCTGGTCCGCAGGTTGGTGCTACAGCTCAAGGAGAAGAAGCAGTGGAGAATGAAATAGTTTTGATGATTGGGATGTCAGGGGGCTGTTTGACCAGGCAATACCATAGCATCTTCAAGCAAGGCCCCTTCAGTTGCACTGGGTCTGAGTATTGACAGGTAAAGTAAGACATAAATACAGCGTGGGTGTCAGCTGCTGCTCCTTACCTGCCTGGGTATGCCTAGTTCTTACTACCTGATAAATTTTATCTCTGTTTCAGTGATGATTCACTCTCCCTGAATGATAATGTGCTTTGTGTTTACTACAGAGAAGTGGCATGTAAATAAGCAGTAAATGCAAAGTAGCTGGCACAAATGCACTGCTACTTACAACCTGAAAAATGTGACTTTTCAGATGACTTAGTGTATTTTTCATATGCTTACTCTTCTGGTTGAAAGGTGTCTCTTCCCTTCTTTATGAGGCTTTGTTACCAGAAGCAGCAGGGTGTGGTTTTGCAGTGTGGAAGATGGATGTGGGAGGAGGCTTAAATTAGATGTCAATAAAATTCAGAGCAGGAAGGAAAAAGTCATTATGAAAGAGTTTATCTCTGTTGCTTCCATTACAAAAGCAGGTGAGTGTGCCATGAAACCATCAGGTGTCAGGTTCAAAACAAACAGGAGATAACGTCTTCACAGGCTGCTGCATGTTTAAGTTATGCAATCGTTGGCCACAGCATATCTTGGGGTCCAGAAGTTCTCAGAGCTTCAGAAATGGGCTTTGAAGGTTCATAGATGAAAGGTACCTTGAGATTTAACAGGCACAAATATACCTGCCCTGGCTTAAGGTGTTTGTCATACACAAATCCCTGGAAACCAAGTACAAAATCTTGCAGAATGTCATTACGAGCTTTCCATGCTAATTTATTACTCCTTGATATCCACTGCTGGCCACTGTCAAGCACACTACATTGTGCTAGTTGCATTTTTGATCCACTGTGAATTTTTTCATGTTCTTAACCATGCTGTTAGAGGGCACATTTGTACCAGTACTATACAGCATTTGTACCATATTTGTACGGCATCTATACTTGGAGAAGATGGGGATATCTTGTGCTGCTTTAACTATTGCCAAAAGGATCTACATTTTCTGTGTGGATGAGGCTGCAAGGGGCATTTCAATAACAGCACATGGAAAAATGGGCTGATTCAACAGTTTTTCCTAAGCTCTGTAGACAGAAATGTAGTAAAAAATATTTTTGAATACAATCTTTAATAACAAAATAAAAGTCTGATGTTTATGTTCCATATGGTAAAAAATACCTCTTAGGCAGAATCATGTTTTTGAGAGTTCAGTGACTTGTTTTGAGTAAAGAAAAACGGTTTGGATTTTGAAAATTGAGGAAAAACAGAGACATTCAAATTTGTTATAAGGAAATTTTTATTAGTCTGTAGATACATGCTAAGTTAATTTAACCAGGACTTCATATCTTGTTTTCCCAGTTGTGTGACTAGGAAAATGACACTGCTGTTTCTAAAGACTGGCTGGAAATTTATAATTTTGCCTGGAGATCCTAATGGCTTGCACACTGCAGGCATCCGGCTAGAAGAAATTTGGGTGAAGCTTCTTGCAGACAAGAGGCTTTCCAGTTACTTTAATTACAGAGTAACTAGGATGACATTCTCATTTCTCTGATAGTTAATGGGCTACAAGTAATTTTTTGTGCACAAGGAGAAGGTGAAGTTGCACAGACTAACCTTGGATACTCTGTTGTGGTATACTCTGTGCAAGCAAGAAAAAATGCAGATAAGGATTTGATCACGTGGTGGAGTCAGTTGCTGGCCACATCTGCCTTCAGGCTGGTCAGCAGGATAAGTGCAAACTGCAGACAATAAATCTCTAAGATAGGTTATTGAATATTTATGTCCATGCTTTAAGTCAGCTAAGGAGAAAGAAGCCAGGGAAGTTTTCCTGGGCTGTAGAGCTCTTAATGCCTCCTGCCAATGACTTGCACAAACATCTTGCTGCCCCCTTGCCTCATGCTAGTGTATCCTGTGTCCCAACAAGGACATGGAGTCCTAAGGAGGAAATTCAGCAAAGCTGCACCCAGCACCTTCCCTGGTACCTTGGTCTCTTTTCTCTAAACAGCTTCTCTAAATGGCTTCAAGGCCCCTTAGTGCCAAGATCCTGGAATGTGGTGTCCTGGGAACAACTTTTAACCACAAGGAAGAGCCTCCCTGTCTCAGGCCAATGCTGTTGCTGGTCCATCTTTGGTAGCAGGGTGGTTGGAATAACGTTCTACCTTTTTTACCTACATAGGCAGCAGAGACAAACAGAGCTGTCAGAGAGAAGGCCACAGATGCAGCAGTGATAGCTGAGATGGAGGGTTCAAGTGTCTCATTAGAATGGGAGTGCCATAGGAAGGTGAAGGCTGCACCATGGTCTATTCAGCTCCAAGTCTTAGCTTCAGCAGCCTTGTTTGGCTGAGATCTGAACCTCTTGTGTAACACCCCCCTCAGTTTAGTGTCCTACCTATGACTCTCTGCTGCTCCTGTTTTTCCCAAAGCTCTGGATTCAAGTATAAGAACCAGGACAACTGGGGACAGGACAGGGTTGAGGGCTGACATTTTAGGGAACTGTGAGAGCAAGGGAAAGGAGGAGGAGGAGGAGGTGACTTGTATTCAGCTTTCCTATATGCAAGGTTGCTAACATAGCCCTGGTCCTAATGCAACAATGGAGGTTCTCAAGCCTTAATGTTTTTCTGTCTCCCTCTAGCTCAGTACATGTGTAGTTTGAACACACAGGTGTCTGCATTAACCTTGGCTTGGACCATACGCTTAGAGCTGTAGAGTGAATTGGCGGTGAAGGAAGGCAACAGTTTCTGGTCAGGAGGCAGCCCGTAATTGGGAAGGGGCTTGTGTGACATTAACTGTCATGATTCAGAGGAACCCTGATGGGAAATGTGCAGGTTTGGTAAACAAGCCAATAGCACTAAGAAGACACCTGACTACATGTCACCAATTTGACTCCCAGGGGAAACTGACTCCCAAAACATTGTCATTCAGCACAGCTCTTAGAGGCTGTGTGGATTTTGCTTGGTAAACTTTGCCTTACTTAACAAAGGCTGTTACTAGTGAGGAAAGAAAAGGCCAGGTATACAGTTGCTGTGAAGTGAAAGCCTGCAGGCAGAATAGCTGACATTCACTTAAACCCCTATAATTCTGCTAGTGAAGAAAAGAAAATGCTCTCAACTGGCAGATGAGATGTACTCTTTTCCTTGTCTTCATGTAAAAGGTCAAGCAGAAAAAAAAAAAATCAGGAGGTCAGAAATAAATCAGGAACAGTAAAAATAGTCCTTAAGACACTGCAGTATTAAGAGTACTTTTCTTCCTGTAGTCTGATCTTGCTGCAGAAAAAAAACCCGGTGAACATGCCAAAGCATTAAAAGCAATACGATTGCGTTTTGAAAGGCAATAAAAGCAGACTGTGTGGATAAACGGCTGTGCCATTCCCCTTTCATCTCTCTGATGGTCACCCAAGGATCTCCTTTGTGATTATAAAGGGTGCTATTTTAAGACCATTTATGTTGCTTGGGAGAGTTATTTGAACAGTATCTATGCATTGCTGATGTAACTTTAATTGGGTTGCTGTTTAGGTGATGCAATTAAACTGTTGACCTTCTGATAGCAAAATATCCAAATGAAATAGTCTTGTTTGGGTAGGGGCTGTTAAAATATATAGTGGCTTATTGACATACTGCATGTTTATTGTCCTAACCTTCTGAAGCTACCTTTTGTAATGCAGAAAACTCCTCTGTGCCTTGTGTTCATTTCACAGACTTTTCCCCCCTGATTTGTCAGGGGCAAGAGCTCAGAGCATCCTTTACCTGCTATTTAGTGAGAGAAAGTCCTCCTGGAATTGTGCATTGCAAAGAAATTCAGTTCTCAAGTTGAACCATGCCATAGGATTTCCATTTTCACTTGCAGAGGAACCTTCCAGCCATGCCTTCTAGGGGGAAACCCAGGTCAGACACAAGGCATTTGATTCTCAGTTTTATGTAAAGAGTTAACAACAGCTGGGTATTTTCCACATATTAGACACACAGAATAACTTCTCATGTCACCTTGCCAGTTTATGATCACAGAAGGATTTGTGCAATTATGTTGTATGCTCTGATCAGACATAGATTGTTTTGTAATGGTTTTCTGTTTGGAGCTAATCTTCAGGAAGGAGGGATAGAAGGTTGAGACCTGGAGTGCAGCACCAGTGTGAAGAGGGTCTGTCACTTCATAACTGTAACTGGCATAGATTAAGACAAACTAAATTAATGGACCTTTTCTTCCCTGATATCTAAGGGCTACCTTCCGTTCTCTGAATTTTGACTAGCTTTTTTTCATCACCACCCTGAAGATGATGTCTGTGTCTCTGAAACACACTACACAATCTAGTCTGCTTTCAACATCTATCTACCTGTACTTAATTCTCCATGGGTTGTATCTGTTAGCAATCTGATAGAGAGACTTCTCCTTGAGGTCTTCTGTCTGCTAAAGCAATTTGTCCTTTGTGATTTAACTCTTTTCCTTTTTCATTTCCTTGGGTTTTACTTTTGAAAAAAAAAAAAAATGTGGTGACAGATGGCTGTGGTTTTCCATACTTCAGATACTGATAATTTTCTTGTCTTGACTAACCAGTTTGTTTCTTACCCTGTTTTCCCTGTCCCTATCTGAAACAACTTTTCTTGGTAATTCAGGGTGCTTTCTGACTTCTGGACCATGCTTATTCCTTTTCCTGTTGGGCAGTAGAAGCTGGTCCTTCCTGATTGCTGTGAGTAGGCAGGACATAATTTCAAGTCCTACTCTGAAGAGCTCAATTATGGGAAGTATTTTTTTTTTTCCCTCCTCCACCCCCAAGATTCAGCACAAGCCAAAAGGGAAATTAATCCGATGGCTCTTAGAAACAAATTTTTAAATTTTTTATAGTGTACTTTTGCCACCACAGAGTTTCAAATCCTGTTTTTATGAAATCCATTGAAGTTTTCCAGTGGATCCAAGTCTGAGGTGGGTGTCTGTTAAGAGTCAGAAAACAAAATGTGGTATGAGTTAGAAACAGAGATCATATTAACTGTTTTCTTTCCAGATTCCTCTCAGCAGAAAGTGCTGTTGTGCTGCATGTAAAATTTCTTGTATTGCTGTTTTCCTGAAAAAGGTCTGGATGGTCAGTTGCATAGTAGTTACTCTGCCCCGTAAGTTCATGTTTTGTCAAATCATCACCTGTGAATAAGGTAAAAAATATGTGCTTTTACAGCTCTAGTTTCCTGCCAAACTATCTGGGAACAAGGCACCTCTTCACAGTGACATGTCCAGAGGCCAAAAGAAGTCCCCATAGTAGAAGACTCAGTTGGGAGACTATGGACCATGAGATTAGAAGGTTTTTTGACTTGGTAATATGCCTAATTTACCCTAAAAAAGCTAAACAAGCACCAGGCTTGTAAGGATTATTCTTCTTTTATGTGGTCCTTTTTTTGCTTAATCTATGAAAGTTATTACAGGCCAGAATACATATAATTTATACAATATGGTATTGGGACTCCAGGGAAAGGTACTACTGTTCAAAGAAGAAAGGGAAAATGGGACATCTGGACAAAATCAGATGAGGAAAACCAGAACACAAGTTGGTAGAATTGCCGCAAAAGTTTTATTTCGCTAGAATTCCTAGGGTGAGCTTGTGGCATTATTCATTTTACATGCCAATTATCCTTGCCTTTGCATCTATTTATAGCTGGCCTCCTATGGAGGCCCAGACTGAGAAATATAGTTTTGAACTCCTTCCACATCCCCATTACACAAACCCAGTTCATGCTGTTTCAGAGAAGGACACCTGCAGCCAGAGTAGTGGAGGGGCAGCGTAGAGGAGCAGCCCCTCAGAAAGAAAGGAATTAAAATAATTTCTGTACAACATTTTGTAGGACTTTGACCATTGCCAAAATGGGATTAATCAATTTTCAGTAGCCCTGAAGAAATCATGTGCCTGGGGCCTGACCAGTTTAACCACAGGAACTTGTCGGTGCAGGGGGAAGGCCAGGCATTAACATCCAGAGTCAAACAAGGAGTTCTGGCTGCAAGCACCACCATTCCCCTGAGCTCCGGCTGCTCCAGAGCAGGTGTATAGAGCGTATCCTTCAGATAACACCAGACCCGGAGGGCTGGCCATCCATTGTACAGTCACAGAGGGGTCTTCCCTGCTCTGCCGGCGCCTGGCAGAGCCCCAGCCCGTGGGCCTCACACAGCCCTGCTGGCTGCCCTCCCGGATCAGGGGCTCATGGTATGCACTCGGGGAGTCCGGAGGCTGTTTGGCACTGGAAGCAAACTAATGCAAAACACAGTCAAAGTACTTTCATGTGAGCTCCTGAGGAGAGGCCAGGGCGGCTGTAAAGAATACGCACAGCCTTGGGTTTGTTTACGAGGAGAGAGAAAGGGCTGCTGCGGGAAATGGCCGCATCACTGTTCCTGGTGGTGCGCTGTACATTGTTTATACAATAGTGCCAAGTGGCAAGCACAAACACACTCGTGACAGAGCACCTCAGGAGCTGAAGAGCCTTCTTTTGATCTTCTTCAAAACCTAAAAAGGGAGAGAGTTGTTTAAAATTGTACTACTGTCACTGCTGCTCAGCTGTTTGAACCTTTTTTCCACCCACTCATGTTTACTTGTCTCTGCGCTGGTGAATTTCTAGAGCATATTAGAAACATCACAAGCAATGCCAAAATTTGCTACTGAGCAACTGAGGCCACTTGTTCAGAAGGGGAGAATTGACAGGAAACCTCATGGTGGTCCTACAGCTTCTTCATGAGGGGAAGCGGAGACGCAGGCACCAATCTCTCCTCCCTGGTGACAAGGGACAGGACCTGAGTGAATGGTGTGAAGCTGTTTTGGGGGGAGTTTGAGGTTGGATATTAGAGAAGGGTTCTTCTCCCAAAGGGTGGTCAGATACTGGAACAGGGTCTCCAGGGAGGTTGTCACAGCACCAAGCCTACCAGAGTTCAAAAAGTGTTTGAACAATACTTGCAGGTACATGGTGTGACTCTTCAGGCTGTCCTGTACAGGACCAGGAGTTGGACTTCGATGATCCTTGTGGGTCCCTTCCAGCTCAGGATATTGTGTGATTCTATGAAATCCATACTTGTCTCTTGGATGGATGTCTTATAACACTGAAGATCTAGGTAGTGTGATCATAGCTGTAATTTGTAGCAGCCTCTGTTGTCTGCAGTTTTTCCTCTTTTAATGACATGTTTGTAAGTACTATCCCAGACTCAAATAAAAAGTATTTGTTATTGTTTCATAAGAGCTTAGCAAGGTTAGTACATTGTGTGAGTCCAGGAGTGTAAGAACTGCTAGCTTTTCTACCCATAGTTTGTGAATTTAATTTACATTTTCAGATTAGTTTTATTCCCTGTAGGTGTGTCCTGGACTCCTCTGTAGTAATTAGTTTTGATGACTCCACTAACGCCTACTTCTGAAGACAGAGATGATCTATTTGAGACTCCTCTGCTGAATGAATTTAGCCAACAATCCACTCATGACTCTGGCAGATGTTTTTACTTTCTTTCTTTCCTTCAGGCCAGTAAAAGCTTTATAAATCTTCCCTCTACTATTCCAGAAATGCAAGAGCTTCCCCCTTGACACCTGAAACATCTCACTGACCTTGTCTGCATACAGTAGAGTACATTTGTAGATACTGCAGACACCTAAGTTTAAATAAACAAAACCCCAATGTTTACTCTTATAAATGGGTTGATCCAGATTAGACTAGTATCCACAGAACTAGGTTTTTCTTAAGAATACTTACTCCTGGGGCTCATATACCCACAATCCAACAGCTGTCAACTTGATTACCTACTGTAGCAAGTCCAAATGATTATGTTGGTTGCCCCTGTTGTTTATTTAACATTGTGTCTCCCCTCCTTAGAATGCACACCAGTAGCCATGAAGTTAATGGACTGTTTCCATTGATGTCAGGAAATGTTAGCCAAAGGTCTGTAGAAAATGCATGACATCCTGCTCCAAATCAATCCTGAGGCATGTTCATTACAATCTTTCCTTTTTCTCCATTTCAAGATGCTAACTGATTGGTGTGCTCTCCCATTGAAGAAGACCTGAGAGTTCAAAGAAGCCACTTCAGACTCTCTTTCCAAATGCTCTTTTTAAGGCTTGTCCTGTTTGGCTGGAACTGGAAAGCATTCAGATATGTTGATTATTTCCAGGGAAAGAGTGAGGTGAACTGATTATTGCAGTCCATGTCTCCCTAGACTAGTGGACACATTATTTTTTGGAACTGAGTTTTGCTAAGAAGCCAAGGATTAATTAGTTATGGAGACTAAATTATCCTTTCGCTTTATAATTTATTAGAAAACGTCATGGTGTTGTAACCTGTAGGCTGTTAGAGGCCTTCGTGGTGATGAATAATTATGACATGATGAGACATGTCTGAGGTGGAATTTTTGAAATCACTCTAATGTGAGTAAATAAAATAAAGATTAGTATTCTAGGGAAACTACATAAACTCATGAAACTCCAAATGAAGATTAGCATATATTTTTGTGGTTTGGTTTTTGTTTTTTTTTAAATTGTGAAGTTGTTGGAGATTTTCCAAAGTAGTAGTGTAAGGGGGAGTATTTTGTATCTTATTAGCTCTGTGCTAATTGCACCTTATTTGCAGCCACTTTAAAAGAAAATTCCCAACAGGGCAATACTCTTTTTCAATTTTCTTTACAAAGCAGTGAGATGGAGATCTCTCCCTTGTCATTCCTATCCCAGTGCTATTCTTTTTCTTCTGATTCTAAATGAGCCTGCAAGTTGACTATGCAGAATTTGCAGTATTTTACTCTGAAAATTTGTGTTGTATTCCCTGGATATCTTGGTATCTCACAGCAGCTGGGTATTTTCTGCTTTCTGTGCATTCTCTGCAACTGCAAATCCCAAATGCTTGCATCAGTTAAAATTTAGTGTTGGATATATGGGATGGATTCACTCATGTTCTATGCTGTGTTGAGGAACAACCATTAGTGTAAAACTCACTCACAGAAATGAGATAAAATTATGAACACTATCCAAAAAACTCACCACCCCACAAAAAAGTAAGAATAACTTGGTTAGGACAGCTATAAAGTTTGCACTTCTATCCAGCCACACCGGTAAAGTGTAATAGAAATTTTTTCTGCCTTCTCTGCTTTTACCCTCTTTGACAGAAAACATTTAGGCCTGTGGTTTTCTATAGGATGCACAGATAATTCACATAAGCCAGTGTCTGGGATCTGACTTTTAGATGTACTGAGCACCTGGAACTTGAGTTTTAATTTGCCACAGGTATGGGAAATGCCTGCTCCTGATCAGGAAGGAAGCAATGTAAGTCAGGAGCTGCTTTGTAAAACCAGTATGGTTGTACTGGTAGTGATGGAAGCAGTAGTAATTCAGGGGACAGCTGTAATGAGAGTGCCATTTGTTTATAAAATACCAAAAGGTGGAAATAACCATTACTCACATGCAAAGAGCACTGCAATGGGATGAGATAGCTGTGTGTGCTTATTAACCTTGAGCACCTATTTTATTGATAATATTGCTGTGAGCATTGTGTTTAAACTATCAATCCCCTATTAAGCCTGAGAACAGAGAGCCAAAGCTGTGGCAGTTTTTCATATCTTGAAAGGCACATTCTGCAGGTCAGTATGCTGGCTGGGGGACACATGGGCAGCTAATAACCTTCAAATTGTCCACTCTACATCACCTGACAATATGTCATGACAGCCTTAACTCACCTCCTCAACAACAGCCTGACTACTTCCACTTGTAGTGGGTTTTCCTAGGAGGGACTTGCTGAATTTGAGAAATTTGATCCCATCTTGGATTAATGGGAGTTTTATCTCTGACACTTATGAGGCAGAGTTGAGGTTTTGATGATGTGTGAGAAACAGCAACCTAGCTGTATTGTCCATCTTTTTGGAATGATCACCTAGAGAGGGCATGGGAGCTCTTGAAGGAGAGAGCAGGTACACAACATGAAAAGGTTCTGCTTCTTTGCATGAGAACACTCCTTTAATGATTTCAGACTTAGAAACAATGTGTTTACCAACAGCAGAAATAAGGCCAAATCTTTAATAGCTGCTCAGATTTTAGGCTCTGTGTTTGGGAATCTCCTAATCCTTTACAAGTGTTTTCTGTATCTGTCTGGCATAAAAAGCTAGTAGTATTCTACCATTAATACTGTTACTGTAATCGTGTATTATTTGTCCATGTTTGACACAGCATTTTTCTGCTCCCTATGGACTAGACTTTGGCCAGTGTTGCATTCTCATCAGTGAGGGATGGTTTGTGCATCTGGGTTTTACATCAGAAACGCGCTCTCTCATTTGTGTGAAACTCATTCAGAAAACTGACTGAACTGTTTTTCACAAGTGGGATGCTATAGTTTTATACCAATGGAGTTCCAAAGGACTTAAGTTTACGTGCCCTTGTTTCTGGTTGCAGGAAAATACATCAATACAGAGCACATATGAAATTATCCTTGTGTAATGAAGACTATTATTTGACTACACTGTTTCCAGTTTAAACTACTGAACTTGCAAACACAAGTTGCATGGGAGACAAGCCAAGCTGATGAAGTCCAAGCAAGATGAGGAAGCACAGAGACTGTAAACACATTATCTTCTATTAAAGGAAACATGTGTTGTAAAGATATAGGGTCTTGTCTTTTATTTTGGTAAGAATAAGCTTTTTTTTCCAATACAGGTGGCAAATTCACCAAGGAAAACATCCGCCAGAGAGCAGAGGTAGGCCAGAATATTTAACAAAAGCCTCATCTGTTGTTCTGTAAAGCAAAAGACCAAATGCTGGTCTCCTGAAGTTACTGGCAAAACTAGCTTTTTCAATGGCCTAGGAGTTTAACCCAGGTGTTTTGCTACCATAGTGACAGTCTTATTCACAACTGTGGATAAGATGTGGATACCCAAATGTGTAGACAGCAGTTGGTTTAAATTAACAACTGCTGTTGTCAGGGTGCATTTTTTGGAACTAAATGACAGTTACAGTTACAAGAATTAAATGGAAGTAGTATGAAAAATATTTCTCAGTACAGCTTTTAGATGTAGACTAATACTTGGCAGGATACTGCAGGCATTGTTGCAATGATAACAGATCACAGTAAATACAGTAGAAGTATGTATGTATGTATTAATGAAATAAGCTTTACCTTCAGAAACTTATGTCATCTAAGCTCATAGAGTTAAGAGAGCACACTAAGAGGAACCAAAATGGATGTATAAACTCACATACCTATACCAACTGGGCATAGGGCAAATGCTGAAAAAAGACATTGTTAGAACAGTCCATTTGTTACAAAACTATGCCAGGTATCATCCACAGCAGATATCACTGTATTTTCTTTCATGAATAGATTGCATACAAAAAAAACTGTTTTGACTTCATATTTGGGGGAGTAGCCTAAGTTCTTATTTCTTTGTGTGCTTATTCAAAAAGCACTGCTGATCTGTGTTGATGTTTTTCTTTACTGCTTTTCAGGACAAGGATATCCTGAACTAATTTATGCTCTTCATTTGAAACATTGATGGCTGGTATTGAGAATAAAGCAAGGAAGCTGGGAAAATTTGGGGACTACTGATATTTAGTGTATTTCTAGCAATGCTTTTCATGAGAATTTTAAATCTTCGTGAATTTGAAAATGAAGGTGATAAACTAGGTAAATATAATGAAAACTTGACATAAAAATGAAAAATTTAGTTTATAGATGATCATTTAGACTGATATATTTTGCTATTGTATTAATTCAGATTTATTGTCATGTCTAGCTCTTATTAATTATATATAATACTGAGATCCTACAACAGCACCATCAACTTGTAAAGCCTATGGAAAGTGAAATTTGCACTGATGCTGTTCACTTCACCACATGCAAGCTACAGACACATCCTAGAACCACAGAATGTTCTGAGTTGGAAGGGATGCACAAGGATAGAGTCCAAGCCTTAAGTGAATGGTCCATATGGGGAATGAACCCAAAACCTTGGTGTTATTAGCATCATGCTCCCACCAACTGAGCTAATCATATTTGCATCACCTTTTTTTATTATGACAGTCACAGTTATAAAGTGGGCAATTATTTTTTGGAGGTGCAGTTTTCATGAAGCAAATGAGTCTTATTGACAGATCTGGTTCTGTATGATTTTGATTCACAGTTAATTTGCACATGCCACTTATGACTTTCCATTGCAGTTGGTGCGAAGTGATTTTTAATTCTTTGCTACTTTTTGAGAGAGATAGTTTTATGTGTTTCAATTTTTAAATAAAATTGAGGTGTTTATATCTTTGAATATGTTTACTGCATTAGCTATTAAGTCATTTAAATGGCAACAGTGCTAGGGAGCATACTGGAGTACCAGAAAAAAACAAAATAATATTTTGATAGATCAATAGAGTTTTTGAAGCTCAAAAGTATCTACTTGGTTCAGATCACACAATGTGTGACTGTGATATCATTAAAACAAATATCTCAAATGAGCCATCTCTCACCCTTAATACCAAAGGGGTGACATCATTTCTGCATATTGTATTGACAGTTCTTGTCATCCAGTGCAGAGGTCAGTCAAGTAAGCTGGGAAATCAAGTTGTGTTCCAAAAGGCCAAGTCCTAGCACAAGCTTTTTATTTTCTTTGAATGTAAGATCATAAGAAACTAACTTTTATTCTGTTTTGTCCACCTGTGTTTACTGTCACTAGGAGATCTATTGCTTTTCTGTTGGTAATCTATTTATTTAAAAGTAAAATGAGAACAGAAGAGTATATGGGAAAAATCCTTATGAGGCAGATTTGGCAAAAGGAGTCTGTACGTTACTGTCCCACACTGTGGTAGTTTCAGAGCAGACTGCTGGTTGTTTGCCTGTCTGATTTTATTCTGTACTTCCTACTTTAGGGTATGGCTCCTACAGCATCAGTCTCATACTTTAGATGTTGTGGAAAATGGCATTTGCATTGAAGACAGTGATAGCTGAGTGCATATAATGAAGAAAATAAACACAAACATTGCTTTCATTGTCTCTTCCTTCCTCTATTATGTATGCTAAACTTTTGCTATTGTTGTTTTTTTGCTTACAGAGATACCAGGAATACCACTGGAAATTCTATCTTCCAGCTCCTTCCTTGAAGGAAGGACAAGGAATCAATTTTTATTTTTATGTTTTTAATAGTGGAAGAGTACCAAGTCACAACTCTGAAACTTGTTCTACTATGAAAATAACCCTGCTGAGAACATAGCATGGCTTTGTTTTGCTATTCCACAAAAAAAATCCAGAAGCTGATGAGCAAATGCAAAAATATGTTGAAAAAAAAGGTTTTTCTTATAAAAACTTGCACATATTTATGCTTAAAAACATTTGCACAAGGTAAGTGTCTTTTGTTAAGATATGTCCTAAAACAACCTGTTCACTGAACAACATGTAACAGTTGAGCTAAATGCTGTTTGCTTTTATCATAGTAGCAGCACAATGGATGTGACAGTGCCTGTAGTACTGCTTGCAAAGAAATGCATGCAAATTCAGGCTTGTACTGCTTGCCAGACGCAAAATGTTCTCTGTATGGAGAGATAAATTAGTTTCCATTTTTCCTTCTTATTGCCTATAGAGCTCTTCTGTTGTATTTGGAGGTACTTCATGTCAAGCACTGGAGAGGCTTTGCATTATTTCCAGAAATCCCACTGAGATACGTGGGCATGTGTAAAGCAGTCAGAGAGAGAAATTAATGCCATTTCTTTCTGCCTTCTCTGTATTTCATCATTGATTGAAGACATGATGTGGGAAAAGAGATTCTGGCATCTCTAGTTGAAATAGTGCATTTTTCAGACCACTGTTATTCATATAGCTTTGTATGTAAATGTGTTCGTTGTTGTGTCTAAAAGACAAAAAAACCCCAGCAGAGCCATCTCATATTGCATGGTGTGGTACAGACCATGACGGAATGATGAACCAAAGTTTCTTTGTTAAACATAGAATGAGTTCTTTGCTGTTGGAACATTTTATTTTTGGAAGTGGTAGGAGAGAGCCGAGGAAAATAGGGGAGGAATAGAAAGCATGGCTTTGAAAAGTCTATCCGAAGGATTTCCCGTTCATCTTACAGCTCATCTGTTGGAATGTTGTCCTGGGATGCCAGTTCATGTTTCGCCTCCTACTGAAGGGATTCTCCTCAGAGATGCCATCCCCTCCTAGGGTTTCAGAGATGAGAGTCCTGCTCAGGCTGTGGCAGATTCCTGGGTCCTGCCTACTGGAACTGCCCCATCAGCACTGAACAAGTGGGACCTCAGCTTTTGCCTGCTCCCCTGGGAAGGAGGACTGTGAGGTTCCATGTTGCACATCCTACTTTGGGTGGAGAACAGACCAAAAACTCAGGTAACTGTGCTATGTACACCTGTGGTCTGAGCCTCCTCTAGAAATTTAGAAATACAAGTCTCAAGCAGGGGAAGGAACTAAACTGAGGTTTCCAGCATCTGGGAGACATCCTCAAGTCAGTAGGTATAAAGAAGTTATGTGTGGTAATATGGTCCTGTGATATTTCCTGGCTACTCTGCAGACATGTAAGTGTTAAATGGGAGACCTGGAATGGGAATCTAGAAGTTTTTTTCCTGTATGACTTTACCACATGAAAGCAATTATTTAGTATTATACCTCTAATTTAGTAAAGTTTGCAGGTTTATAATTATCTTGGACAGTTTTAGCCTATGTTCATCTTTGACTGAAGTGTTTCTATAGGCCCCCAAATATTTGGGAGTGGGAAATACGATTATGTACTCCTGGCTTTCTGAAAATAAACAAGAACCCTTGCTTCTACCTCTTCTACTTCTGTTGCTATAACTCTCTAATTGTTTTTAACAAGACTTTAGCACTTTTGGGGTGGGGTAGACATGGGAAAAGTATTCATTTGGCTCTACTGTCCACCGAATTTTTTTAAAAGCTTCTTTTTTATTTTTAGAAGATATTTATAAATTGCCCATATAGTATGTGAACTTGTGAATAGTATCACAAGATGATTATTTTAATGTAACACAGAATTCCTCAGCTTTATTTGCATGTTCCTTTTTGGCAGGTTTCTAATAAATGCATGACACTTAATTATGTAATTCATTAAATTTATATCCTCACTATATTTTGGTACAGTCTTTTTTTCCTTGTTGATTATTAGTGAATAAACTAATTTTGCTTTCTTAAACAAGATCTACTATAGTACAAAGCTAAGGTAATTTCTATTGATGAAAACTCCCCAAGTGATTGGCAAACTGTATTAGTAAACACTCATCCATACTGTTCCTATGTCAAACGTATTTGGATTTCAGTAGAGCCTCTTTATGGAGACTGCTTCAGTGGAATCTGGCATTTTCATTTCTAAAAAATTTGAATCCTGGAAGACCTATAATATGTAACATTAATTCTAAAAGACATAACACTTATACAATATAATTAAAATGTTACCTGATAGTTTATCATTCTGTGCACTATATTTTTGTTCTTATAGATTTTCTTACTTAAGAAGTCTCTTCATTGCATGTATTTTTAATCCCTTCACAACTTCATATTGTGGTTTTTCTAAATTTGTTCTGAATGTAAGAACAGATATAGAAACCATCTATCATGTGGTTACTTTATATAAAGCTAGATTTTTTAAAAAATTTGGGTTTTGGCAAAAACTGTGGGCCACTTCACTCCTTATCACCCTTCTTATTGACATAATTACAATGAATTATATTTTCCTGCAATTTCAACTGATTATTTCCCCCAGGCCATTGTGTCTGGGGTTTTTTGTTGTTTTTTGGGGGGGTTTTGTTCAGTTGGTTGGTTGTAAGGTTTTCTGGCAGGTTGAATTTTGCATGCTTGAGTATAGATGGCAGACTATGCACCATTCCACAGAAACTGGCTCAGCATATGTGAGGGATCTGAGGGTTCATGTCCTCATTACATGTTCTCTTTTCTGAATTCTTTTCTGTTTTTCATTGCAATCTATTTTTCATTGGCTTTTCTCTCAGTAATATCATAAAAAGTTCAAACTGAACTTTTCATTTCATCCGGTCTTAGTTTTGTTTTTGTTTTTGTTTTTGTTTTTTTTTTTTTTTTTGTGAGGTCAAAACTAGGCAAAAATAATTTCTCTATCCTTAACTGAAAACCTCTTTCTAATATCTACACTAATAGCACTGGGATGAAAAAAATACATTGGAGAGAGTTTTAATCCTTAAAATGCATTATCAAGTAAAACAAGCACAGTGAAATGTGGAAATAAACAGACAAGCAAGAGGAGTTTCTTGTCATGTGTTTTTGGTAACTGGAAAATTGTCAGAGCCCAGAAAGGCCATAAAGACTCTGTTGTGTGTTTCAATCAGGTTTTAGAGCCAGATAGTTACAAGGCAAATTCATTCTCTATATACAGCCTCTGGAACGATGACCATAGCATTCAATTAATCAGATTTGACCAAAATATCAAGATCCTCATAAAGAAATCATTCACTCATCTGGGTTATTATATCAAGAGTTTTTTTGTTTGGGGTTTTTTTGTTGGTTTTTTGAGTCTGATAAATATAGGGCATGGAAGGAATTGACTTATTTATAGTTTTCTTCTCATTTTATAGTGATAGTGCTTGCCATCCCTCCCATACAGCTGCAGAGCTCCTTAGCTAGGAAATATATAGACTGAGTCATCATACTTGCTACCAAAAAGGAGAAACAAAAAAGGGTTGGATTCAAAACAAGATCCAAACCCAGCTCTGGTACTCCACACTCTTTTATAATATGTTGCTATTATTTCTTTTAAATGTAATGTTGAAATCCATTTAAGCACAGATGTTGTCACTGGAAACTCATAAAAACACCAGTTTAAGCAGTGTCACACTGGTTGAGCATCCCATTAGCCTGTCTCAGACAATGGCCAGCACCAGCACCTTAGGGGAAAGAGTTTAAGAAACACAGCAATGATCCGTTCCTTTTTCCTTCTAGTGATCAGTGCTGCAGGCATTTCCTCCTCTTAATATCACATTAAGGCCATTGTTTAGTTATCCTCGATGGACCTTTCTCCAGTTTACTTGCCTAATCACATTTTGAACCTGCGAATATTTTTCACATCCAAACTTAATTTAGCAGTGAGTCATACAGCTCAATACCTTGTTCTGTGGAAAATTGTTCCCTTTGGTTTTAACTGGTTTTAAACCTGTCATTGGATAAATTATTTTGTTTATATGGTAAGGAATAATGAACAAATTTTCCTTATTCATCATCTCTGTCCTAGTTACGAATTTTTAAACCTACACACACACACAAACTATCCTGAGCTGAAGAAAGCTTGCCTGCTTTGCATGAGCAGGTGCCGAGCCATTCTTGCAGCCATCCTTGTCCCCCTTCAGAATACTTCAAGTTCTACTGTATCCCTTCAGAGGGAGCATCATCAGAGTTATACCAACATGCTTGCCAGATGTGAAAAATATGTAACAATGGAAGGACTCCAGGACATAAAATAATAGGATTTGTGGCCTGTCTATAGATTTAATGAGTAACTGGTTTGGGAGTTTGGTTGGTTTTATCTTGAATAGAAGTGTGATTTTTTTCATCTCTCTCAGTATCAGAATTCCCTGCATTTCTTTCACAGGAGCACTGTGTGGATTAATTAATGCACACTGTTGGTTGAAATTAATTAGTGACAAAATTTAATGACCTTCAACACCAGTTGACTCTTATCCACACATTGTACAAACTATAATTCCCCATTCCTCTGGGATACTTTTCTCATATGGGCTGCACATATTTTGTAAATTAAAATGTGTTGGAGGTTCTTCTTATTCTGGGAAATTTGTTTGGTCTGCAAACCACAAACACAAGCAAGAGTTCAAAAGGCTTCAGTAGAACACAGTCTGCTCTAGCAGTAGATACACAGGTCAATAAACATCTAAGTAGTGCACCTAAGTTGATACTAATTACTGTGTGTGCTATTTAGACAGAGCTGAGAGATTAAGTGCCTTCTAATCTCACTCTGTTGAAGCATGAATATTGTCCAGAGTTTTAACTCAGTAGCAGAAAACTATTGTCCATTCAGTCCTGCACAAATCTGTAATGAAACAGCTAAATGGCAAACCCCACAGGTATTTCTAGCAATTGACATTTATGAGAAAACACTGTATCATTGGAATCAAAATTGTCATTGAAACAAAACTTTTTCTTAAGCCCAATGTCTAGTGTACATTTTCAGCTCACTTGAATGTTTTTTTTCTGCAGCCTGATGGAGCTGACTCTTGACCAGTAACAGTTACAGACAAAATAAGATAGTGGGGCTCTTACTAGGTTCAAGGCATTGAGAAAACAAAAGTGATATACTGGACAATGAGCCAGGACAGCCTCAAGGGACATGGGTTTGAGTTCTGGTATTGCTGATGACTTGTATTATAGACATGGTAATTTTTCACTTCTGATTTTATCTGGTTAGCTCAGCTGTAATGTATTTGCAGAAGGCAATTTTTGCTTCATATTTGTAGTCAAGCACAATGCAGTCCTCCTTCTCTCTTGGATGGCTGCTAGTCAGATTCCTTTCTACAAACCTAGTTACACAAGGATTTCCTAAATTTGCCTGCAGAATATTTTACCCACATTGTAATTTCATTGAATTAGTATGAATTAGTTAGCTGAAGTCAGTGGGAAGTGTCTTTTTTAGCAGAGGAGGTGAGTCCTTACTCTTTGAATCTTGTCATGTTGTTACTTACTGAGCAGTGGTTCCTTGCACAGCTTCTCAACCTAATGATCACAGATTCCAAGACAGTAGAGTCTTGTTCTTGCCCATGCACATGCCACCCTGTCCAGTCCTATTGATTCATTTCCAGGCTGAGGGGAGTCTCAGTGATCAGCCCAGCAGGATAAATTACTCAGCAGAAGAGCTAGGCAATCTTCTTCTAGGTTAGGGTAGAATCCAGAAGTCTAGATGTCAAGTGTGTAGTGTAGGAGCAGGGCAGGGGAGAAAAGAGGCCAGGTGAGGGTCACATTTCCTCTTTGTTGGCCACCATAGGACCCAAGGTTTGCTCAGTTCCCCATGGAACCACAACTTAATAAATGCTAAAGTTATCTCCAATTATGTCTTATGAGCCTAGAAGATTCTAAAACTCTAGGCTGGCCCAATTTCTTTCTGAATGCATACAGTATGATCACTTACTTAATTTACTAGAGGCTTTAATTCAAATATGGTGTCCCCAATATGTATTTGTTAACAACGACACAGATTAGTAAACATACTTCACTGCTCAAGTGATGACAGTCTTCCATAGGGAGGGAGCAGTCTGTTTTGGTATTCTAGGAAACTGTTTTCATTTTATCAACAGACTTTGTTTTGCATAGCTGCATAACATGAGACAAAGTTGAACTAATGGCCAGGTTTAAGTTTACTACTGAGGATTTCAACTTTTCAGCTACAGGGGAAAAGGTCTTAAATTTTTTTCATCACAATCTCCATTGAAAATGTTTGAATCTGCCTAGAAATAATTGCTGTTTCCTAACCCAGTAAGATCTTCCAACAAATACAAAGAGCTGCCTGCAGTTCTAACACCATGCAGATCTGTTTTGTTTTTTGTTTATCTTGGTAAATCAGGAGTTTTGTTACAATAGGATGCATATTTTGGCTTTTGAAATACAGCAAGGAGCACGGGAAATTATATGTGCTGACAAAAGGATTCTGAACTTTTGTTAGGAGGAAACAACTTCAGAGCCTCTACTAGGAAAACTCCACCCATCTTGTTAGATGGTGTTTTAACCACTATCTGTTTAATGACTTACATGTCATGAAGGACATGCATGTTTTCTCTTAGAATAGATTCTTATATTCAACCCTGCTTATACACAAAATTTCATGGATTTCACTAAATAAAAATCACTTCAGTAAATTTTCTGAAAAAAACTCCCTGCTGTATTTAACTTTGCTGTCAAATTCTGTGTTCTTCGATACAAAAAAATTCTTCTCCCACTACGTAACAGAAACACTGCTCTTAACTGAAGCTTCAAAGCAATGGCAGTGATCTTCATAATATATAGCATCTGAGTCTCTCCCTGTAGCATCTTGTAATAAGCAGAGGGTCTTTCTCAAACAGGCTTAGCATATGTTCCTTCTAATCTGTTTTTCTTGAAGTGATTTAAAGACGAAGGACAAGGCACTGCCAAGTACAGTGGAACAGAAGATTTGCTCTCATGGGTGAGGGACAGTCAGGAAGGTCGGTGTCTCAGGGCTGGGATTTCCCATCCATGCTGCATGCACTTGGCTGCGCCACTGGCCATTGTTTCAAGTGATATGCTGTGCTGGCTCCCACACAAGGTGATTTTTTTCTATGTCACATTTACAGAACAAGCTCTTCTCACAATATATGGGATACCGGCTCATTGTGGCTTTCATGAATACAAGGGAAATTCCTGGCATATTCCAGGACCAAGAAATTTGAAGGCCCCTCAGTGACTGAAAATGGGACTGAAACTTTCTTGAAGGCACATGAACTGTGAATCTGAGAGTAAAAGTTACCCTACTTTCCACTTTGGGAAAAAATAGTGCTGTCTTAGTCTTCTGTATGGTCTTTTCTTTAGAGCAATGTATATCTCATGCATTTTTGTCATTATACAGAAAAAGTATGCAGTGATAGTGTGTGACATGGAGCTGTTGTTCCTTCAAGTTTTCCCTATTCTGGAGATCCTGACTTATTAAGGAAGTTGTACCAATCTGGGCACCCCTTCTAACGTTAGACTGTGAAAAAGAAAGAAAGAGGAACACATCAAGTGATTTGGGACTGAAGCTTCTAGGGAAGAAGTATTAACTTCATTTAGCCAAACTTCTATTACAGTCTTCTTCTCATTGGCTTTGTCTCTTTGCTTTTACTATTTTCTGTATTCCAAGGAGAGAAATCTGTGTGACAGAAATTAAGAAAACAGTAGAATAATGGACAAACCGTCTAAAACTTTTGGCTTTAGAACATCATTGTTCAGTTAATCTCACCTCTAACTATCTGCTCTCTCTCTCCTCACATATCAGATAAACTCTCAGCGGTCATATCTGTCATTTGGTTTTGGGGTGTTGATCTCCTATGACAAGGAGATCAAATATGTAAACTATAATACATTGGTCAGTATAATGGTTGGCTGGTGAAGTTCAATTAATTAATAAAAATTATTAAAACTAGAATCACTCTCCTTATTTTAAGAATGACACTTCCATGGAACATAGAAGTCTCCTTATAAAAAGGTGGGGCTGCCTCTTGACTTGTTTCCTACATCCAGATTTCCTTTTTAACCATGGCAGGAAGACTGGGATTGTGACTAGAGGAAGGGGAAACACAGAATAACGGTTAGTAGCAGTAAGTTTTCTCATGTTTAGAGATAGCCTCTGTGTGCAAAAACAATTGTCAGCAGCTTCCAACAATTTCAGTGGTTGGTTTTGTTTTCTCAGACCTGACCACCCCCTGTTCATCAGTCTTTTCACATGCATCAGTCACGAGTCTGAGTCTCTCAGCATCCCCATGTTGAGCTGTCATTAATCAGTCTGCACTTTGGAAACTGCTTATGACCCTGCTTATGGCAGAGCTTAAGCAGCTCTATTTCAGCTCATTATAAGTACAGTAAAGCTTTTCACTGACCTGCATAAGAGGAAAGACAGAAATATATGTTCTTCCAGACCACTGGGAGAGCCAATGGCATGCTGCCATCAGCCATTCCAGAGAGATAAGTAACAGAGGGGCAAGTCTGATGTGCACTCTCCAGGAGTGTTACGTATACTCTTTCATGGTGTCATGTTCTCTTACATGGAAGTCAGATGCAACTTTTTCATTAGGTTCATGCCTTATAACTTCAATATAAGCTACTACTCAAGCTCACCAGAGGGAAACACCATAGTTCTGGTGTTAAAACACGTAGCTAAGATTTGAGACCAGTGCTCAAATTCCAGCCTCATTACACCACAAAATTCTAAGTTACAATTTTCTGTCATTAAACCTCTTCTATGGGTGGTGAAAGCTGAACAGCAGTGAAGACTCAAACCATTGTGTCACTTAGTGAAACATGCTACGCCAGGATAAAGTTGAACAATGGAATAGTAAACACATCCAAAGCCCATCTGTATTACAGTGTCCACCAGTTGGATTGCAACTGCACCATGGGATCCTGAATTGCAAGTCCTTTTAGTTAAGGGCAAGGGACACACATCCTAAAGAACAGTACAATTTTATCACTTGTTTTATTATAGCAGTCCAAAATGCTGTAGTCAGTGTCCACATGAGTTATGCTTTTCATAACTGCCATGTTTTATAGGGTAGTGCTAAAAAAATATAGCATTTTGGTTTATTACATTCACATCAGAATGACATACACCCTTGCCAATTTGGGTGCATAAATGTAACTGTACATGTCCGTTCTTATTTTTTGTGTTTCTTTGCAGAAGAATGGTTCTGCTCTGCACAGTTCTGTCCTGCATGAGGAACCATCAACGACTACGCTGTGGTTATGACATCTGAAAATGGAAGAAAAGAGCAGCTTCTTTCACACTCAAACATAAAGTAAAGATGAAAAGAAAGGTTTAGTTGCAGTAACCTTTGCTGCTTCAGCTGTCAGCACTTATAGGGGTAAGGTGCTTGAGTGCAACTACTTTTGCTTTTCAGTGAGTGCCTCATCCTGTCTCCCTCTGGTGCTGGGGATTGGGTGGTAGGTTTGCTCTGTCTGCAGGGAATCTGCCTGCTTTCACCTGTGATCAAAAGACTGATGTACCACACCCTAGGTCCTGATGAGAACTGTCTTCCTTCAGTGCAGCAGACCCCAGGGAGATGTGGATGGAGTTCATGAGTGTCAGCTGGGAGAGAGGTGAGAGAGCCTATAGCAAACCTAACCTGGTCTGTTACAAAGTTTTGGACATGCTGAAACTTTGGTTAATGAACTGTTCTGCCCCAAATATTTCTTGGATGTCTACATTACCATTTTCAATTGTGCTAACTCAAACAAACCAGCAATCAATTAACTAGAATTACAAAACTGTAGGCTAAACAAAGCCATCGTGAAGAAACTGGCTTTCAGCCCAGTATCTGCTGATGATGGGATATGAAACAGCCTATTGATTCTGCAACTCTTGAATTCTTGTCCAAAAGTAAAAACAATGGTATTTGCCTTTTCAATAGGAAAAGAAAATTCCCATTTTATTCAGTACCTCCACTTAGAAAAGGCAAACTACATTACTGAGCCAATTTTTAGGAGGTTATACAGAAAGAGGTGCTTCCAGCACATTAAAAAAACTTCAGCTTAGAGTTACACAAACTCTAGAAGAAAGGCAAAACAACAAAATTTTAAACTATACTTATATGTCTACCTGTCAAAAATGTTGTGCAAACCTTGTGAGGTATTTTTATCTTTCATGTAGAAAGCCATTTGAGAAGAAAATACAGTGCTGTCAAGTTTCTGTGCTGGTGGCTGTCAAGTTTATTGCTAATACTATATTTAATACTTTGCATCTGGCTTCAGATGACGGAACCCTGAAATGTATTAAGAGCTCAGCTTTGACTTAAAAGTTTCTGGTATTCATGGGTTGGGGGAAAACCTGGAAATGAAACAAACAGACACAAATAGAATGAATAAGAAGTTAAGTGACAACAACTGAAAACACCACTTTCCAAAACCTCTTCTTTTTAATTAATCCTCTGGTCTGGAGGAGCAGTTTCGTGGTTTTTCAATATGTGAGTGTTGCCAATACAAAAAGCATGCAGTAATTGTAAAAGCAATAACCAGTCCAGCTGCATTCCCTGTGCAGAAACTGAGAGGGACAGCAAGCCATAAATAGCGGTGTCACCGCCACTCTTTGCCTCAGTTAAGGAGTATTATTATTCTAAACACAAAACAAACTATTGCTTGGGCTCCAACTGCAAGTTTCAAAGCCTCATAAATCTGCCAGGTCAAAGCCAATTTTCATTGAAATCTTGGAAAGGAACTTCTTGAGAGAAATATCCATTGCTAATTTTAATTTTCTTTTACTACTTGTTTTAACAGCCTTGTCCAAACGTGAAGTGTTCTTCAAATGGAAGAATACAAATTTTCCTCTGATTCACCTCATTCTATATATGCCTGTAGCTCAGCACTACTCTACAATAGCAAACATAAGCAGAAAATTTACAATAAGTATATATTTTCCTTCAACCTGAAGCTGCTGAGAACTGTCTTTAGGCAGAGATTGATGTGATGAGTGACTGCATGTTAATTACTGATGGGTTTTAGGTAGAATTTTGCTGCCTAAGCTGTTGTCTCCAAGGTCACAGTAAAGGCAGGTACTTTATCTACAGCATAAACCTTTTTTCAGCTTGTTCAGTAAAAGGTTTGGAAGCTGCTGCCACTAAGTGTTAATGTCTCCAAAATATGAAGAGGAAGGTTTTTCGGTTTTTTTTAACAAAAAGGAAAAGTCTTTCCATGAGAGCTCAGCAGACAGCTGAGGCAATTTTCAGAAAACTCTACTCAAAAGGAAGGATGTGTGTATGTGCACACTCTCTGATTGCCCTTCTGAGAGTAATTTTTTTGCACTACCTTTTCTGCTTTGGAGTATCTTCCCAGGTGGAGAAGCCAGCCTTCCCAGCCTTCTTGAAAGGGAGAGGGGGCAGGTCAGAAGTGATGGGGTTTTTCCTCCCTTTTCTTAACAAAATTCTCTTCTGTCACTACCCTCCTGCTCTAACGCTTAATTGTCTTCATGTATTAAGTGTGTTCTACACAGAAAACTTGCTTGCAGCACAGTGTTTTCTAGATTCAGTATTTTATCTTTATAGTACATGGTGTTACATGTTTGCTAATATGCAAAAGAAACAAGATGTGCAATATAAGATTAAATCTGAGGTCTCTTTCTTTTTAGGGATATTTATTCCATCTTCATGGTTACTTCTGAAAATATGTTCTCCTTCCATACAAACAAATTCAGCTCCAAACATCAATGAATGCAGTGACAGAATAGACATGATTAGTACAAGATCCCCACAAAGAACATAAAAAATGAGAAAATAGGCAAAAGGGTAGGTTGTAGAGGGAGAGAGACCGAGGGAGAGAGATTGATTGATCAAGATATTGGGTATTGCAAGAAAATGATTTTTTTTCCGCCAACTGTTGAATCTTTTTCTCCAGACAAGAACAACTAATTTTAACAAGCATTTGGTTTAATTGGTTTTTGGGGGGTTTTTTTGGTTTTTTTTTTTGTGGAAGCATATAATAGGCCCATAGATTCAGTTGGTCAAAACACATGATCTTGGGCCTAAAGAAAGGCAGCATAAAGGTGTGGGTTTTTTTATAATGAAAAGAAAGAAAATAGTAAAAAGGACTGCTTTACATAGTTCAAGTGATTAGGGTACAACAGAAAAATATTTTGCCTCTAATGTGGATTTAAATAAAGACGTTCCTTTGCTTGTTTACTGCTGTCATTCTGAGAAACATGCTGAAAAAGATTTTCTTTGTCTACCATGGTCATGAGCTGCCTGGTAGACAAAGAAAGACTCTTTGTGACTGTCTTTATACAGGAAATCAAATAACAATGTCTGTGTCTATAGATATTGCTTTCCAATGAGACAGTTTTATGTCATACCAGTCCATAAGATTCAGAGAAATAATTTAAATATCTGTTGGCCATAACAATATGTTGTGATTAAAAGAGATGTTCACTCTGCAGGTCAAAAACCAAATGTACAGGCTTGTGAACCTTTTTTAGCTTTTTGCATCTTTATGATGTCAGTCCTGGGAGGACTCTGTTTTGCCCCAGATTGACCCTGCACTTCTGGACTTGCTCTACCAGGATATCTCCTAGCCTTAATAACACAGGCTGTTACTGAAGGGAGCCCTGTGAAGCAGTGTGCAACACTGGCATGGCTGTCTTATGGATAGCACAGCCGTGAGGACCTTCCTCCAGGAATGCCAAACCAGACAGTTACTATCAAAGCAAATTTAGGCTTCAGACACAAGTGCTTCTTGCTTTTTTTGCAGCTCGATATTGTGCAAGCTATAGCAGTGTCTTGTAGGTAAAAAGAAATATTCAGCTGGAGGCTATCAGAGCTTTTCCCAGCAGTATTTGTGTCCATAAAACAGCCTGAAACTTTGTTTATAGCCTTGGCAAAGCCATGATAGGCTTGAATTAGTCACAGCAGCAAAGCTATCTGCTCACCAGTAGGGAATCTTCATATTACAAACTTTTTGTATAAACCTCATGAGGTTTAATAGGAATTACTATTTATACTAGTAAAATCTGGAGATTTTTACAGACCCTAGAACTTTTTTTTACTCTTTCCATCCCTTTTCAAAACTAAGGTACATTCTGGCTCCTAGGCTCTTCTCTCTTAGCTTTTTCCCAGTTGCTGCCGTTAACTGTTCAGCATGCACGGATGTCTGGGGCCTTTTCTGGAAGGCAACAGAAGTCTTGGGCTCAGGAATATTGCCTCCTTTCAGTGTCTCTCTCAGTGAACTTCCCAGAGTGACTGCTTCTCTTGTTACCAGTAGTGTGGTTATGATCCCATCAAATAATTGAGCAAGAATGCAATTCTACAGCATAGTTTACAAATCTTTACAAAGATTGTTTTTTTCAATCTGTTTCAAGTTTGTGACCCCTGTAAAGTGAATCTAAGTCTACTGGAGCAAACTTTCTTTTCTCAGTTATCTTTCCAGGTCTCCTAGTAGTAGACCATATGTTAAAGGCCACTGATCTAGAAAAAATGATCTCCCTTCCAGCTGAAATTTATGCTACATTTACTCAAAGATTCAGAACAGTCTCAACATCACTTGGATTGTAAATTCCCTGTAATAGGGACCTCTTCCTTTTTCTTTTTTTTTTTACAAATGGTGCATTCAACTCATTGGTCACTGTGTTTTGTGACCATTTTTGCAGTATAAACAATAAATGGCAGTTTTATCTGAGAGTCCTCAAAAATATTACTCTGTAAGAAAGTTTCTCATCACCGGATTTGGAAAATTATTACTGTTACATTCTGAGAACCAGGATGTGTTTCATGATGGTTGGTACACTAGAGGTATTAGCTAAACATTGTCATAGCTGACTGAGTTTTTGTGGTTGCACCCTAACTTGTACAGCTTTCATGACAGAAGCCAAGACTGAAAGGAAACATGGGAGTTTCATGGAACACAATTACAGTTGTTTATTCAATTATTAGCCAGTCCTGAAATGACTCACAACATAGCTGCTTAGAACTACAGGCAGTTAACAGACTTAAGTGTTGGTTGGCTTTTTGGTTCAGTCATGTAGTGGGACACGGTCCTGGGACAGATGTACAATAAAGTTGAAGGCTGAGGAAACAGAACAGTCTTTTGTCTCTTTTTTACATCAGCTACTTTGTCAATGGTTGTGAGAAAGATACTATGAAAGGGATTTTATCTGTCATATCTTGAGATAGCGGAGTAATCTAGTAATAGTATTCAGTGAAAGCTGGGCACTATTGTCTCTGAGACACTCCAAGAACTCTGAGATTCTCTGATCTGCTATTTCCAAATATTCCAATTTTGATGTGGCTTTATTTGGTAACTCTTGCATCTGTGATAGTAATACAGTGTGCTGGCTGCTTGACTGGTGGAATTTTTTTTAAGTATTGATAATTGATGCTCAATCATGCCTCAGAATTATTTGAAACTGTTTCAGTTACACTGACATTCAAATGCCATATTTTTTATATAGATAATTGCTTTGTGAACAAAGATAGAATAACGAGTAAATATAGGCCATGTCATGTCATATAAAGTATTTACAAGATGCTTCAACACATTGTCGTTTCTAAATGCTATTTTTTCTGATTTTAATTTGTGGTTGTTCTCCTGTACTAGCTTTCTATGCTAACCTTCTACATGAAATAAAATGAATTAACAGCACTGACCATAACACTTCAGGATTTTTGGTATTTCTTTTTTCCTTTTTCACTTCAATTTTTCTTCCTTATTTCATTAGTTCACTGGGATATCTCTTCTGCTCTTAATCCCGTTTTTCTGAGGTTGAGGTACTGTTTGTTTCCTCTCTTTTTAAAGTATTTTGTATTTTTATACTGCTATATACAATTATTAAAAAATCAAAAGCATCTATCCATTCTGTAGACAGCAGGATTTGTAAAAACTATAAGAGAGTCTCTGCCTTTTTGTCAATGACATCTTCATTTTAGGGTTTACATCCTTCTGGACAAGCACTGACTGAGGTCAATGCAAGTTCCCGTTTGGCAGTTAACAGCCTTCATTATTACAAGTCCTGATAAAGCTCTGAGACTTCCTTTTCCACTGCCTTGTCTGCACTCATGTAGAGAGGTGCAGAATGAAACCACAGCGAGTGTGTTGAATCTTTGTTCTGTCTTGATAGGATGAGAAACATCACTTTGCCTTGATGAGTCTGCAGTGGTTGCATCTGAGTTTTTGAGTGTTGCTCAAACTTCAGGAGGGTTGTGATGAATTATGCCTGCTGCCCATGATCTGGTTTGCTTTTTCCACTCATAAAATTTACTGAGAGAGAGGAAAATTGTTCCTCGTGATACCATTTTGCTGTGATATTAGCTTAGGGCAGCATGGGATGCAGCTTTGATGAGGACTGGGATGGCTGAACAGTGGCCAAACAGTTATCTGATAGGCGATTTGGGCTGCGTGTTGCATTAGACAGTGATACAGCAAAGGAGATTACAGTCCTCTTATCTCCTTCTTGGAAATTTGCCCCTTGGGATCCTCTACGATCCATGCCCAGAGAATTGCCCTTACAATCTGCCTGCTCGGGAGGTCATTGTTCTCTGATGGGCAGCAAATGAGACTAAATGCAAGGAAGAATCCAGGGCCAGCTCTGCTTGAGAAAAATACTCCAGGGACTAGCTGATGATCTTGGAGAAGTTAGGGGCTGATCTTAGTTTATTGCCTTAAAAAAAAAAAAAATTAAAAAAAAAAATATATATATATAAAAATAAAGAATGTTTATTACTTACTACTCAGAGGGTAGTTTAAAACAATTAGTATAATTATTGTGGAGCATTGTGCTTTAAAAGCTACAGCTGAAAGTAGGGAACCACAAGATTTTCATGTAAGTAGTAAAACCCAGTGGTTATATGTTTGAAGGAGTTTACTTGAATTTGGAGTCCTGTAATCAGATGAGCTCATCTGCCATCTGAGCAACCTGTATTAGCAGTGTTGAAAAGTAACTCTTAGTGGCTGCTTAAAGCAAGTCTAATATACTCCTTGTTGTGCTCTTAAGACCTTGGACTTGATCCTGCTTTTTTATAACATGTAGACTCACCACAAAACATGCAGCAAGAAAAAACCCTTTTAAAGAGCATAATCTTGTAGTCCCTGAATAAAACACACAAGCCGAAGGCCTCCTTGTGACACCTGAATACTCTTTTTCTGAATAATCAATTTAAGCCAATAAGAGGCAGCTGAATTTTGAGAAACAAGCACCTCCTGTGTGCCCAGTAAGGCTGTCTGCTGTGCAAGAAACTAAACAGAGAAAAGGGAGTGGCTGGGATCCTGCTCCAGCTTTATTTAGAGTGCTTTTGACTGCCCTGTCCAGAGAAAAGGGGTAAGCATGTTCCATCTGGAGGAGTTGCAATGGTTTATCCTTAACGGGTGGCTTTGTTATGAGGAGCATGAACTAGTGGTGACTTTCTTTCAGAGCAAGATGGCTGAAGGCCAAAGTTTTAAATTAACTGCTCAGTTCCACCCTTATAACCCAAAATACTCCAAAGAAAATTTAATTGGGAAAAAGACGAGCCCTTGTAAGACTGAAACATGGTTTTTGTTTGCAAGAGTTTAGATGCAAATATTTTCAGGAATAAGACAGAAGAAAAACTTTCTGGAGAAGAATAGATGGGAAATGTGGACAGCTATTATTTATCACAATGAAAAAAGCATCATGGTGGAGGTTGTGCTTAAGACTCAAGACTTGCAAGGAATTTGAGACCTGAGCCGACAACATAATTGCACAAGTTTTTGAATTTACCACAAGTCTATTTCATGAAAACTGCAGCTGGTCTGTGTGCTTTTTTTATGAAATACAGTTGCATTTGTGGGGGATCCAAACAGTGCTGCTATGTGGAAAAGCAAATGATCTCAAAGAAGTTTACTTCTGCATGGAAATATTCCCAGACAAAGGTGTCAAACCCTCTCCCTAGAAAGATTAAGTTCAGTTAATTCCTTCTGTACAACATTTTGTTCTTTTCTTATGTTGACAGTCTTCATACTTGTAACCACTAAACTTCATCCTCTTACTCCCATTCTTTATGCACACAGTTTGTTCCCCAAGGCAAGTGGCATGCAAAGTCATCTTGTATTTAAAGTACTTCCACTTAAACTTTACAGTAAGATCAGGAGTAAGATATTTTGAACTTTGTGACTAAATGTTTTAGCAGCTGTTTCTGTAAAGACTTAAATATGCTTCCAATTTTTTTCACACAGGTATCTCATCATCTTGGAGATAATTGAGTATCTACAGGAGACAGGCATAAAGTAAGTATGATAGCATTTTATTTGATATTAACGATTTTACTGGAACATATAATTACTGGAATGGTTGTGTATTCCTTGGCATTAGTGTACATGAACGAGTATGCTCTATTAAACAGGAGTATAGCTGTAAAACCCCCCACACTTAATAATATTGCATTGCAAAGCAAATGAGTGTACCTGTGCCTGCCAATTAAATTGTATCGTGGGTGGAATAATTAATTTGGACATAAGGCAAGGAGCATATTGCACGTTTTATTACTATTATTATTGTTACTACTACTACTGACTGGTGAGTGCCCAGGTTAAGATTATATCCATTTTCCCTGCTTTATGCCCTTGTGCATTGCATGGATGCAGCAGTTTGCTTCTACAGAACCTTTCCCTCACCAAACATTCAATTCTGGGATGTCTCTTTTTGTCTTTTAATTGTGTGTGTGTGGTGTCTTCACAAGTAGCAGTTTTCTATTGTTGTAGGGGCAGGCTTTTTTCCCCCAGATTCTAACTTGGAACAGATAAACTTGTGCTTCTCTTCAAGGGAATGCTGAAATTCATCATCAGTCAGCAAAACTAAAGTGGCAGTGATTTCTGTACATTTAGAGGCATTGGTTACAGTTTTGCTGAGTCACAGCCAAAATGAGGAAAACATTAACACAATGACTCGGTGCAATTCAGAGCTGGTGATGTAAAGAAAGGCTGTGCTGTTTGAGAACACATATATATGTACAAACCTATTGGTAGGTTAGTTGATATAAGCAGAGCTTCTGGAAGGAAAATGATGTTAGGTTATGATGCACAACCACAGTAAGTAAATCACTTTCAAGTAGTACATGAAGTTTAAGCCTTGGCCGCTGTTGTGAAAGACACCAACTCATTAGTGGTACAAGTTTCTGATTGCCAGGGCAGCAGGAGGGACTGAGGTGAAGAGCTGGCAGATGGAGCTGGATCCCACCTTATGTAAGGGGTCAGGCAGGGATCCTGCTGTGTGAGAGTATGAGAGATGATGTGTGAGTGAGTAGAAAAAGATGTGTATCAAAAAAGGCCGTGGTGGGGGGGAGCAGAAGCTTGCTTCTTGCCTGTGCACAGGAGGGCTGCTGAGGGTGACTGAGCAAGCTGTTTGGGAACCCCTACAACAACTGGTGCTCTCTCCTGTGCCACGGACCTGCTGCAAGGCAAAACCCAGGAGAAAGGTTCACCTGCCTTACAGCTTCCTTGTCACTCATGCCCTTTTACCAATAGTCACGTGGATTACCTTCAAAGACAGGAGTTCCCACAATTTGTCCATGTATCTAATTCCTCCAAAAATGGGTGGTTCTTCACATACACTAATTTGTGTTACAGTGTTGTAAATCTTGACCTTTAAACCTCTCTCATTCTTTCTGCTACAATGATCCTACATTATCAGTCAGTCGACTTAAAACTGAGGGTATTTTGTCAGTCCACTGTAATGCTATTTTTAGCACAAGCAAACAGAAACCAGACAGACTCATGATCAGTCCTTTGGGTAAACGGAGGTAGAAGGATGAAGAGAGGGGAAGAGTCTTCTTTTCAAGATTTTTCCTGTTAGTCACAGCACTGAGGAAAAACAACCTCCATATGGAATAGATCATGTAAGGCCTTTAAAACATATTTGGAGAGACTATACAGTTCCTTAAAGCAACTAGGAATACTCTGTGGTTTGGGGGTTTTGCTGTATTTCCCATTTGGGGACGTGTTGTTTTAATTTGGACCGAGTTAAATGCATCAAGCAGTAGTTTGTTTTACTACTATCTTTCAAAGATCTATTCATAAAGGAAAAATATTCCTGATTCCCCAAATGGGAAAGAGTTACAAATGCTTCTCTCCCAGTGGTTTCATCAGAGATGTTTTACTGCTTTTGTTTTCTGCCTTTTTTAAATTTTTTTTTTTAATTTTATTTTTTATTTTAATTGACTTGCAAATTAAAGCTAACTTTTTGTTCCCAGCACAAGGCCAGAGTGTAGTGTGCTGAGGCAAGGATGTGTGCCCAGCTGGATGCTGAATTCAGACGTGGAGTAGCTATGTGGTGCAGGAGGTCACAAGCAGTGGTCTGGTTTTAGTGGACCAACTAGTCTCATCTGAAATGACTTGCCCTTTTTCCATTTGCCCTTCTGTCAGGCAACTTTCTAGAATACCGTTCCAGAGTATTAACTATGGAGTCCAGCCTTCTGTGATCTGCCTTTTGTGCCTGATAGGACAGTGATGGCTCACAAGGAAATAGGAGTGGAGTTAGACTTACCCCTTGGTGAAAAGGTTCTTCACCCAGAGGGTGGTTGGGCACTGAACTGGCTCCCCAGGGAAATGGTCACAGCACCAAGCCTGACAGAGTTCAAGAAGCATTTGGACAATGCTCTCAGGCACAGGGTGTGACTCTTGGGGCTGTGCTCTGCAGGACCACCAGGACTTGGACTCAATGATCCTTGAGAGTCCCTTCCAACTCAGAATATTCTGTGATAACTATAGTGTAATTCTGTGATGTCAATAAATGTTATGTGCAAGAATGGCTGTCATTAAAACATTTGAAGCATTTTATTTTTCTTGAAAAGCTAATATAGTCCCACTTAAACACAAATTTTTGTTTTAAAATGTGGCCAAAATGAATTCATAAATGTGGTAATCTTTTAAAATTCAGCACTGGTCGAAAGCATATTCAGTGTGTGTGTTGGGAAAGAGCTCTGGGCTTCTGAATAAAATAGAGAAACAGACCCTGACCAAGGTATTCTGGTGGGTTAGTTTTTTTTTGTTCCTTTTTTTAGGATTCTAGTGAGAACAGGTAAGATGAGGGCAAACACTGCAACTTCCTGCTTTTCTGAATTACTGCTGTAATTACTTGTTTTGACATCTGAAAAGTATGAGCTGTTCTAACCTCCCAATTTTCCTTGCATTCCACATGCTGTATATTAACATGAGTAGAGGGAGAAATTATGTTATAGAACGAAAGTGATACAGCTTTACTAAATGTGAAATACAGAACAAGGTTTTACAGGAAACCAAGGATTTTGTTAGGGCTCAGAGAAATAAGGACCGCTGAACATGTATGAAGAATTCAGGCTTTATTTAAGCAATTCTTCTCTTTTGTCTATTTTTAATTTTTTCTTTTTTAATGTTGTGGAACTTTAAATTCACCTTTTCAAAGGAGATGACCCAGCAGATTGCCAGGAGTCAGGTGTAGTCTCTATCTACAACCTCTTGCAATTTGCTTTTTACGGGTCTGTATTTCGGGGTGAACTTGCCCCCTTCGCATTTTGGAAGTTCGACAGTTCATTTACAGAAGCTCTCTCAGACCTGTGAATTTAATTTCAGACCCGTGGTGGCAGAGAGAAGCCGGTGGGCAGCTCCGCGAGGCGGGGATGCGGCTCGCAGCCGGGCGGAGAGGCTGTGACCTGACACACGGGGTAGGGCAGGAGAGCCCAGCTCATTTCCCTGCGCGGAACAGTAGCGGATTTTTTTCTTCCTTTTTTTTTTTTTTTTTTTTCTTCCCCCCCCTTATTCACTTTTCCTCCCTTCTTCCCAGGGCTGTAATCCGACTGCTCTCTTTGGCTGCATTCCAGAGACAAATCCGAGTGGTTAATCTCTCTTCCCTCCCTTTCCCAGCCTCGGGGGCTGGGGGGGAGCGGAGTAGGGAGAAGGGGAGCAGAGCAAGCAGCAGCCCAGAGCCGGGCCAGGCCTCCCCGGGGAGGGGCTGAGGCAGCGGCTGGGCTGCGGGAGCTGCATGGAGGAGGGGAGTTTCGCAGACTCCTCTGCCCGGCCGGGAGGAGGAGGAGGAAGTTTGGAGATTAAGCCGCTGCCCGGCGCTGGAGCTCACGGAGTGAGCCGGGGCGCGGCCACGGGCGCTGCGCGGGGGTCACCCGGCCGGCGCCGCTGAATGGGCTACGGGGCGGGGTAATCTCCCGCACTCCCGGCCCGCACCCCTGCGCCTGGATTTGCAGCGGGAGGAGGAGCGGTGGGCGAGGGCAGAAGACGGCGAGAGGCTGCCGGTGAGTGCTGCCGGGGGCTTTGTTCGGTGGGGCGCGCCGGGGAGGGGCGGCGGCTCCGGGACCAGCTCGGTGCGGGGCGGGCGGTGAGGTTCCCCGGTGCCCCGCAGCCCCCGAAAGCACGCCGGGGGATCCGCAGGGCAGCGGCTGTTCCGTGAGCGCAGCCTTTGTGCGAGCCCCGCCGGAGGCACCGTGCGCCCATCGCGGCTGCCGCGGCCGCCGGAGCGCTTTGTGCTCCGTCGCTCTGCCGGAGCCCGGGGGTAGCCTGGCCGAACTGCACCGGCTCAGCCCGAGCCTGGGGGTTTCATCGCGTTTCTTTAGCGAGGGAGCAGGTACTTCTTTTAAAATATGGTAAAATTGCGTAGGGCCTCGGGTTTTGTGCGGATGCTTTAGCAAACCTGTGAAAACTCGACCCCCCCCGCCCCCCCAACCCCTCAATATTTTGTGTTTTAAAGTTAATGGGATTGTGATAAATGTGGCCTAAAGAGGTTTAAAAATATGATTGATCTATTGTTAAGTAGCAGGAACGTGTATTCTGTGGAGGGGCAGTGGGGCAGAGAAGTGTCCTGCTGTCCTATAGGACCATGGGATGCATTTCCTCATATCCAGTACTCGTCTTTTCCCTGCTTTGTGGGTCGTGTCCCACAGTCCCTGTTGTTGAAGGAGAAGCCCTTCAGAGCTCATCATTCAGTTAGCACTGACTGACCTGAGGCACTCATTTCCTTTTTTATTCACAAGCTACACTGCTCCAAGTATGTGGGAAAAGGACTTGAAACAAATCTATCTGAACGTTCAGCTGGCTTCCGATACGGTCTCTCTTTAGTTGGCTTTTTTCCCTCCTTTGATTATTAATAGGCAGGCACAGAAAGAGCCATGGCCTTGCTTTTTTCTTTTAATGTTTGCTGGTACTTCAGTTTAATAACTCTGCCTAGAGAACATGATGACTTATAGGTGTTTTGAAAGCTGTGTAATAAGAGCCTACTAATAGTCATCTTTTGCTACTGTTTCATTCTTGGAGGGAGCAATCTTTGCTGCTGGAGAGTTGCGGTTCAAATTTCCACAAGCGTTTGTTGCCCGTGCCTCTAGCTAAATTTATAAAGGAATCCTGTTAGCTTGTATGAAGCTAAATCTGGCTGTAGCAACTCCTGGCTGTACAATTCACTGTGGTTGGCAAGGCACAATATATAGCTTCCTTGAGATTTATTTTTAGGGTCTTTTTTTCCCCCGGTGTGTGTGTGGCACGTAGTTGTCATAATTTTGGGAACTCTTCACCAATGTGTGTGAGGGTGCTTTGGGATGAAAACATAAGAGTTATGCTAAGGTTAGGAAATGTATTAATGAAGTGCTTGTCTTGAAAATATGAGAAGGCAGTTTGAGATCGGCCTCTTAATGAATATTGGTATTGTTCTCGGGTCCCTGCAGATGCTTAGCTATTAAACTTTGACTCTACTTCTGCTCTGTGTTCTCAGTTGGCAAACTAGAAATGGTGCAAAACACTCTGATAAAAGGTTCAGTTTTAAATGTGTTCATTTATGGGAATGCTGGCTGTTTCTCACAGACCTAGAGAGCCCTAAGCAAACAACGTCGACCTGTGGCCACACAACTGAATGCATCTCTTCAAAGGCATGTTATGATTCTAACACTAGGTGTTAAGATGTAATTTTTCTTGTTATTTTACTTTGGATTTTCCAAAAAGGAGAAAGGAAAAAAAATAGGTGTGTAGCCAAATCAGTTTGTAATTTATAGTCTTACTTGATAACATCTTGCAAAGACAGCATTGACTTGATTTTTTTTTTTTTTTAAGTGGAAATCTTCAAGTAGGGAACCTAGTTTGTTGGCAGCTCTCATAATTTCGGGACATCTGCTAATGTGTTCTTCTTCCTTCGGCAGGATGTGAGACTACAAATTAACTGTCTAAAGGCATACTTTGAGACTAAAGTGGTTGATTGTGAGGCCATGGAAAAAGGTAGAAAGGGTTTGGAGCTAACTGAGGGCTTGGTACCTCCCTATGTGGAAGTGGGGTGTTTTTGTTTAGGTAGGTTTTTTTATGGGGTTGTGTTTTGGGTTTCTTTGTTTTGTTTTTTATTTTAAACCTTTGTTGTGACCTATAAAGTTAAAGCTAGAAGGAAAGTGAAAATATCTGCTTACTTTTCTAAGTCATTTAGGCAAGTAGTGAGTTCGTATACTTTTTGCCACTGTTATTTGTGTAGGTTGGTATGTTTGAACCTTTCACTGATGCAGTCTTTCTTGTGGCACTGATGATAGTATTTTTGTGAAGTCTTTTGGAGCAGTACGCATGTTTGAAAGCCTCCTTATGTGCATTTGTTTGGACTGGGTTTTTGTATACCTGTTGTCTTCTGCCTTTCATACGCTTGTGATTTCTTGGCTCCTATTCAGGGAAGGCTTTTTAAGCCCTGCTAACCAGATAGGGCTGTAGCAACTGGCAAAGGCATTTACTTGAAGTAGTGCTTTATTGTCTTTGAATGCAAACTCTGCAATGCAAAGCTGGTCTGTTTCTTTAACCACAGAATGCTCACAGAACTGTAATTTGGCAATGGCTTCTGTCATTTTACCTTGTTCTATGGTAGCATCACCTATACAACTTGTAGACTCTGGTAAGTACTTTTGAGATTAACCCAAAAATGGGGAAATTAAGAACACAGCTACACAGTCTGCTGTTAGTAATTTTGAAGAGTAGAGCCACAGATTAACCTGAGATACTGCTATTGGGAAAAAAAGTTTCTGTACAGAGGTGTCATCTCTAAAATCACTAAAAAAGACCAATCCTAAACCAAAACAATTCTTAGGGAAGGATACTACAGAATGGACAGAGCTTTTTTGTTTTATCTTTTAATTTTTTTAAGTCCAAAATAAACAATATTTTAACAGGTACTTAGCACAGTTACTAAAGTATGCTGAAGACTCATTCAACTGTTGATTTTTACTTATTTATTCAATTTGCTCATGCTTAGTTGCCATTCCAGCAATTGCTGGACACCTCTAAGTCTCTACCAGCCAAGCCAGAGCTGCAGTTCTTGGTCTTGGGAGCATGGGGTCATGAAGAAGAGGGACCACATTTGTGGGTGGCTGCATCACCCTGTCATGTACCCCAGCTCCATAGGGTCAGATGTGCTGGATCAGGGAATAATGGAAACATCCAAACTGATGATAAAGGGAGCCATTTGCAGGCTCCATTTAGAAATGCTTCTCAGATTAGACATGTATAAAGCTGTGATAGTTGTAAATTAGAACAAAGGAGTTAATCTGATGTATTCAGTCGTGTGTTGAGAAGGAAGGTTGCTGTTTTAAAGAAATATGTTTTATTGACATGTTGATTTAGTTATGGCTTTAAGTTACTTTGCCATGCATTTCTTAATCACCAAGTGTAGTCCACAGATATTTAGCTAGAATATACAATAGAAAACAGAATAATGAAATATGAAAAAATGCAAGTTAGTAATATAATGTCTACTGAAGACATTTGGAGTGACAGTGATCCTCTTATAATAAGATGGAATTTTTGTTTGTGGAGACAATGAGGATGTCTTATCACTACTTACTCTAAATGACATTCTGCTTCTGTAGAGTTAAGAGGGGAAGGCGAGGGGAAAGAATTATTGCAGTCCTCAGCAAAGTCTGGAGTGGCTGAAAGGCTTGCAGAGCTGTTGCTGAATGGTTAATTCTGAGAACCTGCATTGTTGTCACTGCACAAAAAACGTTTTAGCTAGTGGGACTGTCGATGAGAAAAAAAGTGGAAGAAAGTGTTATTCTTGTAAACTTAGAATGCAAAGGATGTGGAGCCTAGATTTCCCCTCTGCTTTAGAAAAGCATCACACACCAGCGTTAAGTGGGTGGAACCACAAAACTGACCTGGGAACAGGAGCAAAGGGAGTGAAGAGTAAAGTCAGTCTTAGTTCAGTGACAACAGTTACAATTTGAAGTACAGGAGTCTTTTATACATGTGGCTAAGAATACAAGAGGTGAATGTGAACAGATTAAATAATAACTAAAAGTATCAGTAAAGCCTGTTTGTATTAATTAATTATCCAAAAAGTGTATGACAAACTAGCTCTTAGTGTTTAAAGTTTCCCAAATCACTTTAAGGATATAGACTTTTTTTTTCAAGTTGTGGTTGTTGTATCAAATAGGTTGGTCTAGTCTGATTCTCTGAAAGTTGAGTTTGTATGAATTTGGCCTAAAATAGGTTTAACCATGAACTTGATTACAAATGCAGGAAAAGAAAGGGGCCTAGTCAAGGAGGACTGGGGGAGGAAATAGAGGGAAAAACTACTTATACTTATCAAGGAGGCCTGAAAGAAACAGTTGTCCAAGCACAGTTACAAACTCTTAAACCCACTGTCTGCTGTTGACTGGGGTGCCTTCTGAAGTACCTGCATGTGGTCATTATCTGTGTTTTCACTAATAATGATGCAGAGTATTGCTGTGAAAATACAAAGCAAGGTGACAGTTTAAAAATTTATCTTTAAGAGTGATGATACATTTGATTTGATTCCTTTCTTCCTTCCTTCCTCAGCATGAACTGCACTACTTCTGCTTCCTAAGGGTCTATGGGACCATGATGATGGTGAAGGTTGCATGTGTGTTTTATAAGTGTAGCGAACAGGTATAAATTGGGCTGGCAGCAGTTGCTCATGTAAACTTGTGGCTGAAGCAGTGCTAATTAACGTTGAATCCCATAAGTCTTGCTTGCCTGCTCTGTCATTGAGTTTCAGACAGCAAGTGGTGCCAAGCCTCTTCCCGTAAGCATACATTCTGTAGAAACTTGCATGTGAGCCCTGCCCAGATGTTTTAAAACCTAATGAACATTAGCATTGAAATATTTAAACCTTCATATTCGTTCAGATGTTTCAGGGTCAGGCCCCACGTGTTAGTATCATTCAGCTACTGTATTCTGCTGGTAAGCTGTGTGCTTCCATTCACTGAAAGTACGGAGCAGATGTAAGAAGTGTGTCATGGGTGTAGAGATTGAATCACCTGCTCAGTTGCTTACTCACAGCCGTTGTAGATAAAACCTTGATGCCTGGCTCGGGAAGGAGGCGGCTGTTTGGGTTGTCATAAGGAACAGTGTCGGGGACAGCGTAACAGCCAGCTTTTCACAGTCATGGCTGACATCTTTCGGCATTGTCATCCGGGTGTGGGCTTCAAGGTCGCCTTCTGCCTTTTAATTAGCCCACATAAGGAGTTCCTATTTCCTAGATTTAATAAGTAGGCTCTAGTGCTGGTACTTTCTCCCATGCTTCCCCTTGTGTAATTCAAACTTATCTGTAAACAGAGGCAAGTTTCTTCCCTAAGCCCCTGTAAACTCTGCTTTGTTAAAGTATTTCCTGATGCTTACTGTCATGTATGTCCCCTAAGATTAGATACACTGTCCGCTGCAGCTTCGTTGTGATCTCTGCATACCAGAATCAATGTACCGTTTGGGGGTTTTCTGGTTTTTGTTTCTTTTTCTGTATTTGTGTTGCCTATCCCAGTGAGTCCAGGTCCACAGCTGAGGTCCCAACGCATTTCAAAAAGGCAGTGGCAGAACCACTTGCTTTCTGCTGCTGCCACTGATCTGTGGTACTTGAGTATAAAGTAACATAGTGCTTTGTGTCCTTGAAGCCTGATGTGAAGGAAAAAATATAGTTCCTTCTTTGTAAATAATTTTGAAAATAGAGGTGTAAGATAAAGAACTACTTATTATATATGTCAGTAATCTTTGTCATGTCAGGATGCACAGAGCTTCCCACTTACTGTTTTAAACTGAAACCAAGTTAATAGCAGAAACCTGCATTTGGCTTACAAGCAGTTTTGGTGCTGCCAAGATGAGCATGCTTCATACTCAAGTGCTTATGAAGCTTTCTCACTGTTTGCTTTCCAATTCCTTCTCACTGTCATGATAACACATCTCTTGTAGTTGCTCAGAGAGCTGTCACACCTTAGTGTCTGAGTGATGTCATCACAGACTTCAGCAGGTTGCGGAAACACTAATTTCTCTGAAGAATCAGCAGTCTTAGCCTATTTGAGTGGTAGACAATGATGTATTTAACAATAAATCATTATTGAATTTGGGGAGATAGCTTGCCTACCCTCATACTCTATGGTTTGTGATGTCTCCTTTCCATCAGTCCCTGATAATTATCTGTCTCTCTGATGTTGGATGACTCTGAAGTCCTACATCTCTTATTTGCTTTATCTTGGTCATTTTGTGCTCCTGCTACCTTGAAGAGGTTGCTGTCTCTGTCCTACAGGCAGACAGGACCACTTAGCCCATTCCTCACTGCATAGAGACTCTGAGAATCCTTGCCTTATCAGGTTGGTTGTGCTGTGGGAAGGCTCTTCTGTCCTGTGGTATGAGGAGATCATCTCCAGCATCTCCTTCTCCTGAGCTTGAACTCATTTAATCTTCTGAGTTTTCCCCAGATTTTTGGGGCAAAGCTGTTAACTTCTTTTCTTAACATCTACCTGCAGTACGAAGCGTCAGGCACAGTGTAGATTTTTTGGTAAGCCACTCTAGAATATTGTAGTCTTTTATTAAGTGAAAGTAAGTAATTTCTGAAGGCATTAATGACCAAGGTCTCGGAGATTAATCTCCAAGGTTTCTTTCTGATATATAGGGCAGTATCTTGGCATGCTTGTGCTCCTCAATTGCTTTAGATGACATGGTTCCTAAAGTGGTATCGGACATGTCTGTACTAAGACAGTCAGTGCTAGGCAAATTTCTCAGAGGAAAAGGACAGGTTTTCTGCAGACCTTCCCTTCAGGAATTGTTTTCCTCTTTCTTAGAGCTTGCCAGCAGGGAAATGCAGACTAGAGCATTAAGAAAACCCCACTTTTCTTTCTGGCATGAAGGACAGAATGGTTTGTTAAGGCACAAGCCGTGCTGGGCAGATTTTAAAGCTGATCATCCTGGTGATCTCAGTTACTGCAGTTTGCACTTTGCCAATTCACCTGTGGCAGTGCTCTCCTTGGCAGTGTGGCATGTTACCAACACAGGTGTGTTTTCCTCACTCCTGGGTGTGCATACTGACAATGTCACTTGAGTTCTTCAGTCTTAGAGTTGGGCTGTCCTGCTGCTGCCATGCACAGTGCAGATCCAAAAGGAGCCACGCTGAAGAGGTTCTTTCTGCAACCCTGCAGCAGAGGATCCTGCTGATAAACAGCTTTTGTTATCAAATACACATTTGGCTCTTGCACTCCTTGGGCCCCTCCAAAGCACAGAAAAGGCACTGACTCATCCTCACACAAAGTCAAAGCAAGGAGAAGAGGTGATTTTTTTTTCTGCCCTTTTTTTGGTGAAGCATTGATGTGACCTGTGATATGCACAGGTGGGGTATGGAGGAGAAAGGATTTCTTCCACACACCACTGCATGCTGTTTGGATAGGATAGGAGCTGTGTCTGCTTTTCAAGGAAGAATTCTGAAAAAACCAAAGCATGATGATCTCATTTGCTCTCTTCAGAAAAAAAGCTGGTCATCAGCCTTTGTCACTGAAGATCTGTTGCCTGTGAGTCTCTTTCATCTCAAGGGGACAGTACTGACACATATATCTGACAGATACACCTGCCCCCCCCGGTTGTGTACATCATGCAGCTATTTGGCCTTCCGCAGGGGTCTGGGTGCTAGGGCCATATGAATTCTTCTTCATTGCCACTCTCTTTTAGCAATGAGGAATCTGCCTGCTAAATGTTACAGGTTTTGTTTTTTTTTCCCCCTTTTGCTCTTTAAATCAGTATCAGTGCTGCACAAAGAGTTATTTCAATATTTAATAGACAATCAGTGATGCCCATCTTCTGATGATTTCAGGAAAATGTACTGGGTTGGTTCCTTTTATTTGTTAATTATAAATCTTGAGTCATATTAGGGGCTGGTTAGTTCTGGTACCTGGATCACAGTTACTTGTCTATGCCCATAGTTGCCCAATACTGACTTCTTTCCTGGGGACAGTTTGAGGTCATACCAGGGATGGTCTGGAGGGTTCTGGCAAAGACTCACTCAGCTGTTGACCTCACCATGCAACTCACCTTTGTGCTATTCACTGTTATGAATAGGTAGAGTGAAAGAAACTCCAGAAGGGCTGCATGTACTTAGTCCATGAAATTAGCTTAATACGTCTGTCAGCTGAAAGCTGTCAGCTGATTGCATGTGGAATAAATCCATTTGCTTAGGATGTGGCACATTTTCCATCTGTTAATCAGTTATGTCGTGCAATGAGAAGGTGTTACAGTATGTGGCCTTCCTGTAAAAGCAGGCTGCATTCCTGGGCCAGAAAAGTTGGGCTTTAGGAACTGGCACATAGCTCAGTAAAAGTCATGTCAAATAAATTTTTATTTTAGGCCCTCCTCACTGGTGATTAAACTTGCACAGTGGCTTGCTGTCTAGCACATGTGAACTTCTAAAAAGAATTTTATTCTGACCTTTTCTTAGAGGGTCAGTACGTGGACTTGTTTGGCCAGCAGATTTGTTTTAAAATGCTACAGTATACATTGACACAATTTTATTATGTCCAATACACAATATAATCCAAGTTGTAAGGATGAAGTTGTATGGATGTCAGGTGTGGTTGGGGACTAGGTGAGAGCAGGGATGACAATGAACAGAATGGATGTCTTCATATCCTGCTTGAAATTGAAGCAAATTCCTACCTGTAAGTTTGTGGAACACAATAACATGTGGTGGGTGGCTCTGGCTCACTTTGGTCTTTTACCCTAGCTGAAACAGGATAGGGAAATTCTTTTAAAACAGAAATTTCAAACTCAGACCCTATGGTTTGAGTTAACAAGTTTATTGGACTAAAGTCATAATGTTAGCTTTCACCACCCTGAGGGAGTGTGTAGAACTGAAGAGCTGGGTGTTGTTTACACTTTTTAGGAAAAGTGAGGTGATGATAATCTCAATGACTCCTAAGGAATAAAGTAAAGCACTGATCCTCTTAATGAAAATTATTTTGCTTGCCTTCCATGCAGAGTATATCTGAAAGGAGCACCTTAATTTTACTTAATTTTGAAGGACAGTTTTCAAGTTTCTGGGCTTTTTATTTAACATTATAGTGTGAACTACAAATTCCAAAGTGTTTTTCACAGGACAGCCAGACATTATGGTTCAGGTCTGTTTGCATATCTGAATGCAGGTTTCTTTGGTGTTTTTGCTTCTTAAGTTGCTACCTGCTTGGTGCTTTAACCCTATATGTTTTCTAAAAGTGATTAAGAAGTACAGTTTATTAATAACAGTGTAATATATTTCTAGACGAACTAAGAATATTTTAAATAATGAAAACTGTTTAAAGATTAAATAGAAATTATAAGACAAATGACAGTATATTTGTTAATCACTTTCTTGAAAAAAACATGCAATACCTTTATGATAGTTTTTCTAGTACAAAAGTGTTCAATTTTCTTGTGCTAGTGGTTGAGAAATAAACCACTGAATTGATAAAAAAATTCCCAGGATAAAAAATTAATTTTCCTTACAGATTGTCCTGTTACATAGTATGATCATAGCAAAATCTGTAGAAAACCTTCTTGGAAAAGTTAAAGAAGGTTGATAGAACACTCTATAGCATCCAAGAGCTTGTACTTTAGTCAATTTGGGTGTGACTATAGGACCTTGTCTCAGATCATCAATTGAAAGGTTTTGAAAGGCCATTGTGTCCTCTGGGGATTAGAGAATATCTCAGCTTTTGGCAAATAATTTTACTCTAGAACTAAGAAACTGTTCTTGATGAAACTACTGTCAAACAAGAGAGCCCCTGTAAAAAGTTTAGGATTCTTCAGTTTATCTAGGTTCCTGATTTTCATACATTTATATATAATGTGTGTGTGTATATATTTATCCATGTAGATGGATGGATGGATGTACATGGATGTGTGTATATTTAAATTGTTGTGGTTTTATTGCCAGTCTGTCTCTTTCTAGGGTTCTTAAAGAAACTGGGTTCTCAAGCAGTTGAAATTGAGTCCTTTGTGAAGGATTTGAGACTAGGGAAACTTGCATGATAAATGGAAAGTAGGATGGTAATTACAGATCACTTTGTATTTCTGTTTTGCTTAATTTACAATCTGAAGTACAGTCAGGTGGTTGGGCATTTGAATGTTACAGCTGTTACAGTTCTGATTACAAGAACCTGGTGAGACTACTCATGTATTACCTTCTTCAGATTCCTAGAAATGTTAGTGGAGGCTTGTCTGTGTCTTCAGTTATGAATAGGAAAAACTAAGTGAAGTAAATAAAATTGTTGCTGTAGTTGTCACTCAGTGATACCAAAAGAAAAATATATACTCTTTTAGTCTATGAAATTGCCTGCAGTGTTAATTTGTTGCTGTAAAGATAGCATGGAGAAGGCAAATATATTGATACTTCATTAAAAGAAAATTGCAGATGGAGTAGTTTTTGTATTAAAAATCATCTGTAGATGAAAATTATGTCCCATTAGCAAGACTGAATCGATGGTATTACTGTTGAATCTGAAAGTACTGCAATATTTTTTTAATGGATTTTTGAAATACAAAATTTTGCCTGTTTCTGATTTGGTTCACCTAGACCAAATTAACTTGGACACTTTGCAGTAGAGACTCTCATTTATTCTGGCATAAGAACAAGTGTTGGGCAGAGCTTGGGCAGGGTCTCAAAAAACTGGTGATGGTAAGAGGCCTCTGTAGTGTTCCCAGCCAGCTGAATGCCTGAGGTATTTTTGCCATACAGGAAATCAATTGCAGCTGAATGTGCTCTGTTTCTACTTGAAGTATATAAACAGGCCTTATGATGATATTAAAAAAAGAAGAAAGAAATGAAATAGTTTCGTGAAAGTTCAGAACAGGAACATTTGATGTTCAGTTTCTGTGGATTTTTCACTGTCACCTTTGGCTCAGTCCATGGCACAGAAATAGCAAAGGAGATGTGAATTAATCTTGGGCCCTCTAGAACAGGGAAGCATAAAGCAATGTCTTGGAGAAATGAAAATAATAAAAAAAGGTATCCTTGTTCAGTTCCAGTAGATATTCTGCTGAGACTGGGAGGGGTTACAAGTTTAGCAGAGGAAATGAGTTCTTTCCCTTGTTAAATCAAAAACCCTCCATTCTTAGGTTTCAAGGCAGACTAATAAATTTTGCAAGTAAAAGCTGCACCACAATTCTATCTAAATAGCTGGTTTTTGTGAAGTGGTAGGAGAAACATTATTTTTGTTCAGATATTTATCATGCTTTGTTGACCTTGTGAAAATATCTAGATCTGATGGAGGTACCAGGCAGATCTCAGTGACCCATGTCTCTGATGTACTTTCAAGGCCATTGATGTTGCTTACTAGGCTCATTTGGTAAGGCTGAGGCTTAAGAAAGTGAGGCTTATTTGGATAGAGGTTTCCAGGCATTAAAGATAATTAAGTTGAAAACCAGCTCTAACAATTTCCAGGAGTGTGACCTGAAGCCCTTGGGGTTTGGAGCTTGGGAACCCAGCAGTACTTCCTTGCTTCAGCACAGACGTACAGCGCTACCACAGGCAAGCTGTCTGATCTAGATTTTTAAAGATATGAAGGTAGGCAGAAGTGCTAAAGGCTCTTAATGGGATTTTCAGAATTACATTAGTGTCTAATTCCTAGTCAAAATCTGACTCCTTAGCTTGTCTGAACTGGATTCAGGCTGTGCTATGTTTTATTCAGCTACTCTTTAGGACGGAACTGGCAGGTGTTTGTACGGCAAGCGTGACTTAGAGGGTATAGACTGAGGTGTGCTTAGACCCCTGCTGAGCTGTGCAGCTGAGCTCCCTTTTATCCTTTCTCTAATTCTGTCATTTCTACCCTCCTTTCTGCAGAATGCCAGAGATTCAACGGAGGAGAGGAAAACTGACTCAATTTTGCCCAACCTAACAGTGATACATTTTATGAGTGCTCTACCAGGTAAATTTTTTTACTATTACTTTTATTTTATTTTTTTTGCCTTATTTTAAATATAAGATGATGTTTGCTGTGCCTGTGACTGAGAGGATTACCACTGGTGTACAGTAAACGTGCCTCAGGTTAACCATGAGGCTGCTTAGTATACAAATTCACAGTAGCTCAGTGTGCTGAACGGTCCTGGCATGTGGGTTAGTGGAGGCAGTTCCTCATGTGCACACTAGTGGGGTTAAATCAAATTTTGGGGGGCACCTAAACAGTTAGGGGAGGGTAAGTCTTCAGTTTTAGCCCTTGTTTGTGAAACTGAAGTTTTGCTAAAGATCTGTAGCTGAAATTTTGTTTTGTTGTTTGATTTCTCTCCCTTAGGAAGTGAAAGTGCCACTTTCATGGAGAAACAGTGGTCTCCCTATGGGGATGAGGAGATCCAGGATGACTTTGTTCTCCTCAGATTTCCTATGTTACTCTGTCATTTTAGTTTAATTTTTAGGGCTTTAATTTTGTTTATATAATCTCCCTGCCTGGAAGTCTTGGGGCATCTAGGGAACCTGGGATCATAGGAAGAGCAGGTTTTACATGGCATGGAAATGTAACCTGATTGTAATAACCAATTTCACTCATTTGATTATCTGAAACAAATTGACATTCCAGAAAACTTCACGATAGGGCTGGCAGGAGACTACATAAAATATTAAATAAGAGAGCTTTAGTCAAGATCCCTTTCTCCTACTTTCCTCCTCAAGGAGAAAGATTCCTGGTGCCAACCTGAAGGAATCTTTTCTTCTCTCTGAAAAAAGCAGACATTCAGTGGCTAACAGCTCAGACACTGCTATTTGAAAAAACTTGATGCCTTATAAGTAACCTACTTCACTCTTTCCAGTGCTAATGTTGAAACCAGTGTAGCATGGATTAGTTTATAATTTAAAAAAAAAGGTTGCATTATGTTAATTGGTACTCTGGCTTTGGTGCCTTGCGGAGGGAATACTAATATGCTACATTAGACCACTAATTAGTAATGCTTACTATTTTACCCTACTGATAGTCGGGATTGTAGTATAATTTTGTAGTATGTATTTCTCATCCAATTATATTCAAAAGTTTGTGAAATTTTAGGAGAATAGCAAATTTATTTTAACTCCAATGCTTTGAGATTGTAATAGAGAGACACTTGCAGGACTGCATAGCATTAGGTTGAAGCTTACATCTGACAAACATTAGTGAGATCTTACTTTCCTTTGGATCCAAGGGAGAACAGTCTCTGTAAGTAGAAAAACATTTTGCAGAGGCTGCAAGAGGAAAGACCAGAAATTCCTCTTCAGTGTTTTCCAAAAATAGCAAGAGTTGAATAAGGTTGCATGTTTTAACATGCATTAGAGAAAAATAATTGGTGTGACCTAAATTCAGTACACTAGTTCTCTGTGTTATTTGCTGATAGTTGATTACTAGCATATTTTTTCATCCACAAGTGTGGAGGGGCTGTACATTCCCAGCTTCCACACAGGAAATAATTTTATTTATTTAGCTTGCAATTTGTGCATATCCAAATGCACTCAAAGTATTTGCCTAGTGACCTTAGAGTGAATTATTTGCATAAACTCTCCCCTCTTCCCTGATTTACATTTTATTTCAAACATGCTTCTTGGCCTTGGTTTTGAGTTGCAGTGGTTTTATTGTGTTTTCATGATGAACAGAAAAGCTAAACCAGACCATCAGACTCAAATAACCTCTTTTCTGAAAGCTGAGATAACATGGATTGTGCCTGTGGCATAAGATGCTGAGAATTTCCTAGGATTCTTTGGGATCCCTGGCAGATAAGCATTCACTGTGAAGTCCTTCAAAAAATTGTTGTGTCAACAAAACTGGAGTGTGTGGGAATGTATCAACTAAGAGGATAAGGCATTCAAGGACTAGATGAAGTGCATATAGCAAGGAATTAATTTTGTGGGAAAATGAAGAAACACAAAATATGAAGACTTGTGTTCTGTAAAAAAGAGTAGCTTAATGGTTTAGGCAGATACAGCTTTGAGGGGCAGATGTTGAATCTTGCCAAATAATTTACCACCTGTAATTTTGCCAAATTTGCTTTACATGTCAGGCTTAAATATGGAATTTTTAAGAATATTCTTATTCTGAAAAACTTTTGGGGGTGGTGGGGGGAAACATTTTATGAAATTTGTCTCTATTTTGCTATTATCCATTTGATTTACATAACAATATTGTTTGTTTTTAATTGTTTCAGGAAGTTGGTGGTTAGAATATCTTTAGAAGGATTAAAATGGGCTTCAGCATCTATTAAAATCAGAACATATTGTAACAGAGAAGGAAACACCAGATCAATATACTTTGTTCTGACAATTCCGAGTGAGTTTTAATATGCAGTATGTTTATGCTAAAAGTTCTTTGAGAATCTGTGCATCACTGAATGCTTTGTTTAGGTCATGCCTTTAGTGGTATGAGGGCTTGCAAATCTGTGTGGGGGTGGAGAGGAATGACTCTGTGCCCACGTGTGAGCTTTTCTGTAAGTCGGGTCTATTTTTGGTATGCAATTAGGCAGAGGTACAGAGCAAAAATAAGGGTTCAGTCACGATGTGAAGGCCTTTAAAAGTTTTTCTATTGTGTGAAGTGCCTACCAAGCTCTTAAAGCAGTTGCATTAGTGTCCATGGGAATATTTGGGGTTTAATTTAGCATGCTAGATTAGGCCCTAATACCTTAATTAAGGCTAACATTTTTAATAAGTTTCCTGCAAACCCTTTGTGGCTGACTACAGTCGTGGAACAGACATAATGTAAAGCCCATCTCTAGGGTTTTCTGTTATTGGCAGTTTTATGAAAGCCGTCATTCCATTTCAGAGTGATGAAGCTGACCAGCGAACATAATCTTTAATGGAAGGATCCGCAGGTCTGACTAGGCTTCTTCAAAATATTTATCCAAATAACTTATGACAGTGATGCATTGAAATTCTAAACACCTAGTACGCTTAGACTAATGCTTTTATAAAAATTATGATAACTGTTTCAGAAAAGGCTTTGTTAATTGATTAAACAGCTTTTCCAGGTGCTGTTTAATTCTCTTGTTAGTTCACAAGTTTGGGATTTTCTGCTGTGTAAAAGAGTAAATGAATTGTCTGGACAGATTCAGGAATAATAAAATTAGGATTTTGTATAATTTGTAGATAAAGTGTTTTTTTTTTTTTAAAAACACTTGTATAGTATAGTGTTAAACAAAAATTCTTGTCTTTATTTAAAAAAAAAATCCAACAAGACAAGCTCACTCGCACCTATCTTCTTTCCCCCCTGCCACACTTGCTCAGAGCGGTCAGTCCTTTCCCGTTGCCATCTCCTATTGTTGTGGTCAAATGACCAAGGAAAAGTGTATACTTCCTTTTGTGTCCTGTAGATAGGGGTTCCTAATTGATGACTGCTGCTTTCTTTCTGACAGAAAGGAAATGAATGGGCAGTAGTGATTATAGCACATCTGTTGTTTTCTGTGAGCATCCTGTACAGCAGTGAAACTGTCTTGAAGACTACTCTTTTCCTTTTCCTTCTTTTTTTTTTTTTTTTTTTTTTTTTTTTTTTTTTTTTTTTTTTTTTTTTTTTTTTTTTTTTTTTTTTTTTTTTTTTTTTTTTTTTTTTTTTTTTTTTTTTTTTTTTTTTTTTTTTTTTTTTTTTTTTTTTTTTTTTTTTTTTTTTTTTTTTTTTTTTTTTTTTTTTTTTTTTTTTTTTTTTTTTTTTTTTTTTTTTTTTTTTTTTTTTTTTTTTTTTTTTTTTTTTTTTTTTTTTTTTTTTTTTTTTTTTTTTTTTTTTTTTTTTTTTTTTTTTTTTTTTTTTTTTTTTTTTTTTTTTTTTTTTTTTTTTTTTTTTTTTTTTTTTTTTTTTTTTTTTTTTTTTTTTTTTTTTTTTTTTTTTTTTTTTTTTTTTTTTTTTTTTTTTTTTTTTTTTTTTTTTTTTTTTTTTTTTTTTTTTTTTTTTTTTTTTTTTTTTTTTTTTTTTTTTTTTTTTTTTTTTTTTTTTTTTTTTTTTTTTTTTTTTTTTTTTTTTTTTTTTTTTTTTTTTTTTTTTTTTTTTTTTTTTTTTTTTTTTTTTTTTTTTTTTTTTTTTTTTTTTTTTTTTTTTTTTTTTTTTTGTTGGTTTGGTGACAGTGGTGTTCCTTTGTCACAGGTGTAGCCAGAGCAGAAAAAAAAATTGCGCACTGGAAGAAAATAACTTGGTTGTCAAATAAGTGTGTTTTACACTGACACACACACACAAAATCTTACAAAATCTTCAGGGATGTGCTAGGTATTGGTTGCATGTGAGTCTTGTCTTCATAGTTGAGTCACTGCATTGTAGATTTAAAACTCCAAAATCAAACTGGAAATTGCTTCCTTTGGGGAAAGGGAGAAATAAAATAGCATTCATACTAAGGACTCAAAAATGGAAACATTCACACAGCTTTCACTACAATTTCTAAGATGCTGTTTCTAAGTCTGTGATGCCATTGTCCACCTCCTGCTTGAGCATTTTCTGCTTCCTGAGTGGCAGCATTGGTCTTGAAGTGCTGAGGAGCAAACTGGGGAATCCTGTGGTGTGCTCCTGCTCTCCTGGAGAGGGGGTTTGGGACGGATGGAGCTCCTTACCTAGCTTTAGACATGACAGGGAAAGAAGTTTTGGGTACAGATGAATGGTGAGCTATTGGTAAGTGCCTGGCCTGAGAGAAGAATGGGACTTGACCCTGGGGAAGACAAATATCTGGAGAAATGATTGAGGGAGGCCAGTAAAGTAGCGGGGTGAAGTAGGTTATGGTAGTGGGATGTACCACAGCTTGTCCCTTCCATCACACCAGCCACAATTCTTTTCTTTTTAATTTTTGTATTAAAAGATGTGAAAGTGGTATGCACTCTATGCAAACCTTGAGTGTGTCTTGACCTTTTTGTTCTCTCTTGCCATGCAAAGTGCTTGAAAAACCATTAATTGAAAGAGCTATCTAAGTCTGAATTCTTACCACTTACTTAGTTGTTCTTTGTTCCTTCCTTTTGCATTTATCCTGTTTAATTGCACCATTTCTTGTAAGCAAGGTGCCAGTACTCGGCTTTTGTACAGACTAAATATATTGGTACTTAAACTAATAGAGTTTGTGTTGGGCTTGGATGCAGCTGGTTAACCAAAGTCAGCAGACTGGGTAGTTGTGCTGCCCTCTTTCGTGGGAGTTTCTGATGAGTATGAGATAAAATTGGGTTTTCTTGAGCCCTTTCTTGTCAGTCGCAATCCCAAGAGCTGCTCTGTCCTTGCCCTCTTAGGAGAGGCTCCTTTACCAAAGGGTGTGTTGGGATGTACAACTTTGTATCCATAAGATGCTGTTTAGCTGGAAGCTTACAGCCTTCCTGAAGCTAAACAAGTTTTTCAAAGAGCCGATGCACCTGGCCACTAGGGATGGGAAAAGTGAACAAGAACATACTGTGCTGTAGGTGAATATCAACGTGGCTGAACGCAAAATTCAAGCTCCCATCCGTGAATCATGCTGCAGTTAATGTTCCAGAGCTACAAATGCCCTTATGGTGTTGGTAGAATGGGCATCAGAACTGCGACCCTTCCTTTGACTTGACTTTGATCTGTACTCCAAATTGTCAGGCAATGTGGAGTATTCAGCTGTGTAATTATCCAGCATAGATAAGGTAAACCTTTTGTCATTTCTTGATCAGAACAATCTCCAGAAAATGAAAAAAAAGTCACATAACCCCAAATTTAAATTTAAGTGAGGTGGGTTTTTTTTCCCCCTTCTGCTTGGTGATAAAACTGGGATTTTTCCCCCAACGGCTTATTTAAGAGTAATTTAAGCAACTAAGTCACCTTTTTACTTTCTGAGTGACATACAGAGAGCCTGTTCATGCCTCCAAAGCCTTTAAAAAATTTAGCCTATCCCCACAGGATTTCAGAATTATCTTGCATCTCTTGGCAAGCATTATGTTGTAGCTAAATATTAGTCATGGCAAAAGTCAAGTAATACAGGAAAAGCCCACAGAATCATTCAAAATTGATTTGTTCAGATTTTTGTAAATTCCATTTTATGGATCTCTTAATACATTGAACTTTATAAAGAGTGCATTGTAAGTTTTAAGGAACATAGTAAATTGTTAACTAGAGCTTTTTGTGATTTTTGAGCACTACTTTCATAGATTATTCTGCACCACTTGAATTACTTGTGAGAAACGCTTGAATATCTGTGTGACTTTATGTATTTAGGTTACTGTATAGGAGTTTGCTAAGATGCTTTTATTATGGAATCCTGGCTTTGGGAACAGGTGTGACTTCTTTTATCATGAGTTAAAGATGCAATAAGTGATTTAGAGTATGACCATAAATTGTTTTACAAATTTTCAAAGACAGCTCTGTGAGTACATACACATTGATGACTATACAACAAGCCAAAATCCTATTAAAAATTAGAAATACTTCTTCCCTTGAGGCAGATATTCATTAAAGCTTGATGTATAGCTCTTCAGTAAAAGAAACTTCAACAAGACCTTCAACCTCTAAAAGAAAGATTAGCTACTGCTTTTATCAGCACGGACATCACTTTGAAGAAACTGAACATCTGGTTTCTTCCTGGGAGAATTATGTTCTGTCCACTTGACTCTTTGTAAAAGTAAATATTTTTATTAGTTATGTTATGTAGGAATTTGGAAAAAATACTTAATACATGAAAAAAACCCAACATTTACGTATTTAGCTTCAATTACAAATCAAATGATTTTTTTACTCTTGATTCATGAGTTTCATTGTATTAAAATTATACCAGTATGGAATTTGATAAGAGATACACCTGTGTCTTTCCTTTTTCTTTGTTTTCCTTTTTACAAGAAAATATTCCTTTTTCTCCCTTGCTTCCTTGTCCCTTCCCACAAGTATATTTATCAAACCACAGACATTTCAGCCCTTGCTCCTTTCCTTCAGCTATGGCTGTAAACTGCACTTCCAGGGTAAATCCACCTGTATTATATTTATTTAACCCATAATTTAAATGTGTAAAGTTACTTAGTAAAGATAGTTGTATGTTTTGACTGTGATCAAAGAGGTTAAAATTTATTGGAGATGTAGCTTTTAATCCTGTTTACAAGGTAGAATAGAAAAGACCTTAGTATCATAGTTGTTATATTTGTTTCTTCTGTGTGGAAATAGATTACTTAGGAAGAATGCTCTCCATGCATCACAGCTTTAAACATAAATGTTGCTTGTTTTGTGCCAGTATGAGAGTGAGTGGATATCTTTTAAAATACACAATGCAGCCTTTTGACTAAGGAAAGGCATTGGACTTAATGAAATGTTACACTTGAGAAATTATTTTACAAGTAAAGCCAGTTAGGAATTTTTCAGCCAGAAGTGTTTTGTTGGAAAATAACAATTTATTGAAAACAGAACATTTCATGCAAGCAGTTTTCAACTAAACTGTCAGCAAGAGAAGTTTTTCAGATATAGGATTGTAAGAAAATGTGCTTCAGTTCATGGACAAATAACAATGTAACTGAAAACTAAAGTGAATTCTATCACTCTGGAAAGTTCTCTCTCTTTTTAATTACATTATTTATTTGAATTACAATTCCTCAATGATCTCTACCTCTTTCTCACAGGGAACATGGCTATTTTCAAAATTCTACTTTTTATTTTTCTGTAAGTGGGAAAAATAGCTTGCTTGTTGATTCTAGTCTACTGCTGCTCATTTTTGCAAATTGTTCCTATGGAAAAGATTCTTCCATTGTTTTAATGCAAACTTGCTGACAAATGGCAGACATGACGACGCAAGTCATGACAAATTATTCCCTTTTCATTCCTCATTTGACATGTATCAAAAATCTACTGTTGACTTATCGGTGAAGTTAAGACCTACTCCAAATTCTAATAAATTTGATTTGTTCCATTTGTCATTATTGTTATTATTGGTCTAAATGGTGTTGCTTATGTAATAGGCACCATAAGTGCCTGTCTCTTTATTGGATGTGCCAGTGTTGAGGGTTTATTAATCTTCAGGGTAAAGTAACACCTTTCAAAAGAGTGTGCTGTTAGAGCAGACAGCTTTTGATCAAGTGGGTTGCAGGATAATTGAGGACACTTGTGCCAAATCTGTCTAGGATCTAAACCAAAACTGCAGAGTTTTTGTGTTTATTTTGGGAATAGGTTCATAGTTGTACATTTGCCTTGTACAACGATATTTATGAGAAATGACGTTGAAATGGACTTTAAACAGCACATTATAATATGAAATGTTACTGTGTCTCTAAAGCACATCTGGTAATGCAAGAACTAAAGCTATTAATTTGGTCAGGACAATGAGTTCTTTATGGATTGGGGCTAGCCCATTGAAATTAGTTTGCTCCTGAATTAATGATGATGGAGGGTGGGGAATTTGGAGTAATGACCATCTGCTGGGTTGTTGATGTCCAGCCGGCTTTGAGAGACAGAGTGACGCCTGTGGTAACATGCTTGTGCAAATCTTAGTATCTGTATTGTTACTATGCACAGAACAAGGAAACAAAAGATGGATGAAACTATAAAATTTAGGTAATTTTTGTGTGAGAGGACTGTCTTCCAGGGATTGAAACTTACTATTATTCTCCATTCCTGAGAACAGCTTGATTTGATTCCCCCAACCCCCAGGAGCGATGAGAGGCAAAAAAACCAAATGCTTTTTACTCTGGGGACTGGAGGAGCCCCACACAAGTGCTGTTGTGCTTCATCTCCTGTGGTGCAACAGCGCATATATAATAAACGTATGAGTCCCCAGCTCTTCATCCCTGTTGCTACTCATTCCATGTAGGTAATAGGTAAATTGCATCCCAAGATGGACTTTAACTGCCTGAAGCATTAATTCTTTTAAAGCTGTTTAACAGCCTTTCAGCACTGAGAGAGGTGTACGTTCCTTGAGATTATCAAATCATATTTTGTCTTACCCATACCTTTATGAGACATAAGGATAAAGATGCTTGAGTACATTCTATAGGTTAAATAACTGTATAAATGAGGGAGGCATGAAATTCTCCTGCGCAAGTAATTTCCTTCCTTGCTTTCTTGGATATTAGTCTTCAAGGTGAGTGACATAAGCGGCTGCATGCTTGCTGGAAATAAGATTAGTAGCTGGGGGTTTTACTTAAAATGAATTGGCAGTACTAGTAGAAAAATGCATGCTTCTTTTTGTGTATGTGGAAAGCATAATGTAAACACACATCTATTTATAAATAGGTATCATACAAATGTCATAATATCTCTATAGTATCATGCTTCCTGCCATTGATCTTTATCACTAAAAGTAAACAAATAATTTTTCCTTGATGGTTCTTCTGTGTTAATCTCAGATTGCAAAACTCTACTTCCAAAAACGCTGCTCATGGTAGATATCTTGAAGATTACAACATCCATGGTGTTTTGATATGATTGGGTGGAATATTTTCAGAGTGTATTTCAAACTCTATGAAGTGTTAGTTTGGAGATAGTGTTTTCACTGCAGTCTGCAGTAGCAGGCTCACACTTGGAAAAAGGTGGAGTGCAGCCTTCTTGGGGCAGGAGCCAGAATGTGGAATGTAAAGCACTATCCAACAATAGTTGGGGAACTCATGTGCCATCTCCTTCAGGCTCTGAATCAGTAGAGCATTTGAGTGTCTTCCTAATACATTTTTTTTTTTCCTTTGCTGCAGCTAAAAGGTTGATAATTTTTTTTCACTTGGTATCTTTTTATGATCTTGCTAAGTAAGCACTCAGCTGCATCAATTAAAGTAGATTTTTATAGAGTTCTTGCGGGGTGAAAAAAAAAGCAAAACTTCAAACAAAGCTCACAGAACATGTATGTAGTTGAAATGGACTTTATTATCTATTTCAGTTTTAATACATGCTTGAATTGGTGAAGGAAAAATATGTTTTTGTAATTAATTCTCTGAAAAGTGGAGCAGTTCTCTTACTTCCTTAGAGAAATTTGCTGAATCTCCAGCTTCAGAGATTTAAGACTGGTAGTTACAAGTAATCTGTTTTATCTAGTAATTTTTATAACAATTTAATCAAATAGCTGAGTTTCTGTGTAAATTTTGCTGACAGTTAACTTTGGAAAAAGAGAAAATAATTCTAGGTTATGTTAATTCAGCCCTCCAGGGTTTACATGATTCAAGCTTTGTTGCTTAGTTTTGTAGTTTTGTTTTAGTTTTTTGCTTGTTTTTTTGCTTGTTTGTTAATCAGAATAATTTGACAGATGCACCACATGGCTTATGTGTTTTGAAATGGATCAAACTTTTCTTACATTTAGGTGTAAGAATCAAAGCTGTCAAAAATAACAAGTAATTTTGAAGTTTGTTAGTTGCCTTAACCTACACTGTAGTTAACTTTTGCTAAGTATCCTGGGTTCCTGTTTTTCAGAAATTGGGGTAGATGCTAAAATGACTGAACAGTTTTTAAGAAGTTTGGCCTTTGTTTTATAACTACAATTCGTTGCAGCTTCTTCCCAAACTTTAATAATTTTTTCTTAAACTGTATTACAGTTGGATTTAAAAAGAAAAGCCTAAGCCCCCAAACAGCAAAAAATTCCCTTCCATTAAGGATCTGCTTTATATTGCATGTTGGCATTAGCCTGCTAGTGTCACAGGGATGCCCAGACTTAAGACCTGTGTATGGAACAGCCACAAGAGGACTTTTCTTGCTGCAGGAGAGCTGGGTGACTGCCTCTGAACTCTCCTTCTGGGAAAATCCCTTGCTCTGACACAGGAGAAGGAGGCATCCACCATTTGTTGGATACACAGGAGCTGATAGTTGCAGATAAAGATGTCTGGAGGTGCAGAGACATAAAATGATGCTCCTTTTTGAAAGGTTTGTATCTGGTCTGTTTTAAAGGTCAGGACTGAAAGGTAGAAGCAAACCCTGATGCTGCCAGTGGCATATGCATAAGGGAAGAGTAGTTCAATCACATGTAATTGTACTTTCTCCTCTGCAGAGAGTACGGTTGTCTTTTTTTCTTCTCTCTCTCTTCTGCTTTTTATGCTGGTGTGTGTTTGTCTGTCTCTGTCTCCATTTCAAGTTCTTAAAATCTACAAAGTGTGTAGTGAAACTCAGGGAAAAAATTGTTTGAAACTATGTGTCAGCAAAACTTTATGAGCATAGGTGGCCTGAGAGAGGAGTCCTGTAAGGTTACACCTGTATAAAATTCAGATGGGCCTAGGAATGTTCTCAGGCCTAGAGGAAGATGGTCTATGATGGTCATGTTTGCTGGTGTGATGCTGGGAAATGACAGCTGGCCTTCTCCACAGACAGTTTCCAGGCATGACTCAGTCCTTAGAGCAGTTCAGCCATCACTCTTGAGAGATGGCTTTTATGCATCCTGCTTTGGAGACTAAGATTATTCATTACCACAGATGTGTTTTGCTGTCCCAGCTGGCTTTTGCACCCAGGAGCACTTTTGGGCACATCTAATGCATTAATTTAAGGATAGCCTTCCTTTATCTAATGGTGAAACCCTGCAATGTGAACTCGGCATGTATTCAGCATCGGAGAATCTGCAGATTGGTCCAGAAACCCTGTGAGTATTTTCACTGTGGAGAAAACCAAGGGTCGCTTTTTATTTGGTGTGAGCACATCTTCTCAGTCAGCATTTCCCTGCAGACTTTTTTAGTCCCTTGCTTGGGTAAGTGTACTCTACATAACTGCTATGGTTTATTTCAAAGGGAATTTCTAGATTTTGTTTTGTAGAGAGAAGTGGTGGCGTTTGGAACTGGTAAAGAAGAAACAGAAGAGCTTGGAACTGACTTGGCATTTGTTAAATTTATATGCTCTGCTGGGTGAACACATAGTGGTGACCATTGAGGGAAAAGTGATAGTAGCTTGGTGATATGTCCAGGAATACTGCACAGGCTGTGGGAACAGTGACAGGATAAGAAGGAGATGGAGTAACCATCATTGAATTTAAAGGGAGCAAATGCTTCTTCCACCTGCTCCTCTTGCCTAAATGCAGTAAGGCTCAGAGGACTGTAGAATCTCATTTGCTGATCAGATAGAGTGGTTCCCTGCTTTTTGTGGTAATACGCATTGCTCTTTGTGTATGTCTGAAATACAAAAGGGACTTTTTCTTTCTTTCCTGTTGCCCCACTGAATAGGCTGCCGTAGTCTTGCAGTGAGGCAGGGCCAGGTGGTTTCCTTGCTCCACTGTGCCTTTTGCTGGCTTTGGTGGGAACTTGGTGTTGTTAGTATGCACTCTGTGTGCCCATGTTCCTCAGAGGACAAAATGTGGGCTAGGCAGCAAAATGGAGAAGCTGGGATTTTTATGTACTAAGGATGGTATTGCATAACTTGAAACAGCATTATTGGAATACCTCTGTGTTGTTTCAGTACATCAGTACTTAATATTTGAATGAAACATTAAGGTTTATAAATGGTTATCTGTGTGTCTTGGCAGTGCTTTAGGTTTGTTCCCCAATTATTTACCTCAGAAGGCTGTTTTGCAGAAAGTTCACATAAGTTATTTCTTCCCTTAAAAGTGGAAGAAAAGGAACTTTCATCTGAATTCACCGGGCTTAGCTCTGAGAATTCAAAAGGCTTTGGAAACTGGCTGAAGCTCTTGGTACTGACTTGAGTAATATCCCTTTGAATATTTACTTTAATCAAGCCTATTTAGAGATTCCCACTCACATCCTGTCCTTATTTTTGTTGGTTTCCAGTACTAGATCAAATGATCAATGAAATATAAAGCTGTTTTCTTAAAAAATAGGTTATTCTGGAGTTGTCAGTGGTATTCCTGTAGCTCATTTTTATGTTATTTCAGTACAAAATAGGTATTTCTTTGTTTCTGTGTTTGAAATGTGTCTAAGTTATTTATTTATTTTATTTTCTGAGAAGGTGAATGAAGTAATATCAAAGTGCACAATGGCTCAGACTCCATGAGGTTGTCAAGAATTACTTTAAAACAACTGATTGATCAGATGATGTCTCTTAGACTGATGTAGAAAGGAGAAAAATATTCAGCTGAAAGAAATCACCTTTCCAACTATAATATTTGTACATCATGTTATTTTTCCCCTTGTGTTTTTTCTGAGAGGAAGTAGTATTTTCGTCTGGGGCCAGTGAATGTCTGCATTTGGCAATGCAATATTTAGTAAGACATGCAACTCTTCTGAGAAAGAATAGTGGAGATAAGAAGCTTTACATATTTATATGGAAGGAGTTTCTCTGTCTAGAGAATACTGTAGTTTAACCCAAAAGAAATGTTTATTCAACAGCTTGTCACCTGTTTCTGTCAAAATGGTCATTCAAATTCCTTTGGAAATTGATTGTTACCACGAGTGGTTTTGCTTTTACCAGTTTTAGTCTCCTAGGCTACACTTGTGCTGATCATAGGTGAATGAAATAACTTGCTTTTCATTTCTAGTCCTATTTCATCTAATAGTCCTTTATAATGAATATATTTGTCTATGCATGTGTTTATATTTATGTGTGTATATGGAAAATCTCTGTTCTGTCAGAGACTGAGCGTGAATGTAATTTGAAACTGTAGTTTCTCTGCTCTGCAGATGCAATTCAGTGTCACAAAAGCCAGTTGGACTATGTTTGCAGTTACAGAACTCTGAACTGGGGACACGCATTTCAAAGCTAATATACAGTGAGAGGGCTCTGGCTTCTCCGTCCCAACTAGTTAGAGTGTTCTGTAGAGAACTGCAAACTTTGGCTCTAGAAAGCATGTTGTTTGCAAGCCATGCTTCAACTGTTGCACTCTGGAGTGGCTTGATAAATAGTGGAGTGTTTTTACAGGAAATGTCCCAGTCTGAGTTATGAGGCCATTCGTTTGGATAAATTGCAAGGGAATGTACACAGTGCTGTTAGCTTGTCTGTTATTAATTTCCTCTTTTTTAACATGTGTGCGCAGTGTGTGTATAAATATGTATACATACACACACACAGAGATGTATGTGTTCTCAATGCAGGGAGAAGGAAAAGCTGGAGGAACGTGAAGGGGTCCTACAGTCAGCTGCATGAGCCAGGGCTGGGGGGGCTGCCAGGTTCGGTGACGTTCAGAGCCTGGAACATGTCAGGGCTCAGAAAGCTTTAACCATTGACTCTTTTATGTGATTTCCTGTGTTGTTTCCTAGTGTTACATACTCTGTGATGAAAACAAAACCCCAAAATTTTCATTAATGATACTCTACTGTAGTCAGAAAGTTGGATGGACTTTTTCTGATGGCTGTGGGTAAAAAAACCCCAACAAATGTGTTTCAGAGGGCATGCGTAAGTAGCTTTTTTATGCATGGTTGTACTCTGGCTAGCCACTCAAAGGACAGTTTCTGGAAAAGCCATCCGAGTATTACTTGAATAATAATTATAAAGTCCACATCTAAACCTCTCATTTCAGCAGTAATGCTGTACTCAGACAATTGCAGTTGAAGGAAACACACAAATGAGCTTTGTAAAAGCCCATTCTCCTCATGGTGAATCTGTGTCTGAGTCTTTCCTTATAAATGTAATGGTGTCACTCTGTGTTATGGAGACAAAACCAGTGAAGGATCCACATATAAAGCAATAATTATCCATTATTCTGGTTTTAAGTAGGCTTCCCCTTCATGAACATTCCCCTTGTCAGCAATGCCAAACCAAACATTCCTTTGTATCTTTTCCCCCCCCCTCCCTTCAGTTCTCCAAAAGAGTTTACAGTTGAGGGGGAAAATATCATTCTCTCTTCCTTACTTGGAATTAACATTGTTTAGGAAAGCTTTTAAGAAAGTAAATGGACTTTCTGGACAGTGCTGTCATATTTGTCTTTCATCAGTATGACCTTATTGTGAAAGTTCTGTAGTTTTCTTCTACAATATCTGAAGTTATTTCTTAGAAAATACACAGTGAATCCAAACATATTACAAGTATTTTACAGAAGAGATGTATCAGCCTGATTGGAGTTGATGCATACTAATTTCTCTGCTGTAGCCAAATTGAAAGAAAAATAGCAGTGTTTTTTAAAAATACACACATGAGAGAATAAATTTGTGAATTTAATTTGGTGCAGAGCAACATTTTGTGGTTTGTTTTTTTTTTTGCTTTTTGGGGTTGGTTTGTTTTTTTTTTGTTTCTTGGTGGTTGTTTTTTTAGGGAGCTTTTGGAAATGTGTTTAAGTACAGAGAAGAAATACCCTGAAATAGCTGACTTTGAATAGGACTTTTCTGTATTTATACTCTTGAAAAGCATTGGGCTGTTCTGTACTCTGAGTATTTGCTTTTGGATGCACCTTATCTCTGTCAAGTTGTCAGGGTTTTCATTTCATGCTGGTTCTGTGAGTTGAGGAAGATGTCATTCCCTATCTCAGTGCCTTGACTTTGGCCCTACACAGAGTTAAAATACATAAAAATTTCATTCTGCCCATTGATAATAGCTTTTTACTGACCTTTAAACATCAAGAATTTTTCCATAAGAGGGCTATAAAGTTTTCACTTAATACAAAACAAGCCCTAAAAAAACCTTCATTATTATCATAGTCCTGTGATTGCAAGAGAAACTACCCTGTGTAATAGACAGAGCCTGATGTCCTTACTAAGTGGATGGCAAGGTTGTTTCCTTTCTTCTGACGAATAAGTGTGACAAAGTTAGTGAACTTTAGTTGGGTGTCAAGAAATTTCCTGAAACAGAAATGAAAATACAAAAAGGAAATGTCAGAACGTGAAATGCCTGCAGACACGGTAAGATTGTTTCTAACGTCGTTAGATCCAATTCTTCCGAAGTATTGGAATTCATTGGTATGTTATCCATTACTGTAATATTTATTCGGCACATAGGACTGGATTTAAATCAGTTTAAGGCTTTGCATATTATATTTTATTTTCACTCTTACTTGACTTGTTTGCTGTAATTGGATTCCTTGTGCTCCAACAATAGCTTTGCTTCCTCGCAGCCTGTTTTAGTTTTATTTCCTCCACTACTTGAGCCTTTGGTGAAATGATGAATTTGCACATCAGTGGTCTTTTCTAAGATGATGTTTAGTGATACCCCAAGCACAGGCATCAAGCAAAAAGAGAAGTGTCTTTTTAAGTGCTATACAACCTCTCTAATAGAAAAACAGTTTGGAGGTTTACAGCCTGTAAAGGCAGGTACCAGGGGCTCTTTACTATGTATACCAGATGCAAGTCTGGAGGGTTTTTGTTTGTTTGTTTTGCTTACTTTTTCTTGTAGAAGAGAGAAATGGGAATAAAAGTTGACTGTTAGCATGCTAGCTGGGCTATTGTTCTTGCTTGCTTGTTTTTTTTTATTATCTGTGAGCGGTGTGGAACAGCAGCAGCAGCCCTTGTCCTTAACCAGGAGTCTTAAAACTGTAGCTGCTGAGGACCAGAGACTTGAATATGAGTAAGACTAAAGAGGGACTCCTTGTGTGTGTGCATCTCTCTGATTGTTTATTAGCCAAATCAGCATCTCTCCTAATTGTAGCAAAGTTCAGAGCTTTGAAAGGAATTTGAGTAATTCTAAGATAAACAATGCAGAAATTCTTTCCTCTTCAGTTTCCTTTTCTTAATCATGTGCACTAAAAAGCAATTTTTTCTATTGAAGAAGTTTGACAGGTTCATATTCAGATGTGGAATGTTTTGGAGGTTTTTTTCCTTCATTTATCAAGCCAGAACTTTTGACCCAGTAGTGAGGTTTAAGCTCTGCACCTTGCTAGAATGAAATCATAGAATGGCTTGGGTTGGCAGAGATCCTAAAGACCATCTAATTCCTACCTCCCTGCCATGGGCAGAGGTACCTTCCACAAGACCAGGTTGCTCAGAGCCCCATCTAACCTGGCCTTAAACATTTCCAGGGATGGGGCATCTGCCATGTCTCAGGGCAACTTCTTCCAGTGCCTCACCACCCTCACAGTAAAGAATTTTTTCCTCATATTTCATCTAAACCTATTCTCTTTTAGTTTGAAGCCATTCTCTCTTGTGCTGTCACTACATGCTCTTGTTAAAAAAGTCTCTCTCCAGCTTTCTCATAGGCTCCCTTCAGGTACTGTAAGGCCACAGTCAGGTAACCCTGAAGCCTTCTCTTCTCCAGGCTGAACAATCCCAATTTTGCCAGCCTTTCCTCCTAGGGGAGGTGTTCCGTCCCTGTAATCAACTTGATGGCCCTCATCTGGACTTGCTCCAACAAACTACAAGACCTAATGCATCTGTAATTGTATTTTCGCTTGAGAAAGATGCAAGAAGAGGAGATGCTAGTGACCGGTCAAAATACCAAATGCAAATTTTAAAAAAACCCCAAAACTTTAAACCTTTTTTTCCCATGAAGTCTGAACACTTACCTGGAGTGTGTAGTTAGAGGGGTGAATGGTGAGCAAGGCAGAAGCACAGCTGTAAACCTAATGGTCAAGACTGTATTTAGGGTGACATGATAAAATGACTGTGTCAATTCTTATAGAGAATTTGTTGAGGGGAAGGTCATCTATTCTTTTCTGGCAACCGTCATGGTCCTGGCCATGGGTTTGACTGTTATCACAATGTGAGGACTTGTATCCTAAAATCCTATAGTCCATTTAGTGCTGTAGCTGGTGTATGTGCATAATGCTTTTTTGTGCTGTTTCTGCACTTGGTATATCCATTACTGAAGAGTCGCTAATTAATGGTATTGGAAATAAGCTCTTGTAATAAAGAAAATGTTGAACTGTGCATTCTTGTCAATGTTGAGGCATTTGGTTTTATTTTTAAATGGGTTTGTTTGAAATTCAGGGTTTTTTTGTGTGTCCCTAATTAGCACTCAGTAGAAGCAGTATTACCTAAAAATTGGAATCAGAAAACAGTGTAAGGGTAGCTCAATTAAAATGTTTTATCTCTGTCTTTCTAAATGTCAGTGAAAACTATGCTATTGGTTGGTTTTTGCAGAGTAACTACATGTAATGCATTCTTTAGGGTTCTTTCTTAATTTGCTCAGAAAATGCTTTACATAGAATACTTTGTGTGCTTCACTGTGTGCTTGTTGAGTAGCAGATTTGAGTAGATGACAGCAGTATTTTATGATAATGATAGCTGTTCTTGGCAGCTATGACTTGCTTCTGCTGTATTCACAACAGTGAATTCACAAGTCTGTGCTGGGACTTGCCTCTAAGTCCCTCAATATCTTTGGACTGACCTGCTTATCCTGCTTTTCCTTGGTTTTCATTGGTGTATATTAGACATGTCCTGTGGTGAGCTACTTTACCTAAGTCTGTCTATTTTCTCAAGCTTAGATTCAAAAGAAAGTGTCTGAAGTGACAGACCTTCTGTATGTAAGTGAAACATGATCTTTTGATGGTTTTTTTGGGTTCTTTTTTCTTTGTTCATGTGAAGTTTTTAACTTTAGTGAAGACCTGGGAGGGCTGCTGAGATTAAGTGCACTGTACAAAGGCATGAGAGAAGCAATATGTGTATATAATTTGAAAAAATGCCGGGTACTTTACAAAGTACTTCTGTTCATTCTGGTTATAGGGAATTTTGAAATAAGCAAAAGGTGGCATAGAGCTTAGCTGTCAGGCTACCCAACCCGACATCCAGACTTGAGTGACAAGCAGGACAATGCAGACACCTGAAAGTTGGAAGGATTTATAGCCCTCAAGCTGACAGGCTGACCAGGAGGGAGAGGCAGGTTCTACTGCAAGCACTGTTTTGTGTGCCAGTGGAGCAGCGTGTGGCACCAGGCGGAGCAGCAGCGAGTGCCACCTGCGGGAGCTCTGCTGGAACCGGCGCCTTTAGGGCTCCGAGAGGCGTCATCAGCGCCACAGAAGGAGGCGTTAGATTGTTTTCTGTCAGCTTTCTGCAGTGCAGCCTGATTACTTGTCATGTAGGGCTGATCTTGAGCAAAGCTGTGCGTACGAAGGAGAACATGCTAAAAAGTGCTTTCAAAATTACTCATTAAAGGTTTATTTTTACAGAAAGAGAAAGTAGGCAGTGGTTAATTATATTAAGGAATTTCCTACAAACTGCACTGAAATGACATGACTTTGAAAGACAGTACGTCTGCTGAGCTGAGAAACTGCTGTGATCAGCACGGGGTTAATACATGCATGCAGGAAACACATGCGTTTCACCAATTAGAGCTGATGTCTTTCTGCTTAGGCTTTGAGCGTATGCTTCACAAGGGTATTTGGGGAGTGTCAGTCAAGGTTTTGATCCCTCTTCCTCCTCCCAGGAGACCCTGTGGGGAGTTTTCCTCTTTGTTTCACTTGGCAGAGTAGCAACATATGCTGTTTTAAGTAAGGAGCCTTGCAATGTGGTTGGACACAGGCCAAATGTTGAGTATGGCTCATCTTTTCAAGAAGGTCTGCACAAAGTTTGAAGGAGAAAATTCTGTGTCGCATTCCCTTCTGGACCTGGTATCCTGTGTTACTTTGTAAAAAACGTGTTGTCTTGCCTTGCGGACTGAAACACGGTGATTAGCTGCTGAACTTGATCTTTTAGTGGGTTTGGAAAACCATGACCAAAACCTTGGAATAGCACTGGGAGTGTATTCAGAACTATTGGAGAGATGGGAGGAGGGAGAAGGCATGCTCGTAGCAGTTAAACCACAGAGGAGCCAGACAGCTCATTCCTTATATTAGAACATTTGTGATGTTTTTCACATTCAAACATGGTGAATTACAGTAAACCAGAATGAAAGTGACAAGGGGAGTCTGTGATTTGGTCTTGGCCTGCTGGCAAAAAATTATGTATTTTGGTTTGCAGCTGCAGTATGGAGGATTAGCTCCAGAAACTAGGCAGAGGATGTTGTAGATTTAATGTTTTGAAGAAGTGGGCAGGAGAGTGATGTTACTATGACTTTCATCAATGAGCAGATGTGTAAAGGGGGTTTTGCTCCTTCTTGCCAGTATAGTTCAGAGGGTCTTGTTTGGACCAGCTCATCTCTTGCTGCATTTGTCCTAAGTGGCACTGTTACTGCCTTTCTGTGGAAAAGAAAGTGAAAGGGTGACCTGGTTTGGGAAAATAAGCAAAGTGTGTAGCATCTTACCAAAAAACCCCACAAAACCCAAACTCCAACAAAACCCCCCAAAGCTGGAACATTTTGGTGTGTGTTGATGTGCAGGGGCAAAAAGACTGGAAGATTTTTGTGGGACATTGAAGGAGAGGATTGTTGAAGGGAAGCTCACACCTACATCCAGAGTGCTGCTGGGAAGGAATGAAAGGAGCCATTAGAATTTTGTGCAATTCTGAAGGAATAACTATTAACTTGAAATAACGCTTGAATCTTAGACAGGTGCTGCCATATTACTTTAAAAGGCTGAGGGGTGGTGGTGAACAGGAGTAGCAGTGAGGCTTGGTTTATGTCCTCCTAACTGCTATCCTTTACGTCAATGTTATTTAGGGTTTCTTTCAGTGTCACTTCTTGGTTCATGTGAAAGAATTGTGTTAGTGTTGGCATATAAACTTGTTTTTATGGTTTATGTGATCTGGGATCAAAGCTATTCTTGCAGGGTTCAGAGCAGCAACACATCTGCACCAGAAGGGATTTTGCAGGCAAACAAATGACTAGATCAGGGACAGATGTCCATATTCTCTAACAAAGATATATGCAGTGTTTAACAGCCAAATGTCAAAGTCTGAGTGTGTTGATGTATGTATTTTACTGTAGCCATTCTTGGAGTTTGGAGTTCATCCTGAAACCTGCGAATTTGAGTGCTGGTTTTGGGGTTCTGTGAGCTATTTTGCATTCAGAAATGCAACATTGAATACCATTCCTCCAGGAAGGGTGGCTGTCTGTGCAGGCAGTCTCTGGGCATCCAGTTGTCCTTATTTGTTTACAAAATATTTCATATCAAAAACCTACTAATATCTATTTTCTTTCTACCCCTCTTGCACCTTTCTTTTTTTTTTTAAATTTTTTTTGAATTGCAGCAGGAAGCACTCATCTAGATACTGTTTAAAAATAAACCAGCAGATAGCTTTTCTGTTAACAGAACAGTATGTAATGTAGAACTTCAAGACTTCAGTTATTTTATATAATGTGTATCTATAAAGCACTGAAGTTTAATCTGTAAAAGGCTGCATTTAAAATTGTAGTACAGTATTGTAAGGGAACATGTATTTTGATAGTGAATAAAGTTGCCACAGCAGAATCTTAATATTAATGCTGATTGTGCCTCTGGAAGATGGGGGTGAAATGCAGTGTTTATCATTGGCAAGTGACTGTATTTGACATGTTTTTGAAGAAATCCAAGCAAATTTCTTAAATCTGATCACTTCCAGCAATTTGGAACAGATGTGGACTAGGGGTCAGGGGCTGGACACAAAGGAGAAGGTTCAGGTTAGATTTTGGTTAGTGATGATCATTGTTCAACATAAATACATAGTTGGACTCCATAGTTACAACTGCAAACAATCCCATGATGAACAATAGTCTCTTTCAAGCTGCTTGATGCTTTTTTGAGAATACAGCAATAAATTGCTGAAAGAACAAAAATTGAACAGAAGTCTTCTCTCCAATGAAAATTTGTCCATGAAACTTTAAAAGTGGAAATTGTGATACTTCAATTAACAGTGATTTTGAATAATTGGAAACCCTTACTAGTGGTTTTATTTCATGTGGGGGTTTTTTGGTTTTTAGTTGTTTTTTTTTTTTTTTTTCAAAATACAGTTAATTAAAGAGACAAGAAATATATTTGTCTGTAAAACAGAAGTAATCAATATTTTTTGTAAGCATGCTTTTTTAGAAGTATCTTTTCGCCACCTATGTGCTATAAATTTGAATGTTTTACAAATTCACCTGTAGCTCACTATTGATTTAAATACTGTGTTTAAATGATCTTATGTTTTTCATAACATTAAAGCTGATTTGCAGTTTTTAGCAGCTCAAGATTCTAAAGGCAAATCAATCTACTGGAAGGAACAACAAATTTCTTGAACTAGGACCTCCCAGTATGCCTGTTTGGGTGGCCCTTGATGATTATGGCCCATGAAAATGCATGGTCATACATCTGAATGTTTTTGGTTGCTGTTAAATAGTTTTGCTTAACTGAGAAATGTAAACAGTATAGCTGTGTTTATTCATAAGTTATCAATGCATATGTATTTCAAGGTTTCTTACTGGGCTGTTCTGTGAAAAAGTGCTCTGACTCAGTGATAGGTAGCAGCTTTGACTGATGAATTCAAATATACAAGGTACCTCATGGACTATTAGAATAGCTGAACCTGAGATTCAAAGACAATTAAAACTATTTCAATAATTATATTGCAAAGTATTTGGAAGGGTCTAACAGGAATGTTTTTATAAGGTATTTACACTTACTAGCAACCTTGTACTCCAAATGCTGCTTTTCTGTTGGATTTTACGTGAGTCCAGCTTGACCTTACTGCAGAGAGAGATATTTAGTTTCCTAGTCTGATGAATATATTTGTCAGAGATCTTGTTCCTAGATTAAACGGAGAACCTTTATTTATAAATAAAGGAATGTTCACCATTGACTCCTATTTTTTGAATAATTCAAAACTTGGTGTATTACAGAAAACAACAGCAGAGTTCTGTATTTCTTCTTTTTAAAAATTTTTGAAGTATGTTCTGCAATATCTAGTAATAGGATGGAACTGGTTTGCATTAATGAGACAGAATATATGGATTTGTGTACTTTTTATATAAGTCATAAAATACTGTTCTGTGCCATGTTACTGGACCTCAGTTTTTAGATGTAATGTTTTTAACTGACAGTAGATTGGAAAAATGGTGAAGACAGTGTCATATTTGCACTTGGTTATACTGTTCTAGTACAACTAATCTCCTGTAAGATTTAGAAAAAGCAGCAACAAATTTCAGACTGTTTCATTACTGAAAACCATTACAGTAATGACAAGAATACTTGGCGAAAATGTCTTGGAAAAGGTTTTTCAGGTATTGAAACAGGCTGCCTGGGGAAGAGGTGGAATCACCATCCTTGGAGATATTTAAAAGATAGGTAGATGTGGCACTTAGGGACGTGGTTTAATGGTGGGCTTGGCAGTGTCAGTTTAAACAGCTGGATTCAGTGATTTTGGCAGTCTAAGAGTTTCTAGACTGTTCTAAAGATGCACTTTTCTAGGCACAGAGGCTGACTTTCTTCAACCTGTTGTAACTATGTTAAGCTGCCCTTGCTATCACTTTTTGTAATGCAGAGCTGCTAAACTGGTTAAGTCTGTAGAAAACCATTAGTGGGACCGTAGTTTTAAAAAATTGCAGTGGATTATCCAAATAAGCTCTTGAAACAGAGTTGTTGTAGCTGTGGCAGGTCTGAACCTGTTCAATAAATACCTTGGTTTGTGTGCAGTAATTGAATGATCCAGCTTTCAAGTTACTATTCCATTATTAAAAATGACAAGGTCATTCAACGCCCATTTGAATCCCGCTTGTTTTTGTGCTGGGAATGATAGGTCATGCTCCATAGCAAGGGATAAGCACAGGAACTCCATTAAATTTGGAGAAATTACTGTTGGGGCTTGTCTTATTTGCAGTAAAATTGCTTTCTGGTACTGAGTTTTGATAACATAAAAGCAAAGCTATCACATCCTTGGAAAGCCAGGTATAAAATGCTGGCCTACTTTAGGCAAGAAAAAATTGGACTTATGTAAATAAAAATCAGGGCAAAAGAGGCAAGAAAAAAATGCCATCCTTTCTTGCTTGTATTTAGCATCTCTACAAAATGTCTGTAAATAAGCCCAAAATTATTTCTGACACTACTGATTTTCTTTTTTGTCATTAACGTGTCAGTGAGTGACTCTGTGAGCATTTTCATTATGAAGTTAACTTACATATTTACTTCAAGTCTATGCAACTCAAACCAACCAAAACCAAAAAATAAATATGTGGATATCCATGTTTTCCATTTTAAGCATATAGTTTCCTTAAAAAGTCACAGGAAATTTTTTTTTTAATGGAAAATTGACAGAAAACATTTCTTGTATTTTAAAATTAATCACAGAAAGTAAATATAGTACTTATTGATGAAATTTCTTGTTTCATATCCAGTGTGTAATTAACTAGTTCCTATCAATTTTACTAGTAAATCACTGGATAACTGGAATTTTATTTACAAACTGGTGCAGTGTTCAGACAGTATGTAGTGCATCATTGAATGCAGAGGGTTAGATATGAGCTTGCCAAGTTTTAGAATTAGTTGGTGTATTTATTCTAACCTACTGTTTAGTGATGATAAGCATAGATAATTAAATTTGAGTAGTCTGTTTGAAGAGCAAATTTATTTTTTAAATTGTCTTCTGGAGAGTGGGTTCTGTTTCACAGCACATTTATAAAGGAGGTTGGAGACCCCTAGGTGGTTATAGTTGCTTAAACCTCTGTTGTAGGCACACTTGTTTGTTCAGTTTGTGGCATAGTCCAGCTGTGGTTCATGAACCCATAAACCCAGACCTTCAGGTGGATAAGTGTTATAATTATTAATTTCAGGGAGTTAGAGAAGATGTTTAGCTCGCAGTCTTCAGTATATGTACTGTTGTGTTGATAAACATCTGTGTTAAGGACAAAGTAATTCCTCAGTGAGACCTGGTGGATTTTATCTTGAATAGAGATGAACTGGCTGACCTAGAAAATCATATGTAGTAGAATTTCCATCAGCTAAATAGAAATTAATTTCTACCCTAAGATGTGCTAGTGGATTGTAGCCCCGTGTGAATCTAATGTTTCTAATTATTTTACATATTGGTGAATTAAACATGATAAATATACTTGCCCTGGATAACACACCTGAAATACTATTTTGTGACTGAAACTGCTTAAGAAATCCTATGAATTTTGTATAGTTTGGTTGTAAGGTAAACCTATGCCATTTATCGGATGCTAAGGCAGATATGTTTTCATTTTATGTCTGGTTATAGGATTCAAAAAAAGCCATATGAATTTGAAAGCAAAATAATTTGAGAGGAAAAAAAAAGAGGCAATTTATTGGCGTTCAGTCTCAGTTCTGCTGCAGGGTTATCCAGGGAGCTCTACCATAACTCTGGATCTGATGGCTGTCTTGAAATCTGCAAGCCAAATCAGCTCTTTGTCCCAGTGTTGATAGAGACTAGATGATGCCTTCATTAGGAATTAAGGCTGTACTGCTAATACTTCCAATGCTGTGCATTCTGTGCGGTGCTGTACACAGCACTGAGCTGTGTAAATTGTCAGCTGAGGTGAAGTCCCTGCCCCACTCAGCACACAGACTCCTTCAGGCAGAGAATCCTCCTCATTCTGATTTGTCTTTTTTTGGTGCATCTTATCTGCTCTTGAGGCCTTCATTATGTAAAATGGAGCATCAATGTTGCTGGTGATGGGAAAATTTTCAAAGGTGCTAAAAAGGAGGATACAAAATCCCAGTCAGTATGTGGTGACCACATGTTGACCATCAGCCAGTACCACAGAGGGTACATAAGGTTGCTGTAAGATGAGGCGGGCTCACTGCCTTCCTGAGAAGCCTTTTCTTCTCTGCCCCTGGCTGTGCTGGAAGAAATATTGGTGCTCTACAGCGTAGTAAAGCTTTAAATTAGTGGGATTTTCTGTTTGATGCAGGCTGATGTGACCCTCTCGATGGTTGACTCCAGCAATACCTGAGTGTAAGCAGCTCTTCCATCCCAGTTCATAGACCTCTCACTAGAAATTAACTGAGGGAGAAAAATGTATGAAATCAAAGATAGAAGTTCAGCAGATGTAATTAGTGCTTTCAGGTATGAGAGGGTCCTTTTGTGCCTGCCCACCTGGTAGTACATCCAACTGAGAGTCTACTGAATGGTGTGGCAGTTAATCCCGAGGGAGTTTTGCCTGTTTACACTTCTTATGTACAATCACAGAAACGATGGAAGCTGAAAACACATCCTTCACAGGGGCCATGGATCAAGGGAGTGCCTTACTGAAACATGCTGGTTTTGATGGAGAACCCGTTCTTTGCTTTGTGTCCACTAGGTTTTAATAAGCCTGTGTCTGCAGAGATGCCAGATAAAACACCAGGTGGTGCAGAGCCTGTGCCCAGAAGTGAAGGTTAGTAGTTTTCTTTGATTTTTTTTTTGTGGGTTTTTTTTTTTTTTTGGCTTTTGAAATAAAAAGAAGCATTGGGATTCTATGAAGAATTTTTTCAAGTCAAAAACTGAGTTTCCCTTACTGGTCTTAAATTAAGGGAGAGCTGAATTAGAATTATATGTGCATGTTTATCTAGATAGCAGGAAATTTTTACTTATTTTTGTGTAACATCTCCATCCCTCTCTAGCCCGTCGTCCATGATAGTACTAAAATATATAATGAAAGGGGAAGAACAAGTGCACAGTTTTGATTTCATCATTGGAGAAGATGTTTTTTCCCATTTGCTAAAGAGGTCTTGTTAACTGAAGCCAGTTTTTTGTATGGGATACTTGAGTCTCACAGAACCAAAGCTGACATTTAAGATGTGGGATGATTGACACAAGGAGTGATTTTCGCTATGCATAGTTTTCACTAAATCAGTGGAATCTTGAAATGCTCAGTCAGGCAATTATTTTTCTTCTCAAGGTCTATTACCTTTAAATTCCCACATCTGAATGTTTGGTACTTGGTTTCAGAGAAAATTTGTTCATTGAAAACAATTGTAATCCTACTAATTTGATTCTTTCCTCAGAATGGTTGCTAGATATGTCATTAAAGTATGTTATAAAAATTCGCTCATTCATGTGAAGATTGTGAGGTGTTTTTGACAGCATTGTGTCAAAACCTATAATAGCTCTTGTATATTCTTGCTTTCTAGATCATTGCTGTCCTCAGACAAGGGCTGTATTAATTAAAATGTGTGTTTTATTTTGACAAAAGCTTACAACCAGGCTGGTTTATTTTATGCCTCAAAACAGAAATCTCAAAATTTAGTTTTAAATAATTTTGTGGCTTTTGAACCTCAGTTTTGGCATTTGAAAGGTATGGAGGAACATGCTGCAATAATGATTTCAAGAAGTGCATTAATAATAGCAGAAAAAGGAATTTCTCTTCATGGAAGGGGTATTAAGTTAGGTTTAACTGCAGAAGAACTTTTAAAATTTACTGTACAACTTAACATGTGTTACTGGGAGAACTCTCAACAAGAGAAGCAATTACAGAGAGTCTTTTAAAGACATCGCCCTCTCTGATTCACATGTTGTGTGTTGCCCATATAAATAAATACGTATACTAAAAGCATTGTGGTGAGTCCACTTAGAGCAAAAGCCTATGATAAAATACAGCTAACTAAAATTATGAGATTCAGAATAATCTTAATTTCAAATTGCAGTTATTGTATTCTGTTGCAATAAAAGCTCATATTAGTGTCTTCCAATGATACAGAATCGTAAGTGCTGGAAGTTAACAAGAGATTTTCTTGGTTTATTGTCATAAATACATTCAAAGATGTTATGATAACTTTTACTGAAGAAAATGGTCAGACATATATACCTGTGGCTTCTGTAGCATGGATTTAAAAGATAAGCTTTCATAGTTAGTCTTTTATCATATACATCTCTATTTACCTAGCATTTATATGGTTAACTAGTATGTAGGAATGATTCACTGGTATGACTGAGTCTGAATCAAGAAGTGAGTGTTTAATTTCTCATGATTAAAATATCAGTGCTCCTTACATGCATAAACATTTATGTGAACTTTTGTAATTATTTCCAGAAATCGTATCATCTCGTTACTACTTGGTTTTTTTCCCAAAGAAATATTCTTTCAGTCATTAGTTACAAGAAAAGGAAAGTGTATTTGTTGTTGCAAATTTCTAACAATTATCCTTTTATGTTTATCAGGGTTAAGTTGGGTTGAGCAAAGTGTTGACAAGTAACTGATTATCTGGAAACTTTGAAAAAACCGGTGTTGCTGTAACCTAGCAGTGCCCCTCCCTACCCCTGACCCACTGCTCCATATGCTTCAGTTAAGCCACCAAGCACAGAGGCACAGACAATCGAGGAAGGAGTTTCCTGTAATTAAGTTACTGTAACTTACTCCTTAACTCGAGGGTCCCCAGTGGGTGGGCAAACTATTTGCTTTTCTGCCGCCTTCTCTTTTAGAGTCAACAGTTATATTTATAAATGCCACTGCTTGCTTTGTGCTATTGTGAGAAACAACCCAGGACCTGGAGATTTGGTTGTTGCAAAGATGGAACTGTGTGCATATCACACGGGGAAAAATACTTCTCAAGCAGCTTCTATAACTATCAAGGAGTGGTAGACAAACACATTAAAACAAAAAACTCCTACCATGATCCACGTACAACTATTTCTTAACTGTTTTCCTTTGGCAAATCTATTATATTCTATTTACAATGGATGCATTTAGAACAATGTGCTATGTCAATACCAGGAAGTGGATTGAGTGTATTTCTGTTTTAGCTTGCAAAAGGAATTAGCATTTGTTCTGCTTGTGTTTGCTGAAAAGTCACTCTTAAACTTGTAGTATATTAACCACTGGAAATCAGGCTGTGACAGGAGTACCCCGCCCATTGCACAGATTCCTCCTCTCACCTTTAGAATGGCTGCTGTGATTCATGGTGGCTGCTCATGATGGTCTCTGGAGCTGGGCACTTATTTGCAAAAAATTAGGGAAATGATTGCTGACTTGTTTTTATTACAAAGTATCTATCTTATAGGATTAAAACTTATATAGCTTAACAAAATGTCGATGATAATATTTTTCATAAAAGTGTTTTCATCACAAGTGTTTCATCCTGTGGATAGCAGATTAATTTTTTGTCATACCTATGAACACATGTTCATAACATAGCTAGGCTTGCTTCAAAGAAACCAGATGAGGTCTGCCTTAGTATCCATTTGGAAGACTCCCAGACTCAAAGTTTTTGGGGTATCAGTCAAGTGCTACCTTAGCAGTGGCTTTATGCAAAACACTTAGAAAATGTATATGGATGTGAGAACCTTTATTCTGTTTCTCCAGTCAGATTTACTGGTTGTTTTTCTGTGCCTTAAAAGCAGACATATTGAAAGAAGATATGAAGAAGTTAAACTCCCACAAACTCTTCTTCCTTTCCCTCTTCCCACACCAGCCTTTTTCATTAAGAGCTGTGACTTCCCACAGCTGGATCAACTCTTACTGACTTCATGGTTCACACTTGCATCCTGAAGGAAACAAGTGTTACACCTGGACTATAAACAGCCGCTGACAAATCCCTGTGGACAACAAGCTTATGTCATTGTAAAATATCCTACAGCAACAAGCAGTGGTTTTCCTTGCATTGTGTACCTGATGGCACTAGTGGGAGCCTACCGGCTGTTTCTGTTGCTGTTTGTGATAAGTCTCATTCTGTTTTGTAATCCTTTGACTTAGATTTGCATGCTATTTCTGCTGTAATACACAACACTGCACAGGAAAAACAAGCAAGGGAAGCCCAATGGATCATACACTTCAAATGCAGTGAAGAAAATAGCATCAGTGTTTCTACCTCCAGATTTTACCAAGGCTGATTCTTTCATGGCAGGAATGCCAGGGTATGGTCACGTAGGTTAGTAAATGCTGTGTGCTGCCTTTTGTCCCAATCCTGTGTGGGCTGTCATGCTCATGGAGAAAGTTGCTGTTACAGTTTATTATTACCACACCTGTTTTAAAGAAACACAGTAAATGGGAAAATGAAGCATCTTTTCTAAAGTGTTTTCAGATCTTATATGCTTGTGAAGTCATAAACAACTATGGTAAGAGTGCACTTGTAGGCTTAATGGTACATCACTGGGCTGAGGTGGGCACAAGAAGATCTGTGCGCTGATACTGGATGGGGAGATGGAACAAAAATGGCCTTAGCTATTTTTGCAAAAGGTGGTGGATGTTGTGACTTTAAAAAAATCACGAGTTGAAAGGAAGACCAGAGAAGGCAGCTCCAAATAAATGAGCTGTGAACCAAGATAAGGCCTTTAGCTAAAAATGGTTGGAAGCTAAAAGAATGCTGGGGTAAACATAGTACATGCTTGTTATATATATTCTCACTGTCCCCAGTAATATAATCTTCCTGGTTATTATTCCTTAGTTACTATTCATAGCCTCGTTTTGCAGCAGCTTTTAATGCCCCCAAAATCATATCTTGATGGAGGAGGAAGTATCTGTATAAAGACAATACCTGAAATTCTTAACCCTTGTGTTTATAAAAGGAGGTGATGAAGCCAAAGTAGATTTGAAATCTTATTGGAAACGGGAGAAATGCGAAGTGGAATGGTTATGATGTTGGATATTCTGTTTCTGACTCCTCACTAAAATGTTGGCCTCCCTATGCACAGTGCAAGAGAGTGGCACATCTTTCTTTTAAAAAGTGGTTGTAGACTGTTGTCATAACGCATAATGACTCTTGTCATAACTCTTGAAATTTGGGCCAGCCTCCAGTCTGTGGAAGTTGAGCACTAGCAACAGCCAAAGCAATTTGCTTTGCTACAACCAGTCTCTCTGGTGGCGCATGAGGCGTTAAACCACAGCCTTGAATCAACTGGCTGTTTTCCTGAAAGTACTTTGATGAACTGCCTTAGTCACTGAGCCACACTGGCTGGGTCCCACTCTCTTTCCCAGTTGCCAACAGGCTGTAACTGGACAGGCTTCTAAACTTCCTAACTCAGTGAAGAGGAGGTGGTGGTGGCTGTCTTGGTATAGGGCAGTGAGAGGCAGACTGTTCTGGACATTGTGAAATGTTTGAGTACCATAAAACCTGCTCCTCATCAGAAGTGAAGATGCAGCTGCTGTAATGTAATGGTGATTAAGTCACTGATTACAAAGGTTGGGCTATTAACAAGTAGAATAACTTGTTCTTCACATGCCAAGCACTTTCCCTTGTGTCCTGACTGGCTGGTATCCTGCCAAAGATCAGTGTTCCACTCATCCACGAATTATAAAAAATTTTATGTGGCCTGAACTGCTTAAACTTGAGGTTTGGAAAACTGTGGAGGGGTTTTTTTTAAAATCAATGATCCCATATTCAAAGACTTACTTTTGCTTTTCTGTTTCAATGATAACTAATTCTTAGTTCTCAAGCACTTAAGAAGTGTAGCACTTGTTTCATGAATTTTTTTGCTTTTGTATCCATAAATTGCACATGATATGTAATTATGGGTATCATGTTTAACACATAATATGCACATATTAAATAACCAACTGGGGATAGTTCAAAATAGGGAGACTAAATGTGGCCTGCATGAAGCAGTCAAATGTGATGTATCTTGATGAAAAACAGCTAGTTTCTTTAAAGCCCTTCTGAATCCTAAAGGTCTTAATTTATTTCAAGATTGGTCTTTCAAACTGGGAGAAATCTAAAACAATTCAAACATTCCTGGAGGAGCAAAGGTTCCTTGCTAAAGAAAAGAAAGAAGTGGTATACTAATTTTCTGTGTATTGAAGTGTAAAATTTCTCTTCCTATCAGGAATGAAAAACAGTGTCTAATTATTGAATTTATTAATAATTTTGAGCTTATCTGTGTATATAAAATACTTGAAAGCAAATGACTGAGCACCCCTTCATAAATGGTAGTTTTTATTTTTGTGTCATGCTTAGCATCTGTCTTGCTTACCATCTCAGAAATGTGCTGCTGATCCTAAAAAAGCTATTGCAGGTTTAAATTCTCTTTTTCTGTTTAAAAATAATTTGAGTACCATAAAGTTTTTGGAGAAGGCCCCAGCTGGAGGTTACAGTCTGTAATACTGCAGTCTTAGCTGTGTGTGACCTGGAGTAAAAATATAAACGTACTATTCTGTGATTACAAATGTTAGCAGTATGCTTTGCATCTGCTCTCTCTAGGTTGGGAATGATAACTATTGCTTCTCTTGAGATTTCTTTATGGGAAGACTTTGTCACAAAACACAACAGTTATCTGCAATAATTGGAACAGCCTAAAAAAATACAGTTATAATGAGAATTGTCCTGTTAGAAATGTTGATTTACAGTAGTTTCCTTTGCCGGTTTCATCATGGGTTTGTTTGGGCTTTTTTAGTGGCAGTGGTGGTGGTTTGAGATGTTTTTCTTTACTATCATATATTCCGTGTTATTGTGTGGGGAGACACAATCCAGATTGCTGCCAACTGCATAGGATTAATATACAGAAAATGAGCAAAAATAACAGTTAATCTATTTGTCAGTGTTAGTATTGGATTTTGTTTATCCTAATAGGGTGTAAAATACATTAAAGTTCTGTAAAGTCAACAGTTTCTTAAATGTAAATCAGCAACTGTGCTTTTCCCCCCTTCTGGAATTTTTGCCGTATTTTGTCTTGCTGCTTTATTCAAGTGACATGCCAGAAATCTATTTTCAGATTCATTGATTTCACCTCCTCCCCAGCCATGTTTCTTCCAAAGCAACTTAAAGGACATTGAAGGATGAGACAAAACCAGATTACTTGCTACCAGTTAAAGTGAGCTGCAGCTCTTAAGATAAATGAGATTGTCAAGGTTACATTCTTTCATCTTGGGCTGACCGCTTCCTTAAAACCAAAATATCCAAAGTAGTAAAAATAAAGATATAAAGACATTTTGCTGTTTGAGTTGCAGCAGCCCAGGTATCTCCCAGTAATTTACCACTTGATTCTGAAGAATTTTGACAGGTGCTATATAGTTAGCAAATATAAGCCTGCTATTAGTAAGAATCACTGGTTTTTTTGCTGTTGAGTTGCACAGTTATATGTCTAGTAGAAATTTCAAACTATGCCACTGACATTAGAAGTGGGCTGAGAGGCCTCGATATCCTAAATTTAAATTTGAGAGATTAATATAAACAGAGGAAAACTTAGTTGTTATGTTCTGCTTTTTTAATTGGCTCCCTGTAGTTTTATTTAGCTTAAAAAGGTGGGGAATGCTGCTTGCTGATAAACCAGAAGGGGACGTAGCTTTGATGTTTTATGAGCAATAAAAGATTCTGAAGCAATACGTCAAACTCCTGAAGTCAAGTTCTTGAAGTGTCAGCAAGCTGAGGAGAGCAGGAAAAGGGAGGAATGGTGGGAGGCTGCTTCTGTTGTACTGTGTCCAGGTCCATTAGTGGTGCAGCCAAAAGAGCACACAGAATACTTTAATTCTTTAAATTATATCCACATTAGTTTCAGGTCATCTTTTTGGTCAGAACATGCTGCAAAACCAATTGTGCAGTTCAAGACATTAAAAGTTACCACACTCTTTGAAAATAATATCTGTTCTTAGTTGTGGGTTTTGTTGAGTGGGTCTTAAAATAAATTCCATTACACACATCTTGGCAGTGGTTCCTGCGACATATATATTGTAGAATAATTTTAAATGGACACAGCTTCCAGGTGCAGTAAACGCTTGTTTTCCCATATGTGCACCATGTAGTCTGTGCTTCAAATGATGGAATGACCAAGATGTTTATTAGAGTGGTAAGAATTTGAGATTAACCTCTGTCCTAGCAAATCTGGACTTTTCTGGTTCAGGAAAGCCAGGCAATCCAAGTTATTTGGGTTCGTTATGTCTGCTTTCTGTCGAGATAGTTGTAAACCACATGCTTCCTCTCAATGTCTGTTTGTTAAGAAGGGTGGTTATCAGTTTATGTATTTGTCCTTTTCATTGCATAAAAATTTCATGTTCATGGTTAAATCTTATCTCATGAGAGGGCATATCTTTCACAATGGAAAGCAGTATTGGAAGAAACAAGTTATGTATGAGGCTAATTGTTAGGGAATTTTTTCTGATGTCTGACCAGGAGATGGTTCTGTCTGGTCATATCCAAAGTAAGCCAATGTTTCTAAAGATGGGATGTCCTGCCTTGGAAGTTTTGTGTTTTTGCCATATGAATACAATTTGTAGGCAACAGGAAATCCTTTAGGAAGATAAGGTTCTGCTACAAGTCTCCCAAAAAGCAAACGGCCGCATTCAAGGTTTGTCCCCAGTTAGGATCTCTACCCTGTGAGAGTGTTGGTATTAGATCCCAGCCCTAGGAGCTCTATAGTCACTCAAAATGAGACATGGAGAGCCTTCTTCACACTGTAAGTATGACATGCATAGATGGAATTTTTCTCATGTCTTTAGTGACTTTTTCTTCACAACTGAGTAGTAGTAAAATACATTATTTTTGTTTAAAGGCTGTCTAAAGTTTTTGAAGGTCATAGGCTGTCTACCTTGAAAGAAGTGGCCATATTTACTGGAGGCACTGGTCTAATCTTACAGCATTTGGAAAATTTCAAATAGAAAATTGAAGGACCCCCAAAGTTGCCCTCCTCACCCCCAACCACACAAATATTTTGTGACCTGCTAAAACAGGCAAAGTATTTAAAGACCCATTCCATTGACAGCTGCTAGCTAGAAAATCCTTGTGACAGAAAGGAGACAAGTGAGAGAAAGAAGACTTTTAGTGTGAAGTCTATCATGAACTAGTTGCTCATTTCTCTCCTCAGAAATATTAGTGAAGAATATCCTCATTTTATTTTAAATCCATATTTCTTTTTAAAGGTAGTTGGTTAGTTCTGCTGCTTGCTGTCTCATTTCAACCTCTTGAAAGAAAAAACTTACACCTGCATGTTCTTATATACCTGGACCTCACTTCTTGAGACTTTGGTTTTAAAAGAGCATTGTGCTACAATCCTGGAAGGAGGTGGGTTCTTGTGATTATGGAGTAATAGCTGGGTGCATGGAGCTATGTGGTTGTGTTGCAGACTGAGATTTCAGGTTACATCTTGAAATGGTAATTTTAAGATCTACAAATAAAAATACTTGGCTCGTTGCATATTTCCTGTCAATGTTGCTTGTTTAACGAAGTGCTCAGAAATATTTTAAGTGTTTCATAAGAGAAATACTAAAGAAAAATAATGCCTGCATTTCACAGGATGAAGAAGTCTAATGCTGTTGAGAACCTGAGTTCCTGTATTTGTCACAGTCCTTCAGCTCCTACTGCAAGATCTGGCTACAACCAGGGTAGCAGGGACTGATGGCTTTTGAGCAGGTCTTGCGTTTATGCCTAAGGTTTTCTAACAATAGAATTTATCTGCACTTCAGGGCTGCAAAGTGCACTGAGAGTGCTGTTTTTTTTGCCAACATCCAAAGCTAAAGGGCTCACAACGACATGACAAGCTTCATTTAATTTGGAGAAGCAGCAGTGGGAACTCACAGTGCTTTATGCTCCTGGGGAGATTGTTCTGTACACTGCTTCCAGAAACTTGTATGTTGAGTCAGAAAGCTAGACTTTCTGCTTTAGAATCAGAACAACTGATCCTAAATGGTTCTGATTTAGAGTCAGAATGATGGGTTGTACATACAGCTGGGTCTCTGCAATCTTTTATTGTGACTTAAACTTTTGTAACATATATGGATGCTGTGCATTCATCACAGGCCATGACTTGCTCATCACTTCAGGTCTGGTTGGAATCCACTTTATTAATACAGGAGTTCCAGTCTGTTTTGCCACACATCTTTCAGACATATGGAGACATGTGGATATGATTCAGATCATGCCTTTGAAGTAGTTTTGTGGTCTAAATCCAACTGTCCCAGTGTGTTCCTGTGCCCTATGCTACGCAGAGCTCTCTCGCCGCCAGGGAGGAATGGTACAACACTATCAGAGCCAGCTTTGGCCCCAGCTGGGGCCATATTTGTGTAATCAGGGTGCAGGAGAGTGAGCCAAAACCACCAGAATTACAACACATTTTTAAGTGCTGAGCCCCCCTTTTTGTGAACAGTCTGTAGATAGTGATTGAGACTTTGTTTGGATAGAGGTAAATTTTTCCTGTCTGTGCTCTCCCCAGCTTGATTACTTTTGATATTTTTTTTTAAATTTTTCTTTTTTCATGAGCCCTGCTGGAGAGGATTTGACTCAGCTTCATACATTTCCTTGGTGTTTTAAGAATGTAGTGTTTTTTAATTAAATTTTTGGGTTGTTTTTGGGTTTTTTGGTTTTGTTTTTTCTCATCTTTGTGGACATTTTTGGAAGATAGCTGGACTGTCTGGATAGTTGGCTTCTGTGGACCCTTTCCTTGAGAGGTGGGAAAATCAAAGTCTTGCTAAGAGTAAAAATTGTTGCAGAAGCTTTTTAAGTTCACGTATTTAAAAGTCATGGAATTACTGCTGTGACTGAAGTGTACAATACCCAAAACCAGGTTTGTACTTATCTATTGTGGGAAAATGTCACTGCATTGTTGTCAGTTCTGAATACAGACAAATAACTGCCTTTTATAAAATTGTCAGAGTTTATAGGCATATTTACTTTACAGCTACTTTTATAAGTTATCCACACCCTTCTCTGCATGTGAATAAAAGAGCTGGAAAGGCCACACTGATAATGTCATACCAGGAAATTTTTAATGTGAAATACAGAGAACATGGGGAGGAGGGAAGCTTGAGGGCAGGAAAAAATCACACTGAAGATAATGTATACAGGGAAAAAATACTGGGGTTACATCCATTCCTTTTTTAAAAACTTTTGAATTTAAAGGAAAGAAATATAGGTTGCCTATGACATAAGCCAACAAATATGTTTGCAAGCACTTAGATACAGGGAAGCTTCCTGGTTCCATGTTTGAGCCTTTACAATTATTCTAAAATTGAATACGTATTAAAAAGACAGAGGGAAAAAAGAACCAGAAAACTAAAAAAAGAGCCTACCAACCAAAGAAAACCCTGAGTCTCGTAGAGCTGAAAATACTGCCTGTTGACCAGACTTGATCCTTTAATCTTTTTCTGCCAAGTTAGACATTCTGGCAAGCTTCCTCAAGTCTGGATGTATTCAAGTAATGTATTTGGCTGACTTAGTTTGTTACTTTGTAAAGATATTTGAAAATCCCAGTTCAAACATTTCAGCCTATAGTTGTTTTTACAATCTGTCAAGAAGCACAACTAATTGATATTTCACTTTATACATCAGATATGATTTTTCTACCAGTACGTTATGTATTTGGAAGTACGTTTTCCACTTAAGCAAGTTCTGCTACTATATATTTTATCTGAAACACTTCATAATTTTACAGAGTATGTGCTATTTCTACTCAACAAGGTATAGTAAAACATGGCAAGTCACTAACTTTTTTTCTGCCTTTTTTCAAATTAGCAGCGTCTTCCAAGTCTTGGATTCAAATAGTTTCATCTGGTTTTAATGCACAATCATTGTCTTAACTTTGAGTTTATGAAGAACTGCAAAATCATGACATATGAGACTTCCTCTGTCTGAATACCTTTGATAGTTTCATCCCTTGTATAAAGCTGAAATTTAAAATGATAAAAATAAAACTAATCAGAACTATATGGTTTGATTGTCTGTGTTAGTTGGTCTTTCTTCCAAGTCCAATGCTGATTTCAGCATTAATTCTGTCAATACAAGTATTACCTATTGGATTTGGTGTATGAAGAAAAGTGGGAATTTCTGTCTTCAAATGAGTTTTGTTTTAGTTGAGGAAACTGTGTGGACTTCCTGATGAAAAGAGTAAACACTAAATCTGCACTTGTTGGAGAGGCATCTAGAAGTTTCTAGAGTCTGGAAGTACTGCAGTATGTGAGCCCATCCCCTGCAAAATGTGGTCTTTGGAAGCTCAACACCTGAATTGCAAAGGTTTTGTTTATGGTATCTCATACTGGTTAGGATATTTAGTCTTTAAAGCAAGAACTTACATTGTAGAATCAACCATGACAAAAAGATTTTTATCCATAATTATGCCATCAGTTCAATCCTGTTTCTAGACTGAACATGTCTGTGTGTTTAGCTTACATCATTAAACTTCTGTTTAAAGAAATGGTTCTGACCTTCAGACAGGTACCTCATGATTGCATAAATTGAAAAGATTGAGATTCTTTTGCCTGGTATTATAATGTAGGATTTCTGACAGCATGTGTTTCTCATGCCTTATTTTGCAGTCTTTACAACGCTTGCTTTACAATACATTGAAATCCTGCATATCATTTCATTTGTCTAGAAGTAGGCATTTCTTCCATATTCCCACTTGATTAAGATGCTTATAATTATTTGTAAATAGGGGAAAACTGGTTTTCCAACCATTTAAATTGTACAGGCAGAAACTTGATGAGATGGAATATTGCTGTGTTCCTAAAATAACTTGAGAGACATTTTTATGAAAGGTACTGTCTCATTAGTAGACTACACAGGGTTAAACTTAGGCACAGAAACAAGCCAAAAGTTGATTTTCTTCATTTATTTCTCACAAGAAATCCACTTGGAACAGCAGTCCTTGTAATTGATGTAGATGACAGGAATTCTTTTCTGCTGACATGGAATAAAGGCTAATCCAGGTCAGTCAGTACCTTGTAATTAATGCACATTCTTTTTCCCTTTTTTTTTTTTTTTAATCTCTCTTTTAGTTTATTTCCTTTTTCCTTTTTTTTTCCCCTTTCCTATTTTTTTTCTCGTAGTAGGGAAGAGGGAACAATCCCTGGTTTCAATCTTTGAGCTGGTCCAAAACGATTATAAAAGTTTTGAATGGAATGCAGGTTACAGAGTAAAACTATGCCAAACTACTAAATAATAGAGCCCTTTTCACAGGTGTTTTTTAAATCCAGAGGGGGTTTTTGTAGTGCCCACCCTTGTCAGTTTGCAGGGGAGAAGTTACTTATATTACCATGTAATAGCTCAGGGTGTTGTAAGGGTTAAGCGGAAAGGAAGATAAAAGCTACTTTGAGCTCACTTTGTTGCCTTGAACTTTGGATGCTGTTGAATATAGCAGTCATCTGTGATCACAGGTATCTTAGCAGCTGTAAAATCAAAAACTATAAATGTCCAGATAGGAAATGATCCCATAATTAGAGGAAACAGTACTGAACCGATGACTTAAAGTCACTTTCGTTCTTAAATCGCACAGTTGTAGCTGTTAGACTTTATCCTGTGATCTTTTCTCAGTACCTTGGCAGAGTACTTGAAAACCCTGATAATCAGATTGGCTGAGAGTTAGAAAGGAGAGAAGGATTGGGATTGCTTTTTGTAGCTCCTTGTCAAAGAAGCACCTCCTGATCTAGAAGTGGTGTTGCTTAACTAGACTGGAAGGAAGCTAGGGGCTGGTCTCTCTTACCTTGGTGCCTGCCTTTCTTTCTTGGTATGTGTTGTATTGCAAATATTAATACAAATGCAAGGAAGGGCTCTAGGGTGGTTTTGTGTATGTGCCACTGAAATCTAAACACTAATCAAAGCTTGAAAAAGAGCTCAGATTTTCAACTTGGACAGGTTTCAGAATTAAGAAAAAAGAAATCTGTGGCCTACTTACTAAATTAATGGGAAATATGTGTTTAGTTCCTGTGTGTAATACAGCCCTGAGTGTTGGGGGCTTGTGGCCTTTTTTCTTTCCTTTTTTTTTTCCCTACTAGAAGAACATTATGAAACATTCAAAAGTGAAATGGATTTGTTTAAAACAAAGTAGGGTTTTGAAATTTAGGCTCAGAAGTCATTGGTGAATGATTTCCTGAAAGTCATATAAGAGAACTTATTTTCAGAAACACAAAAAACCCCTGCTGCTTCTATGATGTTGAATAGTAGCTTAGTTGTCTACATATGTGCACACAATATTATCTGCTTCTTCAAAGTGCTCAAGTATGTTTTTGTGTATTATGTCTACTAACCTTGTGCATTTGACTTGGAGCTCAAAATAAGGACTTACAAATTTGCTTGTTGGCTTGGTCCTAATTATTACTTATATTACTGAAAACTCCCTTGTCACATCTTCAGATTCTCCTATGAGATAACTCTTGCTAAAATGCCAAGAGTCCTCTTTATCAGTATTGGATACTGAATACAGTATAGTGTTAAACAGTCTTATGCAATAGAAATCAAAATATATGGTGATTCACTGGGTTTATTTATCACTGTGGTAAATAAATGGATAAACAGGTTATGGTTAAAAGTTCTAAGGATGCTGCATTTAATGCTACTTTTCTGCTTAAAATATGTCCCTTTTGAAACACTAGTATGTTGTGGGGAGGTGACTAATTTAGGTTGACTTGTGGACTTCCAACTTTAAGAACAACAAAAAAAAAACTCCCTCAAGAAACTGTGTCGTGAAGCAAATACACAGACAAAATTTATTTGTTTTCTATTTTTGGTCATATGTGGTTGGCTGAAAGTTAGTACAAGTTACTGTGCTGTGTCCTTGTAACTACAGAATAATTGTGATTAGTAGCACAGAATAGCCTTCTAAAGGTTATTCAGTGTGTTTAAGATATTTTGAGATCTTCATGTCAAGATGTTATAGCAATATTTTGTGTTTAAATCAGGTGTGGGAATGAAATGTCCACAAAACTTATATGTGCTATGAATGCCATTCCTCTGCTTTAAAAAAAAAAAAAAAAGTTAGTTTTGAAACAACTCCTGTAAACTATGCTGCTAATAGCAGCAATTTTAGTGTTAGCATAGAAAAACCCATAATTTTAAAGTGCTTATTGAATCAGAAATCAGAATATTTGGACTGAGTACTACAGAGTACTCAGAACAAGACAGTTAAGCAAGTAACTTTGAATTAATGAAGGATTCATAGATATAGAGAGGTTGGCATACTCATGGCTAAGTACTCGTGTTAAAAATTCCACCTTGCAGGAAAAGAGTTGTGATTTCATGATATAGCTAAGCAGATTTATTAGCAGTACTATAAGAAGGAACAATCCCATCCTCTGTCTAGTTACATACTCACTTACCTCTGCTTGCTCTCCCCCAGCATGTAAACCATAACATTTCAGGAGCCAGATCAGCAGGAATGGAATTCTTTTTTTTTTCATTTGTTTGAGGGCTTTTTTTGCATGTGAACTGATTAGCCATCCCTGAGCCCACTTACTATTGGGCTTTGCTGCTAAACATCCATGCTAGTTTTAAATGAAGGGTAAATCATACTTTGTGCAGTGGATTTGCCTAACTTTATTAAATGTGAAGGCTTAATTGAAGATTATTCAGGCCTTAGTAAGATGTTCTGCTTCATGCATGCTGAAAAATTGACTGTAACTCATTTTCCCTTGTCTCTGGTGTTAACTCTGTGCTAATGAAATAATGCAACTTCTGGACTCAAACAATAAAAACATACTTTGCCTCTGAAGCAGATGAGGGACTGTTTCTCATCCAGCCAGGGCAATTTGATACTTTTAATGCCAAGTTGGGAAAGTTTGTAATTGATAGCTTTACACAGAGCAACAGGCACAGCTTGCAGAGGGAAAGTGGCATTTTTTTTGGCTCTGGGATGAGACTTTGGAATCTGGGTCTGTTTATTTCCTTGCCTCTAATACTTAAACAAGTCCCTGACTTGCCTAAGGAACCTGATAGGAACTTAACAGTGTTCTAGGCAACCCAAAGGGAAGAATTTAACCTGTCATCTCAGGGGAATTTTCTCTTTTCTTTTTCTCCCTCATGGTTAGTACTTAATAATGTTCACTCTGCCTACCACCCTTCTTTGTTCCTGTGGTACCAGATCTTATCAAAAGGCAGAAAGATGCTGCTGACAATCGTATCTTCATAAAGGAGTAGCTGTCCACTCTCGTAAGGCTTTTTAATGCCTACTGTTTGTTTTGGTCCAGGAGATAGTTATTTGCAGCTGGAAAAAGAAGTAAGCTCTGACTAGGACAGAAAAGTGAGGTGTAGTGGCTGGCTCTTTTTCAGGTGAAGCTTCATCCATACTGTAATGAGCTTGTCAAAATATTTACAGATTTTGTAGAGAGATTAAATGACAATGAGAGTTACTCTTTGGTCATGGATTTACAGAAGATGGTCATCATATACAAATATAATCTTAAAAGTGTTTTTACATTGATAATTGGATAGTACAGCTCTCAAGCTCTCACAGGTCTCTCTTCCACTTGATTTAAAGGGAAGAAGCATCATGGTTCTAGAATCCAGGAGGATCTCTGCTGAACTACAGATTACAATCCAAAACAAAAATCATGAAACTTACTCTTTAAAAAAAAAAAAAAACAAAGCCAAAACCTCAATGTCATGATCAGGAGAAATGCAAATATCATTTTACGGACAGATAAACTGTCCGGGTTTGGAGGCGTCAATGTGCACATAAACACCAAGAATAAAAAAGTATCTAGGGGTTTCCTCTGAAACTGCATCTCTTAAGGTTGGATGAAAGGAGACCCTACCCTTACTCGAAGGATTGGGAAATGATATAGAAAAATGGATTTGCCTGTAAAATGCACCACAGATGTCTGGGCTTTCCAAGAACAAGTGCTAATTTTCTAAGTCCTGGTATTGTATTTACCAATGACTTGGTGTAATTAGGTGGCTGTATTTAGAATGCAGTGCCCAGACTAGCTTATATTTTGTACAATAATATTGAAATAGAGCCTGTGATTATGACTAGCTTATTTTTTGTACAATAATATTTAGATAAAGCCTGTGATTATGATCTGTGCTCTCCAAATCTCTAATCTGTCTGAAGGAGAGCAAACAGGAGCTCTGATTTTAAGGTGTGTTTTGGTGGGTTTAAATTTTTTTTCAATATTTGCTCAGTGGTTGGTATAATCCTGTTTAAAAGGGTTTTTTTTGCCTATTGGGCATGTTCTGTCTGGCTACCATTGTTTCATCCCTCATTCATAACTCAGTAACTTAATACTAAAATCAAACAAGTTGAAGTTTCAAACCCAGACAAGTTCTTTTTGTCATCCCATTTTCATTTAGTTTTGTGCAAACAGGTAGTACTTTTGTTGGCTGTTCTGTAGCCAGTGTCACATTGAAAACATTTGAAGCCAGTTTTTGTACAGAGTAAACATTCTGTGCTTAGAAGAGCTTAATTAGCTCAGGTGCCTTTACTGCTGGCATATACCTCCTTATCTTGAAAGTAGTGTCCACCAACTAATCCTTTATTTATGCTGAGCTTTGGAATTTCCCTTGAAATGCCTTTTTGTAACCTCTCCTAGTATAAATGGGAAGTGAACAGATTGCCAGGTAAACAGTGAGGTTGCTGGTAAGCAAGTTAATAATACGTATGAATGTAAGTTTCTTCTCGCTAGTGGCAGGTTGGATGCCTGTGATTAACCTCGGAAAGAGTGCCAGTGGTGTGCTTATGCCTGTGATATGGTTTGTTACCTTTTGTTGTACCATTTTACAAAGGAATCTTTTTCTTGTGTTTATGCACGGGAGGACTGAATTTGTTAATCAAACGTCCAAGGCTATGTTTTCAGCGCTCAAAAGAAGGGAATTGTTCCATGACTATGGCTAATTTGCGATAGCAATCGCAATGTGAAATCCTAGTGGGCAGTTGGATCTCCTCGTCTAAAGCAAGCTGATATCACTGCGTATTCTACAATTCAGCGTGAACAAAATGAGAGCCTATTTCCATTTTACGATGATGGAACTAACTCAGCTTTCCTCCCTTGGCAAAAAAAGGTATCATTTTAGTTTGGTTTTGGTAAATTCTGAGCCCCATTGTGAAACGGTCTTTCTGATTACAGGATTAAAGGTAATCCTAGAGAATCCTGATAGTGGTGGCTGAAAAAGAAAATCTGTAAAACCATTGAATTCCATTTCTCAGGTTTCTGGTTTTATAATAGTATATGATTGCACTGACAACTGGTTAATTGAGAGTATTCCATCACAGGAGAGAACAAGGAGTATGGCAGAAGTTAATGCTTCCTCCTGTCCCATATTGAGAGAAAGGTCATAGTGTAGGGAAGTTGAATCAGACAGAAGTAAAGAAATCATCATTTTGGTTTAACTATAAAGATGTAACTATTATCTGCATGGTAAAAGAAGCTTGTAGACATCATACCTGAAAAACCTGCCTTCCTATTCTTTTTTTTTTTTTCTACCCAAGAGCCAGGTAATTTGCCATTTCAGATTAGGTCATGGTAGGCCTTCCCTACAAGAAGAAAATTAATTCTGATCTGTTTTGGGTTTGTTTTGTTACTCTTCAAGATCCTGCAGCAATAGCAACATTGCTATTAGTGTGTAATGGAGTAAACTGGACCAAGATGATATATATCTCCCTTGTGAAATGGAGGGTGTTTGCCTCTATTTTCTCTAATACTCCCTGCATTTAGGCTCTGAAGGAAGGATTATGTATGCCCATACCTGAAGACTTTTTTTGAGCTTTAGGGGGAGTTAGCGGTAATGGATCCTCAAGCAGGTGTCATGGACATGGGCACAGATGTTTGAACTGAAAGTGATCACCCGCTCCAGCTGGCAGAAGAGGGCAAGAAAAATGCTGGTTTAGACCCAATAAAAGCAAGTTCTCATGAATATGCTATTTCTGCTGCAAGTTTAACATGTAATGGTAGTACAGAATATGCCTGCTCAGAGGCATTTAACTCAGAATTCAGGGTTGACTTGTTCAGATCAAAGGGGAAAGTCAACCAAAAGCCTCATTCAGATTTTGAGAGATCAACTTTTAAATTTGTTTTATTGTTATTATTATTTTCACTTCTTTTTAGAATGTAACAATCTGCATATCTGAATTTGATGCTGATCCTTCTGGTAAGACTTATGAGGGAACCAATTTCAGGGGAAAATCAAAAGCATAATAGCTTTTGGTATCCAGTCTCTTGTGGAATGGAGTCGGAGATCTTTGTTTTTTATCAGAGAAAGGGTCATAACCTCATCAAGCATTCCCTCCCTTCTTCATGACTCCCCAAAGGTGCAGTACTCTTAATTGCTTTTGGCAGATAAAAGCTATGAGGAAGTCGGGGAATATGTTTTATTTTATGTTACTGTCATTAGTCTGAACCAGTTCTTAATCTAAGATTACAAAAACATTGTTTATAAGGATATATCTACTGTAGTTTCTGTTTGTTTCTACTCCTTTAGGTTATATAAGGTGAACAGTAATAGATAAATGCTTAACTTACTGAAAATTTAAAACGTTGTAAATGCTTAAAATTCAAGACTTGCCTCTTTCTTTACAAAATCATTGAGCTTCTCTGTGTGTTAGCTTGATATAATGGCAGTATCTATAGTCCATATACACCACTGACTATTCTTCATGTATTTATACTTGCTAGGTCTATGTAAGAATAAATCATCAGCTGACATGAGGTGTTTCTAGTCAATAGAGCAAGTGAACTAAAATGCAAAGCCTTACTTAGCATTTGACCCTGTTTTTGTGAAAAGACTTCTAAATCATACTATCAAGGCAGCAAATAATCTATATTGTATGCTTATATTCTATATCTAGACTATATTGACAGTATATGCTTTATTCTGCAATTAAGTATAATCTAACAATGATGGTGGGGACCTGGTGGTCGCATGGCTGTTCCTCCTTTAAGCTGAGTAATATTCAGAGAGCTGGTAGCCTTTCTGCTGCTGCATTTGCTCCTGGATGTTGTCAGTGCCTGCTCAGAAATCTATAGCTGAGATGGTAGTATGACTATATCTGTCTTTTCCTTGGTATGTCTATAAGTGCTGCCTTTAATGTTTTGGTTTCAGGCTTTTCTATTTGTTTTTGGGAATCCCTTTTGTATTTTTACTCTAACATTACTCTTTAAAAATGCATATTTACAAAAATCACTAAAATTTTTCAGTAGGATAATCCATTCCTCAGTAGGATAATACATATTGTACATAATACAATAGAGCTGTGATATTATCACAGTCTAGGCAGGTTGCATAATTGTGATGGAAGAGGGGTTTTTTTGTAATTAAAATGTAGTAATATTTTGAGTTAATTCATGGGCATATAAATTCTAAGTAAAATATGTTAAATATTTAAGTGAGGAACTCTGCTCAAGAAGACAAGTGAGATTGCTCTGACCTTCATTCTTTGCTCAGAAGAACAAAGTTAAGCATATGTGATAAAGATAAAAGTGCACATTGCTGTTTGTTGAATTGGGGTCACTATTAATATTTGAATGTGGTGGCCAATGCTAAGCCTGTAAAAATGGGAAACTTGGAATTGGATCAGCTATTACCTGATAGAGGTGGCTTCCTTTTTTACAGACGCAGCTGAAAATCAAACCCTGCTTTCTCCGAATTCTTCATGTGCATTAGAAAGGTGCATGAAATACATCAAATAACTTCATTTTTGAACAAGTGTGATATAAAAACTCCAAATTCTTGGATGCTGATTCCAGTAATGAAAGGAACAAATTTGTTTCTGGTCATACAGAAAAGATCTGAAAAGGCAAACACTATATTTACTCATGAATTTTTGTTCAGGAAGATGTAGCTCATTTGCTTAGTGCTGCCTGAGGGAGGGAGCTGGAAGATGATTAAATTAGTTTTCTGTTTGTTTTTTCAGAGGCTTCAAGTATTATCATTGGGTCGAGTTTATTTTTCTTTTTTGATCAAAGTTAGGTGCAGAATTGCAAAATTAAAAATTGCTATGCTGACGGTGAGAAACAAGCTGCCTTCTTTGTTCCTTCCTCTTTGCTATCCCATCTCCTTTCTCCCCCATCCAGCTCTAAAACCTTCAATAATTACTTTGATGATTGAAATTATGGAAATGTTCCCAGTGGTCCAGACCTGCCATGACTAATTAAATCTCAGGATTTGTCAGTCTTTTCAATTTAAAATTGAGCTTTGTAAAGCCTATCTAAAGACATGATTTCATTATCTCTCTAGGGGCCCTGACTCACTTCATACTTTAATATGATTTCTAGGGAGTAAACATTCTTTATCTTTAATTCACCCAGCTGAAGTTGAAAAAGAATTAATGAAAAACCTTTGTTAATTAGTCTTTTTCCATTTGCAGCTTCCTTGTTGCAAAATTTGGTCAGAACACATGAAAGAAGGGACAGGTAGCTTCCCTGAAGCTTAAATGAACAGAGTGCTGGCCCTCACCCATGAAGTATTTTAATTAGGTTGGTGGGATGTATTTTAATAAATGCTTGGAATCATGTAGCTGCTGATGCTGATAACTGCTGAAGGTATCTTCTGGAATATATTGAGCTTTCTTTTAAATTTACTGCTTGGCATGCACATAGCTGTTTGACAAACACTGATGGAGCATTAAATTGTAGTTGTTATTCAGCTTAGTACTTATTCAGTGTATGTATTGCCCTCCAATACAGCTAGAACTTATCCCTTCATGCTAGGATAATTTCAAGTTATATTTTGACTCTTTATTAACACTTTACTGAGGTATGCATTGTACAACTGATAATATAAGCCATAGTGAACACAGCCAATGATAGTAAGCAATAAATAGGTGTTTTAGAATATGAGGTAATGGCACATCTGGTGTGCCTTGCCCTTTGAACAGCTAAGTGGTACTTCTAGGACTTAAACTCTTGTACTCTTTAAGAGCTGGAGTAATTTAACCATGTCTCTAAAACACAATAAGGAAAGAGATGTTCTATATGTAAATATGTGCATTTCAGAAGTTTGAGAAGGTTTTGGTTTTGTCTTTAAGCTCTTATAATTAATTTAATATACAACTAATTTATTTTCTTTTGGCAGAAAATAGAATCTCTCTTCCCACTTCTCTTGCCAAATTATGTGGGTCTAGGTTAGTGATGCAGTGTATGTGTGTGCGTGTTTGTGTGTGTGGTGGGGATGTTACTGTTTTAAGAAAGTCTTTTCTGTCAGTCTTTTCTGCAGTCTGTACAAGGAGTTTGAGTCCTAAACATAGTGCAAATTTATCAAGCATCATTTCCCAGACAGCTTATGGAAAGCAATCCTGGAGGACTCCCAAACTTAAATAACTGAAAAATACTGCTTGCTGTGCCTGCAGCTCTCTGGAATTGGAATGTAAAACTGGCAGTGGAATAAACACACTCCCTGAGGAGGCTGAAGATGCTGCGGANGGGGGGTTGAAAATACGCCTGGTTCTGTTTGTGAAAAAATATATTTTTATTAAATTATTTTTTTTTTTTTTTTTTTTTTTTTAAGCTGTATTCTTCTTTGAGGCCTGCAGTGATGGCAGGTGTCCAGCTCACTATCAAAACTGCGTTTTTAAAATTGGAATGAAAGGATGGCTCTTAGCCACTTGTTAATCCTGTGCTGAAGGTCTCCAGGACAGTAACCAGTTACACAGCTTCACAAGTGCACAAGTAATCACAGCATGGTGGGGTGGGGGGGGCTCACTCTGCAAGTATGTTGCTGGACAATAACATTTCTAGAGTATTTGAGAACCACAGGACCTAATTGTCTGCTATTTGTTGGCTAAATTGGGCAGTATGGTGTATATAGAGTTATGCCTCCAGTGAAAAGGAATCTGCGTTTGCTGTAGGAAGAGTTTTTTGGGGTAAGCCTTTCCTTTTTTTTCCACCCTCTCTTTCTCTCTTTTTCTCTTTCTCTCTTTCTCTCTTTCTCTCTTTCTCTCTTTCTCTCTTTCTCTCTTTCTCTCTTTCTCTCTTTCTCTCTTTCTCTCTTTCTCTCTTTCTCTCTTTCTCTCTTTCTCTCTTTCTCTCTTTCTCTCTTTCTCTCTCTCTCTTTCTTTCTCTCTTTCTTTTCTCTTTCTTTCTCTCTTTCTTTCTCTCTTTCTTTCTCTCTTTCTTTCTCTCTTTCTTTCTCTCTTTCTTTCTCTCTTTCTTTCTCTCTTTTACCTGCTTCCTCTGAAGGTTTTCACCAGTGCTTAGAGTTCTCATAAGATCTTAAAACCAGAATATTTTCTAAAAATCCCGGTAATGCTGTTCTGTAAAGTGATGTATGGCATTTTTTTTTTGTTAGTCTCATGTACCAGCTATATAATGTAATGCACTGAGCACTGAGTGTTGAGTCATTTAAAACAGAATATTTATTGTGATATGTAATTTCTAAGGTAACTTAATTTCCGAGATAAAGTAGCAAGAGAAATTACAAATAGTGACACCTTGTATTTTCATGCCAGAACTTTCAGAGGAGGGTCTTTCCTGAATTGGTCATTGAGTTGAGCATTGCTGGTATGACCAGGCACTATGGCCATTGAAGCTTGTCCATGCATGTTGTATGCATGTGTTCTGTCATTTCAGTCAAGTACCTGAATGTCTTTAATTCACTACCATTCACTACCTGCATGACAAATATTAAATGCTGTGGGGCTGTTTTGGTTATCTTGGTAATTGCATTTTGTATGGGTTGACATAGCTGTAAAAGAATGAAAAGCTGTGTTACAACACTAAATATGTTATTTCTGGATATATCATTTGCCATTTCTGTTTGAGATGGGGGAATAGAAGCAGAAGATACAGAAAGAAACTGCAGAGTTTGAGTGTTTTAGAGATGCTTCATGATGTGTTTATACATAAACCATAGACATGCAAAGTCCTTTTTATTTTGGGTGTCAGCATAATATCCTATTCCTGTCACTACTAATGCTGTTTTATCTCTAGAGATTGATTTGTGGAAGTGTGATGCACAGACACATGTGAAAGCACAAGTAGTTGTTGTCCTTAGTTAAAGATCAAGCAGGTCATGGTCTCACATATCATTCTAGTTTTGTTTAGGGGTTGGAAGATTTGCTCTCTCTAAAAGTTGATAGCTATAGAAAAAATGTTATTGATTAATTTTACTAAATCCTTTCCAGAAGCATTTTTCCTTTAGCTTGCTGACTTTCAGGGAAAACCAAGTTCAACAGCTGTTTATCTTTTTATGGTTCAAAGTAAGTCACTTGTATGTCTTGGCCTCCATGTAAGTGCTCTGTAGAAGATGGATGGAAGTGAAGCTATACTTGTGGGAAAATGTGGGGAAAAAAGGAAAAGGACACATTTAATGCTGCCCAAAGGAACTAGCTCTTAAAAGGAGATGGGAAGTCCCAAAAGGTACATCTGAAGTCACTGAGGCTTACTGCAACTTGGTTTTGCTTGAATCAGCTGACACGAAGTGATGTCTATCCAGAAACGAATGTGCCATGTGTGCATTTCTACACAAACACACACACACACACACATACACACATCTTGTTAGATTTCTTAATTCCAGTTTAATCAATGAGACTGCATGCCTGAAGCTAAAGTCTCTATTTAAATGAGGATATAAAGAGGATATGGTGTGTCAGTCTGCCTGTCTGTCATCAGGTTCTTAAGCTTTTTAATAAGCCACAACACCTCCCCAGAGGTCCTTTGATAGGTAAGGACATGGGTGTGTGTTCTAGTTGGACCTGCAAAAATCAGCTGTCCAGCTCAGTCTGGTGGTTTGTGCAGCTCCAGAGTGCAGGTGCCTTTGTTCTCCCAGAGGTTTCCAAACACTGGTGAGGTGACAGAGGGGATGACCCTCCTCCCCTAGTAGCCCCTGGGCCATATGCTCTGGCCATTCCCTCCCGATGGCAGGAGCAGTTGTGCAGCTTGAACAGAAGCCTGGTGCAGGTGAAGAGGGAGCTGGGTGCCCCCAGGACCATTACTGCTGGGGCGAGCTCTTGGTGGGCTGGAGGGTATGTGATACAGAGCGAGAGGACAGAGGCAACTCCACCAGTGGGCTTAACAGGGATTTAAAGTGACTCCCTCGAAGTGCTCTGAGACTGAACTTGTCTGAAAATTGAGATCATAAATATATTTTTTTTACTGTCGATTATATTCTTATATTAGCATTTAATCCTCTTGCAAGGATTTTAATTAGCTTATAAACCAGATAACTGTTTTATTACAGCCTGTCAAAAGGAGTAAGAAAATATTTAAAGACTATTTATTAAGAAAATGCTTTTTAAAGATACATTTTTCCTGTGCCTTTAAAGTACAGACAAAAACAGCAGATGGAAAATGCATTATATTATTGTTTCCTTCAGGGATGAATGTCTTGAATGACATGGTATGTTTTCCCTGTGTATGGCATGGATTTTTTTTGCAATGCATATAAATGCACTTCAATCATGTTTGCTAGCAATGTCAGGGTACTTAGTGTATTTCCACAACTGTGTCTGGGCTTTGGGAATAGTCTAGAGAATACATGTCTAGTTACTGTAATCATGGATAGGTTTTTGTAATTAATTTATTTTTGTAACCTGGGGCTTTCCACTGCACTGAATACTTGCTGACCTTTAATTTCATTTACTGGAGGGTGGGGAGGAAAGAGGAGAAAAGAAAGGCTTTAGGAAATCCCTTTCCCCACCCTGCAAAAGAAGGTAACTTTCTGTTTAAGTCTTGTTTGGATTTAAAGGCTGTAAGCAGAGGAAAAAATACAGATCATTTTGCATCCTTCATAAAAGCCAAATGTTGAAAGCAAAGTATCAAATATTTAGGAGCATTACAAATTTGATATAACCTCTGTAATAGATGAGTATGTGAGATTTATAGAATGTTTGTAGTCCCTGCTGGACAATCTTTATGCTGATACATGATTATTACTAATGTGCTGTAGTTAATATTTCAATAATGCTCACTTAAACTGCGTCTTTTTAAATAATGGATTTTGCTCTGGACTAATAATGTACCCACCAGATCATGAATCTCTTAAGATGTTTTTCTTCCTAATTAGAGGTCATCTAGTTTTCCCAAACTGAAAGTATTTCTTCACACAGTTGCTTAGGTTTTTTGCTAGATGAATTTAATCCACTCCTTTATTTCCATTTTAAATCAATGCCAGACATTTGGTATAGTAATACTTTTCTCTTGTGATCTAGGAGGTTGAGTTTGTCAGCTACGTTTCTACAGCTGGAGAAAATCTATTTGTTCATTTCTTAACCTTTTGACATGTCTGTTTTTACAAGCCCGGCTGTTTGTGATGGGGGATTGAAGTATAAAGTAACAACTACAGAAGGAAACATCTCTTGTTATGATCAGAGTGTAAAGTGACCCTAATGCAATGAGGAGGGAGTATTCTTACACAAGATTTTTGCACACTAGAAAAAAAAGAAGAGACCCTCTTCTTCCTTCACGTTTGTGTGTTGCATTTTCATGCGGTGTAATAAAAGGTGAATTTTTAAAAGTTTTATTCACATCTCTTAGACATATGACTGTAAAATTGACTTGCAAATAGGTTAGACTACTGATTCTCCACTGTAAAAGCAGGCTCAGCAAAGTTGCAACTGTATTCTCCTTCTGTTTGTGTGCCAAGTGAGACAGGTGTGAAAAGTCAAGAGCATGGAGCCCTGTGTGAAGTTGCTAAGATGCCCTTGCCATTGTAACAAGCAGGGAAATGCAGGAGCTTAAAGCATTGGGAGAGGAATCGTTTTACAGGATCTGCATGCTAAGTGTTTTCTGATGGCTGACCCCAGGCTCAGGAGTGTCCCAAGTCACTGATGCATGTAGGTGCTGAAGAAAGAAGTAGTTCTGTCCTCTGACTCTCAGGGTATTATGTCTATCAAACCTTCTGGCTTCAGCAACTCCATGCCAGTCCTACTTTTATCACAGTTGGAAAGCATATACATTATATCAAAACTACTTGACCTTGCCTGTGTTTTTCCAGTAAGAGTGAAGGGTCATGATAGGACAACAGATCAAGCTTTGTCCTTTTTTCTCAAAATAGGTAACAAATTATTATTATGCATGTATTTATGCCTTATGTATATAATATAAAGTTGAAAGGTTTTTTCTCTCCTTATGTCATAAAAAATGTATCTGAGTGTGTTGCAGTGCCAAAGGACACCAGAGTGATTACATGTGCTGTAAGCGTGTGTGACGTGGCTTCTGCGCTAAACTTAGGAACAGTTAAACGTCCATCTACAGCAGCAGAAGTATCAGAATGGATGTAATCCTGTTCTGGATCCTACAGATGCAGTAGCTGAGGCTTCTGTTGCCAGTGGGACTGGGCACCTGTGGTAGAGACCCATGGACTAAGCACTTTGGAAATTTGAAAACCTTGACATGCCGCATGCACATCCGTTCTGTACTGCTTTGGCAAGTCTGAAAGTGTTTTTCCTTTCTGGTTTTTTTTTTTTTTTTTCCCCTCCTTAAAATTAATCTATTTCAGATGAGGATGTGGAGTTGCATAGAGAATTACCTTTATTTATACAAAGTATAAGCTGTCACTGCCCACACCCATTCACCTCTTTAACAAAGGGGATAAATGAACGGGGCAAGTGGCAGTGCTAAGGAGGGATTCCTAGCTACATCACTATGTGCAGAGTAATATTACAGGCTCAAAGCAGAACCACTGATATCAGCAATATGCTCCTAAACCAACTATGTTAGTCTGAAAAGAGAAAAGCAAACATAAGAGAAAGGAATGTCAATACAGAGGGGAAAATGGTGGGCTCCAGTATAACACACTCAGTGCATACTGCATAATTGTTTTCCTGTTTGCTAATGGTGATTATCAAGTCTTTTATCTTAAATATGCTGCTTGCCACCTCTGGATGTGAGAGATAGTGCTGATATAGGGAGGCTTGGAGTTTGAACTATCCTTTTCATAGTAACAGAACTTGATAAAAAAACCTCATGGTCCTTCCAGTAACAAATCTGGCAAATCCCTATGATACTTTGCTCCCATCCCTGTATGTCAATGTTAGTGTGACTGCTAAGAAAATCGACAAAATGGAAGACCACCACTCAGAATCTTACCAGCTGGAAGTGGTGACTGGTTAAGAATATTGCATGGCTAGGCATTCCATTCTTGCTTTCCTAGGCTTTCATCCTCTCATATTTCTCCCTGTCCACTATTCTTCCATTGTAGAGTTATTGGCAGATGCAAAAGTATTATTAACAAATTATCAGCTGTATCAGGATTTTTTCTTGAATATTCTTCTAATGCAGAAAATCTTTTCTGCCCGGGATATGAATGAGTTCTAAATAAATCCCATATATAACATATATTTATTTATGTTAAATGTAGTCATCAAACTGGGTTAGATTTTGTACAATATTCTGGCAGATACTTTTAGAAACTGTTTGTGTCAACGCTGTTCATTGAATCCTAAAAATGACTTTCTATTATTACACCTTAAAGGGCAAAGGGGATTATGGATATTGATGCCTCTTCTTGATAAATTTAGTGGATCTGTGTTATGCTTCTTGGGAGATGCTTTTTACCAGTCTCTGCTAATTTTGTCATTGAAATGTCTCACCCAGGATGATCCACTGGCAGCTTCTCTCCATCAATGTACACATCCATGTCACAATTTAGTTGTGGCACTCTTCAGTTTTTGATGTTCCATTTTTCCAAGTCAAGATTTGCTGTAACAATTGCCATGAAAAAGGCAGCAATATGACCACAGTCAGTTTGACTATTCTTGCTATGAAGTGTTTACGCCTTCAGTGGAAGATGTCTTTGTCATTGTTTTCAGAGAACTTTGCTGTAATTTCATCAGAAGGGGAATGTTTCTCCCAGATTGTTATTCTAACCTTCAAAATATTTTGCAATGAATTTATAATTGGCAGGGTCTGTGCATAGTTTAAAGGTTTGAAGTGTTTCAAGTCTGTAAATTTTACATTATAAAGAACATGTATTAACTGAAAAATAATTGGAGTGGAAATTTTAGTATCTTTTGGTGTTCTGCTAAGTGATGCTGATCAATTGCAAGAGGGACTTCTTTTATTCTCATTCTACTTGGCCTGGTGAAGAATATAGTCATTCTTGTGGTCTGTGGTATTGAGAGATAAATGCTTTTGGATACAGAAATAAGCATAGCTCATTTCATCCATGACTGTATATAAAATGCAAAAGAAGAAAAAATTAAGTAAACCCACCATCCTTTTCTTTTGCTGAATAAGTTATTTGAACTGAATTAGCTTGCAAATAATTTCATCATCTTACTAAATTGTTGTGGCTGGTCATCTGTTTGCATTCTCTTGCTGGTTTGATTACAAAAAACATCACAAATCTTTTGTCAAATCTTTGTTAATGGAACACTTCAATAGTGACAAAATTTGTATATAAACATAAAAGCGAACGCTTCTTAAGGAAAGTCTACCTTCGTGAGTCATACATTATAGGTAATGCCAAAGGGGGAAGAGTAGGGAATTGCCCAGCTAAACTTTTTTTAACCTGTGCCTCTTTGTTATAAAATAATGGTAGTCGGGGTTTCCAAAGAGATGAGGATTTGAAAAGTGAGCACGCCAGCTAATAGCTGTGGTAACAGGCTGAACGCCATGGAATAATACCGATGTAGTGGCCTCTCGGTGTGTCTCTGCGCCTTGGAGCTCAATAGTGAATGCGCAGCATTGTTCGGCTGTGAAAAGTCTCGGGGCACTTGGGCTGTCAGGGCATCAGGGCAGACTGAGGGAAACTGATTTTCAGCTTTGCAGTGGGTTGAACCGGTTCCTCCTTGTCAGAGGGCTGGGAGAAGCCTGGGGGTGGTTGGCCATTCCTCACGGCTCCTCTGCTCTACCAGCTTCGTGCTTGTATGTGGTGAGTCCCTTGCAGGGATCTACCGCTCAGCAGTGTGCCTGTGGGAGAGGGCAAGAGAGAGGGGAAGGATTTTTTCCCCTCGTGATGGGTTTCATGGTTGAATGTTAAGTGAAAACTTTCCCTGGGGGATGTTAGAAGGTGACATTTGGATTTAAGGAAAAGCATGGATGTAATAGAAGTTATTTCATTGAGGATTTACAGCATAATGGTTTAAATGTGATCACAGGTTTTGGAAGAAAATAAATGTTTAACTGTGTAGGAGGTTGTTTTTCTTTTTAAAATAAAATGCAACTCTAGATAAGTAATGAGAATAGCTCTTAAGTTAATTACCTTGTAAGTTCCCGTATGTGTAGGGTATGGAGTTGAGAAAGCTTTGATGTACTCTATAAACAGGAGCAACAAAAGGAATTGGTTTTTAGTATGGCTTGTTGGGAAAACCCTGCAGTACCACCACAGAGTTAATACATCCTCCTCTGCTCAGCCCCCATCCTCCCTTGTTTTAGACCACAAAATTGGCCTTTGTGGCCAAGTTTCTCCAAGTCCAGGCTGTGTGTTTTGGATTTGAGAATTTGATTTTGATTCTAGCTCTAATATTTTAAAAAGAAAGGATTTGCTACTTCTTTCTCATCGAAAACAAGCAAGTGGAAAACCCAAACAAGTGAGATTGAATGTTCCCTATCTGGAAGAAAGATAAAATGTGGAGGAAAAAATCTGAGAAAAAGAACTGCTTCAGCTGTACTAACTGGATTTAAATAGCAGTCTAAGTTTCTGTTTTTCCTGTCTCTGATCTAAACACTGAGAAGATTCATCTGAGTTGTTTACTGAATACCAACGGGTTTAGATGTTGTTTATTGTAGTTAACAAGAACTCTGAAAACTGGCCAATATAGAAGTGCTTGAAGGCTGCAAAAGAGAAGTAAAATGGTACTGACTGTGAAAGTCAGAAGAGCAGAAGGATGGAAGCAGGCAGTTGTTATCTGATGTCTTTTCATTAATGTTTTAAATTTCAGCAACCTTGTTGTGAACCACAAAGAAGTACATTTTTAAGAATGAGGTTTCATGCCTCTCTCTTACTTGTATTTGTCTGGGTTTTCTTCCTGCAGAGTGAAAAGGAATCACATAATAAATCCAATGGTCAGAAGAAATCTGAAGATCCCTTTTTTAAACTAACTTTCTTTGTATGGTGTTACATGTGTATAAAATTCAATTGATATACCTCTGAATAGGAATGCTAGAGAATTTTAATACTTTTAAGTCCATAGGATTATTTTTCTGAAGCTGTTGGCAAAGAAGGCACAGGGACTCTGCAATATGTATAGCTTTAATAAAATGACTGTCTGGTTCAAATTAAGCTTTTTATTGTTCTGATAAGAAAGTACAGAGAAAGGCTTATGACTCAGGAAGTAAGTCACTGTGAATTATGCACCAAATGTTCTCTGTAACCAAGTCTACAACTCTAATCTATTTGCTTCTTGCCCTGTGGCTTCTGAAGTGTGATTGTTGTCACTGTTAATCTTGAATTCTGATATGTCAATAAGTGTTGCAGGCATTAACACCATCTGCACATGGGTGCAGAGGCTGCACTGCTCTGTGCACTCACACTGCAGTGATATCAATCTCAATTCCCACTTTGCTTCTTGCATACAAAAACTCTAAGTATTGCTTCTTAGGAATTTTGCTCTCAATGGTTTTTCTTAATGAAATAACAGCAAAGAAGTAGTAGGAAGTATTGTAGATGCTGCAGAATGGCCTTAAAGCAACTCTGAAAACATTGTGAAGACACTTCTTCGTCACAAACATGGATCTATTGGAGTGGCTTTCATAGACAGGCCTGGAAGGCTGACAAGGCAGGGAAGGGAATGACAAGGAAGGGAAATTTTATTTTCATGTGGCACTGTGTATTCTCTGTACTGCAACAGGCTAAGGTAATTGAGAGGAAAGGCATAAAACATGGTGCCCAAACTTTCAAAGTGCAGATGTTCCCCTCATGCTCCAAGGGGTGATTTGGAAAGACCAAATCAAGGTAAACAGCAGTGCTGATATGATAAGGGTCATCAGAAAATAAAAAATGAAGATTTGGTGTGACTGCATTTTTAAGGATCTGTTGTTTGTGGCAGCAACAAGACACCTTTGATTTTTCTGCTGTGACTGGTTATTTAGCTGCCATTTGGCAGTCTTAGTCTTCTTGACCTTATTTGCGTAAAATTCCTTACCTAGCTGTTGAAACAATATAGTGAGAAGACATTGTGTATGTTAAACCCTTTGAACTTGAACATCTTCTTGGTTTCTTTTTATTTATTTTCACTTGGAGGTTTGTGAGATGTCAAAATACTGATTATTGTATTTTGTAAAAATCAGTCCCCGTTATTTATTGAATCCAGAGTCCTTTAACTGTCTTTGCTTATGTTCCTATTGAACTGTGATTTTGAAAGAGCTGTTAGCTTAATGTTGTAACACCACCTTAAAAATAAGACCTGGAAAACAACTGACTTGAAATACCAGAGCCAGTCTGTGGTGCAGCCAGACCACCAATATGTCTTAGTTCCGACCTGTGTAGAATTTAAGGATTCTTCTCCCCAAGATGTAAACATGAATACTGCTTTCTTCAACTTATATTTTTATTCAAGAGAGGAAACACAGAAGAAAGTTTTCATTTTATTGTAAATGTGAACATCTGTTAGGAGGAGCCTGCTGTTACTATTTCAGTTCTGTTTCAAAATCCTGGTTGCTAAACTTCCTGAGGTGCAGAGGAGGTTCCAGTAAGTCTTTAGTTCAAAACCAAATGGGACAGATCATTTAGCTGTATTTAAAGAAAAACATCAATTATTTAAAGCTTCAGAAACTTACTTCTGTTTGGCATCCAACACTGTCAGCTATTTCAGAGAAGTGGCTTTTACAAAATGTGAGTTTTTTCATCCAGAAGTTTCACTGGAAAGACTTACAAGTCAACAGAAAATTCAGTGGGAGAAGCCAACAGCAGGCTGTTAAAATGAGTTTAAAAGAACTGATCTGTTTGTACTAGATATTGTAGTTACAAGTTGTGAAATTGAAAGAGATGAGTTGTAAAAGGGTGTCTACTTTAGGGTCACACAATTAAGTTTTTCATTGGAGCTAGCAAGAGTGATTCAGAGATGTCACGTTTCCTTCTGAAACTGTCTCACTCTCTAAAGTTTTTTTTGCCTACTTTACAGTGAAAGACAGCTAACATTTTTTTAGTCTTAAAAACCTCCCAATGTTCTTGGTAAAGCAACACATGATGTGTGCTGTGTTGGCTGCCTAGCCAAGATCTCCCATGTGCTCATGCTGCAGTGGGCTTTGAAAAGTTGTGAATTTTAGCTGCAACTTTAGGTTGCTTACATGAAGTTGAAAACAGCAGTGTGTTACAGGTTTTAGTAGGTCAGACTAGTCCAGGAAGAAGTAAAAACCAGACCAGGTGTCCAAGCATTGTTACAGGGATAGAGTGTAGCGTGGAAAGTCACTAACATGCCAGCAGCAAGGCCGGATCCTGTGTGGTGCTGGGCGGAAGGAAGATTACATGTGGATTTTCATTCTGGCACTGAAGTTCGAGTGAAAAAGTACTAAAACATTCAAGCAGCATCATGTTGAATACTAACTTTTTATGCTTCTTCACTAAATGCCAGTATGGGCAGAGAAGAAAAGGATGTAAAAGCTTAGATTGCTTGTCATCTAGGGTATTACTGTTCCTTGTCATCTACGGTATTATTCTCCATATGCATTCATATCTATAAGTCTTCACTGAATTTTCATTTGCTCCGGTTTAGAAAAGAATAGGACTGTGCCTTTTTAAAATTCTTTTTAAAGAGGAGAGTAGCAAGCCTTCAAAATTCAAGGAGATGGAAAACAATTATTTTAAAAGGCATATAAATGGAGGATTGGATCCATATGCTGTTTGTGTTGCAGTACATCAGCAGCATGTGATGGCTTGTTCCTTTTGTTAGGTGTCTCTGCAGCACTGTATACAGATTAAATAGCTACTGCATTGCAGAGAGTTATTAATATATTACATTGCACTTCCAGAGAAGATGTCACTGTGTCCTTTAGCCTGAATGTACCTTGTGGTTGGGTTACGGGTGGTTTTTTAAAATTTTGTAGAGGATAACTTACTTCTTCAGTAAATCCTTAGCCAGCTGGGAGCTATAGAATAACATCATTCTTAACCTCTCTTAACTTCACTTATTGTTCAAGTTTAGAAAAATCAAAGCCTTGTTCCAAAATAAAAACAGGTCACCCTTCTCAAATCTTAATCCTGATACACTAAAAATTGGTTTTATGCCACTGTGCATAGAACAGAAGGGAGCAGGAGATGGGGCAAAGAAAGGTATGCAACTACTAAAATATAATGCAGATAAACAAAATGCATTAAATACTTCAATTTCTGTAGAGGAAGTGGGGCCATGAGAAGTGGGCCAAGCCATTATTTTTCTGGCACATCTGTGTACTGTTTAATTTGTGATGCACATTAGTAAAACAAAAGGCTTTTTGGTTTCTAGTGTTCTTGCCCTGACAGCTCTCAGTGCTGTGCATGTTAAAGTGATGGAGGTTGAGGGGTTGTTCTTGGGGAAATTCTTATGTATGGTGGAAACTTCTGCTGACTTATACATGGGGATGGAAGGGAGAGCTAAGGTCAGGTGTGGGTGTGCAGAGATGAAAGAGCAAGGCAGAGAGAAGTAAAGATCTCAGCTCTGTTTTCCTCTTCCCTCCACCCACAGGAATGCTCATGAGAGCTCACTGTGCCAGTTCAGACCAGTGGCTGCAGCTCACACTGCAGTGCTGCAGCCCCTGTTTTTAGGCAGCCCACTGAAACAGATGCAGGACACTTTCTGTCACTGTGTCTTCAGAGTTCAGGAGTTTTGTCATCACTAGGTGATGAAGCTGCAGATATTACTTGTATGTCTTAGGACTTCACAGAATCGACCAAGCAGTGTCCTATGTCTGGTTGACACTCTATAGCTCCAGGAATTAGTTAAAACCTGTCTTGGAGGTGATAAAAGCTCTGTAGGCAAGGTGGGCGCAAAGTGTGAGGAAGCAGAAGTCCAGAGGAGTGAATCGTTAGCTCCTGGCAGAAATATGTGTGAATGTGGAGCAGAGCAAATGTGTGGTAGGTTTGCCATATTCAAGTGATTTGAGTACCTGGTGCTGCACTGTGTATGTACTAAGAACTTTGGGACCTGTGTTGGCCATTCCGTGCCTTTGGGTGTGTCCAGGACCTACATATATGTGGCAGGGCTGTCTAAAGTATTTTGCACAGATCTTGCAAGAAGATTTTTTAATGTAAATTCATAAGTATTAAAAAAATCCTCAGAAACTGCAAGAGAATCCAGAGAATATAACAGAACACATCTCAATGATCTGTGATATGTCAGCGTGGCAGGCTGTAAACACCTGATCTTTTAGCCTGAATAAAAGGGACTTTCACCCCAAGAGCCCTGACGTTCAGATCAAAGAGTTTCATAGCTTTGCCAATAGTCTCGAGGCTGCCTTTGCTTCCTTTTCTACCTCCAGTTTCCTGCTGGAAGGCGTTGTTCAAGGGCTGTGCTCTTTAGGAATACTCTGAATGAAGCCGAGCCCATGTCATGTACACGGACAGAGGTAGTGGATTTCAAGTATCATTTTAAAGATAGATTGCCTCTTTGTGGGCTAGGTTTGAGCACGCAGATGTGAGAGCACACCTAGAAAGTGGTGCCAGCAGCTGGGAACTGTTCTGATTTCTTTTGCCTCCCAGCTCCAAGATAGAAATGCCACCACCCCCTCCGCAGGCAAAGGAGATGTCAGTTTTCTCACGGGTTAGCACCAGCCTATATCAGTTTTTCTCCTTTTATCTGTTTTCCATCTTTTCTTGTGCTTCTTCTTTCATTGTCTCTTTTTTTTTTTTTTTCCTTCCCTTTTACTTTTCTTCATTGTGATTTAGCACAGAGCACTTGATGGTTTGGTTTTCCGGTTTTCACCTTTTCTTCTGAAATTCTTTCCTCTTGCTCTTAAAAAAAACCAAAAACACTGAAGCTTTGCAAGCACTCTGCAAAAGCCTGTTCCTGTTTATGTTAGGGCAGAATAAGAGTGAGCAGAATAAGATTGAGAATGATTGTTTCCCAGGATCATCCTATTATATAGCAAGATCGTGGGAGTTTCTCATAAACACAGAAATTTCACAGTACTAGAAGGTGATTTATTTGCTTTACATGCTTATCTATATTGTCTGAAAATCAAGAAGCAAAGCATAACAAATTCTGTGGAAGTGGGGGCTCTATTTGATGTTTGCACAGTGTTGTGCCTGGAAAAATGGAAGTTGGTGGGTGTTGCTCAGTGAAGTGTGCGTTTTAAAGTTACCCACAGTGATGCCCATTGTCCTGTCCTTGAATTGCATGATGTCATATGTCATTTAAAGCTCGTAGGGATGCCAAAGACTGTCGGTGCGCTGGGAAAAAAGCAATGAGAAAGTTGTGAATCAGGTTTCTGTAAAGCCTTTGTGTTTAGGGTTTTGATAGATAAAAGCTGACTCATGCAATATTTCTGGCGAAGGAGCTGTACAGACTAGTAAGAGCTTCTCATTTTACCTGAGTGCCCAATGAGCTAATTCAGGAACAGCTGAAGTCAGAGCCCGCGCCTCTCCTCTGCCGCACAGGTAGGTCGTGGGCTCTTCGGAGAGGATTGAAAAATAGAGAGGACTTGTTCAACCCGGGTGCGAGGAGCCAGAGACATTCCTCAGTGGTGAGATACCGTCGCAGAGGATTTTCCCTTGCAATAACGTTCTCGGGTATTAGCGTGCTTGGTTGCGACAGAGGCTATTCTGCTTTAAGTACTGCAGGGAGTGGGGGTGGGAGGGACAGTAATTGGACTGATAGAAGCACATTAGTCGGTGACTCTTCTCCCTTGTTGTGAGATTTCTAATAAATGGGATTTCTGTTCCTCAAAGTTCAGTTAAAATACTTGGCAAAGTATAGTTTGGGACAGTCCAGACTAGAGATCTAATCCTGCAAATATTGTAGCTCTCTAGTGTGATTTTGTTCGCAGAGGGTGTTAATTTTAGAACTGATATGTGCTCATATACAAAATTTAGTGATTAAAAATATGCTGACCTTCACTTGGACAGTATTCAGAACAGAAGATATAGGGAGTGTATTTAAGATCATTTGGGATTGGTAGTGGATGGATTTTAATCTTTCTCAGTCAGGAAGCTGTACAGCATGTTTGTTTTTCAGTTCCAGTGTTGCATTTTGAATTTGATACTGAATGTAGAAACTGCTCTAAACTAGTTTGCTTAATTGTATCCACAGTATGAATTCTTTATTTGAAATATGAAGATATCTCAGGGAAAAACAGGACAGATATTTCTTGTAATCTCATCACTTTTTTTGTAGCTAAACTCCAGAGGATATGAAGAGTGTAATTTCTGGTAATGTTGACTTTGTAGATACCACCTTAGGTGCCTTTTCTTGCTAGGAGAAAGGTAACAATGCTAATCATGAATATAAATTGACTTGTGACTTTTAGTGCAGTATATCGTAAAATTTCATGTGCAGTAAACAACTTGGAGGAATAAACACCTATATTTAGACAGGACTTGGGGATCTTTAAGTTAGTTTTATATTTAAATAGAAAGCGCTTTATCTCTCATTGTATGCTAATGTTCTAGCATAGCCAAAGCTGCAGAGATAATGGAAAACCATTTATCAGTACCACGAATATAATTACAGGAAGGAGGTCTTTGTTAAAGAAAAGCAAGTGACAGAAGAAGGTTATGCATTTTTGGTGAGAACTTGATTATGACTGAGCACTGAAAAGCGGAGACATGCCAAGATGGTTGTTTTGCATGTGCCTTCAGTATTGTAACTAACATTAGAGTTGCCTGTTGGGATGAAACGGTAGTATTTCTTGCCCTTGCAGGTCTGAAGAATAGGGTCATGTCATTGTTCTTGCTGGGGAGTGCTCTGGGGTCGTGCCATGCCAGTGTGTGTGTGTGACACAGGAGCAGGGAGCTTTGCAGGGGCTGGGAAGGGGGAGAGAGTAACTGAATTAATGCGAAGGCACAAATAAGAAATGACCTTGTTTGGGGAGTGTGTTTCCTTGTGAGTAGGGACAAGTAGTAATTATCCTCCTTTCAGTGCTGAACTAACAAGTAATTACTGTTATTCCTTAATTAAAGTATGCAAATTTAAGATTTTTTTTTTTTCTCCTCCCCAGACTGAGTTAAATACCGTTATTCACAACTGACAAAAGTTCTCAATATTATTTTGGTTCATCCTTGAAAAGGTTCAGTAACCAAAAGAAAGCCTAACAAAAAAAGCAGTGAACCAGGCCAGACATGGGTCAGGGTATACAAGACCTGCTCAGAGCATGTGCCTCCACAGGCTCTGGGGGTACCTATGATTTCACACAGTGTTTGCAGCCTGAGTTTTGATGAATGCACCTACGCACTGGTGCTGCTGCTGAAACTGGGGGATGGGGTGGAGTGGGCTTGTAAATCAGTCCCACAGGGTATGGGACAAATTACTTGCTGTTTATAGTACTTTTGTATGAAAGACAGAAATTTGTAAGAGGTTACAGGGTTTGCAAAGGCACTGGGTCAGTTATGATTCACAGAAAGCAATCCTGGGGGAGGCTGTTTACTCTCTCCTCATTCTCATTAATTCAGTTGTGAATTTTTCACCAGGGGGTTGGTACAGACCTTAGCCATCTGGTGCAAGAGTGAAGTTACTTTGTGGTACAACTGCAGAGTACAACTATACTAGAGTTCTGAAAAGCCAAATACAGACCCTGACTAGAGAAAAGAGAATGGGCATGTGGCTGTGGCAACAAACTCCATTCAAATGCTGCCTGTCCTGATGTACATGTGACTGCAGAAATCAGCTAAAAGCTCTATTCCTGATTTTAGTGGCAAGGGTAATTGTAGAAGTAAGTTTCCTACCTAAGAGTGCTAAGATGATCAAGTCCAACTGTTAACCCAATGGTTATGCCAAGTCCGCCACTAAACCATGTCCCCAAGTGCCACATCTGCACATCTTTTAAATACCCCCAGGGATGGTAACTCCAGCATCTTCCTGTGTAGCCTGTTCCAGCACTTGACAGCCCTTTTGGTAAAGAAACATTTTCTAATATCTAGTCTAAACCTCCCCGGTACAACTTGAGGCTGTTTCCTCTTGTCTTATAATTTGTTATTTGGGAGAAGAGACCAACCCCCACCCGGCTACAACCTCCTTTCAGGTACTTATAGAGAGCAATAAGATCTCCCCTGAGCCTCCTTTGCTCCAAGCTAAATATCCTCAGCTCCCACAGATGCTCCTCATAGGACTCATGCTCCCAGACTCTTCTCCAGCCCCACTGCCCTTCTCTGGACACTCTCCAGCACTTCAATGTCTTTCTTGCAGTGAGAGGCCCAAAACCGAACACAGGATTTGAGGAATGGCCTCACCATTGCCGAGTACAATGCTCAAAGGGGTTTCTGAAGGTAAACATGTGAAGCCTGGGAAGATGTTCAAATCCTGTGTTATTGGCAAGGGCAATAGGTTTGTCACAGCTACCTGTATGTGAGGCAGAAACTGAGAGCTGGGCAGAGCCAGGGTGTGTCCCCAAGCCCAGATTTCCATGAGGAGGGTGTTTGGTACATGACTTCCCAGCTGAGGAAAGGGAGCTGCTTCCTGGTTCCATGCCATGCTGAAATCCCCAGTTCCCTGTGCCTTTCTGCCAGGTGTGCCAGCTGCCTAGGAGCCTACCTGCTGCTCTGCAGGAACACAGGACTTCTGTGTCATCAGAGTGCACCCCCAGAAACATATTTTACTGGTTGGAGGCATGATGGAGAAAATTGTAACAAAAGCTCTCCACAGAGAAGCCAAATGACAATTTACAGCCACCTGGGGAAGGAGGGAAAATAAAGTAAAAAGTAACTTTTGAGGTTAATAGTCACGATAAAGCTTTGAGGACAAAATAGACCAAGCAGCAAATACATAGTTTGGTGTAATTTATATAGAAGCATACAGGAATAGCAATTTGTGTAAAAAATGGAGGAACTTGAGTCAACCATGTTGCATGCAATTAATTAGCCATGCCTTGCAAGTGCCTGGGGTTTGCCAAGGTCACTGGGAATACAGGAGTTAAAGAGCAAGCCCATTTTAAGTACTACAATTAATCCTTGGTTGTTTTGTTGTTTTTCTTTGACAAAATGACATTGCCATTAAACTTGAAAATAAGTGGGTTTGCTTTGGTTTTCTAAGACATGTTACCATTTCCTAGTGTTTCTGGCCTCAAGCATGCCCTATGTAAAACTACTTTTAACCTTTTTTTTTCTAACTAATGTCATTGACATGAACTGTTTTGTTTTATTTTTTATATTAATGAAAATGTTTTTTATATATTTTATATTAATGAAAATGATGCAAATACTACATATTAATGCCTTTGGGTTATTATCTGAGAGGCAGACCACATGTCAGTGAAACAGGAAGAAAAGAGTGTGGGGTAGCAGAATTTCACAGGAATCCTTTATTTCCCTCCTAAATGGGGCTAATCAGGTGTTTCTTCATCGTGTAATTTCATTAAAATATCTTGGAGTAAGTTAGCGGAAGTGTACCACTGTTATCTTGTTTATCCTGTGCCATTTTTCAGGGGGGGGACAGACATTTTTCATTCAGCAATGTTGTACTTTCTAACTTGACCGTGAAAAATGATCCAAAGCTGATAGCAAAAATACATTCTTTCTTATCAAAAATGTATACTTTTTTATCACAAGTAATAGGAAGGCACACATCACTTTCTGTACTCATACAGAAACAAGAGAATTTCACTGCATTTTCTGTTTTAATTTTTTTCCTGCTTTCCTGCTTTATATTTTATTTTGGAATTGGTACTTGATGTGGTTTATTCAAAAAGGGTAGGAAAATATGCTTTTTCTATGCTGCAAAACTAGAAGAATCTGGCGCAAAGAATAGCTATAGATTTTCAGAGTACAAGGTAAAACCGGAGGTACAGAGGTGCTGAATTAGGTTTTTAATCTAATGGCCAATTTCTAACCTGTGTAATGAGCAAATTGCTCTCAGTGTTAATTCCATGCATCACCTTGAGGGCAATACTTCTCCTTAATAGAAAGCTAATACCATCATCACTGAAATAGCACGAGTAATTACTCACATACAAATGAAAACTTATGCATTCAAGATAGGCCAAATAAATCAAAACATTCTTCTCTGGGATTTTATTTCTGTTTGCTTTGGATTGATTTTGAAAAATGGGAGAGTTGCCTTCAGCTTTGAATTAAATTCTCCCCTCTTCTGACAGCTGCAGGATCCATGTGTCCGGGAGGTTTCTGCTTGTAATTGCATAGCAAGGCTGCCTCAGTTCAAGAAGGGCCACCTTAAAGGTTGGGCGGGTTTGATTTGCAGCTTTATGGTTTCTTTACTGAAACTGATGTCAAGAGCTGTAATTACTGGTATGAATTTTTGAAAAGTTGTCACTGGACTAAAATAAGGACTAAGCTACTGCTCTGTGGGTAGCTTCAGTGTTGCTTTCTTTCCTAAATTGTCAGAAGTTTCCTTTTTTTACAGGATAGACATTGTGAAATTCTGTGAGTTTGTGACAGGATTTTTTGGGTGGACACTTCTTACGGAAACAAAGGTTTGAAGTATTGAATTTACCTGCAGCTGCTTTTGCAGATTCTCATGCTGCATCACACACAACTTGGCCAGAGACAAATCTGCATTGCATTGTGGAGAGTGTCCTGCAGGGCATTTTGGCAACAAAAATAAAGCAGAATTGAAAGGCCAACAGGAAGACAGACATCTTATTTTGTTACTGCAATGGTCTGAAAACAGCTTTGGGTCAGTTCAGCAGGGGGTAATATTCTGGCTTGAGCAGAACAGTTTCAGAATTACTTATTTTCCCAGTAGAAAACGGAATTATTTGGCAGTGCTCTTTCCTGTGGGGACTCTTTCTTCAGAAGCTACATTATTTTCATTGGGAAATCATTCTGCTTTTAGTATTTTTGTACAAACCACAGACCTGGTAATTGATAATGGCTTTTAGTTTTTGTAAGAGCGTTGGCTTTACAGGATTCAAAATGAAAGACACTTTCTGGTATCACTGTGTGTTTCTTGAGTTTTCCAAACCTCCCAAACCAGGGTCAGTACTCAGCTGGGAGACAGCAGGGACTGCTCCCAGGAAAGCTGAGGGGATCTTTTTTTACCCTTAGGGAAAATCTTTGGAGTTCTGTTTTTCTCCTGTGCCAAGCCTGAGCAGTGGAAGTGCTAGCAACAAGCTCAGCACACAAGAAGGATGTAGCAGAGACAGAACTGTAAGCAGGAAGAATGTGGTGCCTCTGTTGTAGCCCCTGGTGGGGGATCCCCACAACCTAAAAGCATTAGAGTCACAGTGACCTCCGAATCATGTTGTCTTTTAGTTTAAATAGTGTTGTGGCAGTTTTCTATACAAAAAGCTTTAAAAGTATCTGCTATCAACTTTTGTGTTATGTGGAGCAGCAATAGTAAACTCATTTTTTCTGTTTGTTTGTTTGTTTGTTTAGATGACTTCCACTTACCTCTTGATGTTGTACCAACTGTGACAGAGGCCCTTGACTCCAAGAAAAAAGAAGATTTGCACAAGGAGAGCAGATCTTTCCGCTACTGTGAAAAAAACACCATGGACCTGTCAGACAGTGACCGTCCTGTCAGCTTTAGTTCCACTTCCTCCTCCGCATCGTCCAGGGACAGCCACTGCTCCTTTGGAAGCAGAATGACCTTGGTTTCAAACAGCCACTTGGGTTTGTTCAACCAGGATAAAGAAACAGGTGCCATCAAGCTAGAACTGGTCCCAGCCAGGCGATTTTCCAGCAACAAGACACGCAAAACCTTGGCTGCAGAGCAAGAGGATCCTGAGGAAAGCCTTGAAAAAAGGCCAAGCATACCAAGGAAAGCAGAACCAAAAGGAGCAAGCAAAAACTGTGCGGTGTCCCTGGTCACAGAGCCCACCAGTCCGAAGCTCCTCTATGTAGACAGAGTTGTCCAAGAGATTCTGGAGACAGAGAGGATGTATGTGCAGGATCTAAAAAGCATTGTCAAGGTAGGGGGTTTGGTTAAGATGGTGTTAACTCTTCCATAATGCCATTTTTTATATTGTTTGATTTCACAGAAAGACAGATAGACCTGACAATGGAACTGGCATTTGCTGGTCTTTATAAATTAGTGTAACGTCATTGTTCTAGTGTGTTTCCAGTTTTTATTTGATTAGATAAATCTCAGTTGTTACTATGTGTTCATGAAGAAATAAGAGAAAAAACCATCCTACATCTGTCAGCAGTAGTGAACAGAGTGATAAACTCTGCAGTAACAAAATTTTTTTATATTTACCAAAAAAAAAAATAAAAAATAGATTGCTCTGTGTCTTAGAATGTATAGCAAGAAGCAAACAGCAGACAGCTTTAACTGCCTCTTTATATGCTTTTTCTGAAGGGTCTTACTGATTTTTCCCTGCTCTCCCCAAGTCCTAGTCCTGCAAGTTCTTTCCTGCCTTTTCCCCTGTCCCTTTCATACAGCTCACAGCTGCAGTCTGTTCTCTCTCTGTCCTTGTCCTGTAGTATTGAATATGGTATAGTATTCACTGGAAAATTCTGGTTTTGGGCTGTAGTATGAAGGAATTATGTTTTCTTTAATACTAATTCAGAATTGGTGTAGCATTTATTAGTAGCAGTAAAGTTTTTGTCCAATCCCTTGCTTAGCAGTACCTTTCATTTCCCCTTTCTAGTACAGGGAAGAATATGGATGAGTTCTTCTGTGGATTGTTCTTTTCACTCTACGTAGTTGTGTCTGTACCATCAACATCATTCTGCTTTGTGTTTTTGAAGATGACAGTTGAGTCCCTTGGCTATTGTTTGTAGTCTGTGTGCTTAACCCACAAGAAAGTGTTTTTTGGAAGGCTAGTGCTTAGTGTGCTGTTTGTAGAACTTAGAGCTCCAGGTAGATGTATGAGGTCATCTGAGATAGGAAATATCAGCCAGCTGGAGACACTCTCCCCACCTGCAGCTCCAGCCCACCTGGTCCCCCAATGGCAGGGGAAAAACGTGAAGGCTTTGATAACTCAAATGCACATTGTGATTAAACACCAGTTCCCCACCCTGCCAAGTTCTCAGACAGGTTGCTTTTTCTGCAAGACTTCATTGGTTTCCGTAGCTGGTGCTGTTTCACTATATTCAGCCATTGCCCAAGTTTCATTTTGGAGTGTTTAAGGTTGTCAGGTGCTGCAGAACCAAGTCAGCTTCTGTGAGTGGTAACCACTCACTAGGTGTGACTTCCATAGTTTTGGAAACCTTAGCTCTCAGCCATGCTCCTGTGCAGTAAACTGTACAATTTGAGAAACTGAAAACTAGAATAAGTATCTGGTAACAGATTTTCCACTTACAAACAGGAAGGCCAATAAATGCTTTCTAGAAAATATTTCAAGCATCACTACAGTAGATGTAGAGTAAATAAGAGAAATGCATTTTTAATTATGGATGAACTGAAGGAATTGTGAACCTGTGAAAAGCCTAAGCCTATTTCCTGCAGCAGCTAATAATGAATCTAGAAAGCTTTGTGTGAAACTAGACAGTTTATGTGAGAAATGGAGTGGTTGGCAGTGGAGCTTTTCTTCGGTAGGTGCTGAGGATTGGAGGGCTTCAAAGGAGCTGCTTCCCAGATGGTGAGGACAGTGGGGAACCAGCTGCCTCAGCCTGTGCAGAATGTTCTTCTCTTGGTTTCAGGGGAGGGAGGCGTGACTGGGAGCACACTTCTTCAGAAGAGCCCATTTTATGTGTTTCTCAGGATTCCTTGGTCCACAAGTTACCTTAGCAATGTTGCAGTAATTTATCCAAGCAAGGGTGGGGGTTGTGAGAAGGTTGGGAAGACTCCTCAGAGAGCTGTAGGAGTGCTGTAGCCTTATAGAGCTTGATTATCTGGGCCTCTGTGACTTGAGGCCATTTAGTTTGGCAGACAGATAACTGGTGCTGAGCCAAACTAAGATGAAGGGAAGCAGTTTGATTTGTCTTATTTTCAAGATAAACATGAGTCAGGTTTGGCAGCTGGTTAGGAAATGGGATGAGAATGGGATAAGGGGAGCTGGAGAGAGGTCAAAGGGCAACTGCAAGTTTGGGTGAACTGAAGAGATGCATGAAGGTGGGAGCTGGTGGTGTAAAGCATAAGCAAGTGAACCGGTGCTAAGTGGAGAGAGAGAAAATAATTAGTGGGAAAACAGTGTGAGGAAATGAGGGAAAACCCAGGAATTGGAAAGTTAAAAAAAAAAAAAGTTAAAGTAGAAGATTGGTTGGAACTGGAGCTCTCTAGTGAGTTTGCAGCTGATGCTCAATACAGAATGTGTATCGGCATGGGGTCATGTGGTCCAAACTCCTTGCTCAAGCAGGGTTGTCCTAGAGCACAGGGCATAGGATTGTGTCCAGATGGTCCTTGAATATCTCCAGTGAGAGCGACTACACAACCTCTCTAGACAGTCTGTTTCAGTGCTTGGTCACCTGCACAGTAAAAAAGCTCTTCCTCGTATCCAGGTGGAACTTCCTGTGCATCAGTTTCTGCCTGTTGCCTCTTGTCCTATTGCTTGGCACCATCAAGAAGACCCTGGAAACATCTGCTTTAGGTGCTTCATTGATAAGATCCCCTCTGTCACCTCTTCTCAAGGCTGAACAGGCACAACTCTCTCAGCCTTTCATTGTAAGAGAGATGCCCCAGTGCCCTGATCATATTCATTGCCCTCCACTGGACCCACTGCAGGAGCTCCGTGTCTCTCTGGTGCTGAGGAGCCCAGAACTGGACACAACACTCCAGATATGCCTCACCAGGGCTGAGCAGAGGGACAGGATTCCCCCTCTCAACCTGCTGGCAATGGTCTTCCTAATGCACCCCAGGATATCATTGGCCTTCTTGGCCACAAGGGCCCTGCTGGCTGATGGACAACTTGTTGTCTACCAGGACCTCCAGGAGCTTACATACACAGTCTAAAAATAGTAAAGAGGGTGGGGTATTTTTGGTAGAGGAGCAAAAAAGAGCAAGTGGGCAACCCACGTACGAAGAGCTAAAAGTTGAGGAGGTGTCAGATTGAGGATGGCATAAGAACAAAAAGGGAGAAATTAATAGGTGCTGTTTTAATCACCCTCTACCCCCATCTGAGAACTGTCAGTAGAGATCTAGTCTAATCTTTTTTGTCTCTAGTAAAGGGGATTTTCTGATGCTACATTTTCTGCAGGCAGTGGAAAGTTTTTAAAAAGTTCTTAAAAAGAACATGTTCTCACTGTTTCCAGGACTTTGAAATGGGTTTCAGAGCTGGAACTGAGAGGGTGTCAAAATTCACAGCCATGAATCTATTCTCTATATTTCTGGTATAAAGCAAAGCAAATTTGCCCCCCCCCTTTTTTTTTTCCATTGAGGGGGGGTTGTTGGTTTTGTTTGTTTCTCTTGGTAATTTTTTTAATATATCCACACTCTTTCCCATTATCGAGATCTTTAATGAATACATAAACCAAGATGGAACCCAGTATTAGCCCCTAGAGTATGCCACTACCCACTGGCCTCCAGTTAGATTTTGTTCCTGTGATGGCCCCCCTCAGCTCCTGTTGGTTCAGCCAGTTCTCAGTCAAACTTACTGTCTGCTTATCCAACTCATACTTCTTCAGCTTGTGTATGAGGTCCCTAAGGGAGTTAAAAGCCTTCCTGAAGTCAAGGTAGACAATATCCACTGCTTTCCATTCATCTCCCCAGCCAGTCATTTCATAGTTAAAAGGTCATCAGATTGGTCAGCTTTCCCTTGGTGAATCCCTGATGACTTTTCTTGATTACCTTCTTGTCATTAGTGTGCCTGGAACTGGTTTCCAGGGCTAGCTATGCACAAATGACCCATTAACATGGATGATGTGAAATTGCATGTAGGATCTTGGTGCTAGTCATAATACCAGAAGTCAGCTCGTTAATAGCTAGCCTAGCACAGTATTTTGGGCAGTGTCCTTTCAGCCTATGTTATCCTTAGAACATGGAGTTGTCATGCCTGAAGTAAAAGACTGTGGAGGAATGGGGCGAAATGGAATTTCACCCATTTTTATGCTTGTATTGATCTAATGCTGTTAGGTCATTGGTAAGTAAATAAATAAAGGAAAGATTCATAACTTCTGTTGCCTTTTGAGTGTCTGGGTGATCTTAACAGTGCCAGGTTGGTAGACAGAAGTAGAAATTGACTTCATGGCATGTGGTTAATGTGATTTTTAAATGATCCTGGAGACCTGCTGAGGGTTTCCAATTTTCTTTTAAACTGCTAACAAGAAATATTTGGCAGGCTTAGAATGAGTGAGAGGAGGCTGTACGAGTACTACTTGGCACTCTTTGCTCCAAGATAAGCATTAAAAACCAAATGTTTTCCTGGTCAGTACAGCCATTTTGCCTGTGACCTGGAAGGACAGTTGGGTTTGGATTGTTTTGAGGCACAGTACTGTGATTCTTGCACAGGCAAGCATTGCAACAAGGATAGAGTGAACTTTTCCATCATTTGGCATATGTTTTATCAGATGATCTGTTAAGGATAATTATAATTCTGAATGAGTGCAGCTTGAAGCTTGTTTTGGGCAAGTTTGTGATGAGAAATTGGATACCTCTGCTTCCTGCTTGTGTCATGCTGACAGGTGTACTGGCCAGGGCAGAGCCCACTGACCTTTTCCTCTTCAGGACCTAGCCTGTCTTTTTCAAGTAGTAATGTAGTTAGAATAGGCCTAAAGTTCAATTAGAGTCACTTACTGAAGTGATTTTTTTTTTTTTCCCCGAGTAAAATGCTGTCCCGGAAGTTACAATTAATCTGTGTTTTGCCTTTGCAGTTCATAGGAGTGAGAACCCCCATCATAATGTGTACAAATGCTTGTAACTCTAGAAAGGCATCCACATTTGTGTTTTACCTTTGCAAAATGGAGGAATAATGCAAATGCACTGTTGCAAAACCTGCAACTGCATCCCTATCAGTATAATAATATAAATATAAATAAAAGTCATTGGTATCTGTAGAATTACTGGAGGGGACTGAAGTGTGTGTTGTCTGTGTTTCGCATGTGTCCTTTTTTTTTTTTTTTTTTTAAAACCATCCCCACTGGACTAGTTGAAGTCTATGTCCTATTGTCTCTCCAGATCTTTTGCCCCTGGCCCCCTCTTTTTATATTTAAGTCTCCTCATTTGAAAAAGTCCCATTCCCTTCTCCACAGTGTCCTGCCTATGATATTGCTGCTTATCTGTCCTAAGTCTTCTCTTAGTAAATCCCATCTGCATCCTGTCAGTGCATTTTCGCGTTTCCTTATGTGATTTTTCACTTTTTAGTATTTCTCTTTCTGATGTTTTTCATCTTTGCTGATTCCAGAGCTCTCTTCATCCATGCTGATTCCAGTTCTCTCAGCAGGCCTGACAACATTTTAATCACCATTCCTAATTTTTCTGTCCTCTTAAGTTCTGTTAGCTGAAGAGCAGTGTCCACCAAGCTTTGTTCCCATTTTGTCATTCCCATCTTTCTGTAGTATTCCTCTGTCTCCTCTGCCCTGAAATTGCACAGCACACTTTTCTGTACTGTGTATGGTTTGCTCTCACAGAGACACTGAGACACGGGAACAATCTTTTCCCTGCTCTTGCCTCAGAGGATCAGATCTGAACCAGATGTTGCTGGCAGCACCTGAGAATGGCAGTTGTGCGTTAAGGCCTTGTGCAGCTTGAGCTGAACCTTGCAAAGGACCATTGCTAAAAGTTCTATTGAGGATATGAGAATTTGGAGGGTTTCTCCTCACCCCACCCCAATATGGTCAAATATAGGGAAATTTACATTAAGAAAGCAAAAGGCGTATGCTCAGAAACAAAGTCTCCATTATGCTTGAATCTGCTGCTGTCCTCCCTGAGACATGAGGATATGGTTCATGTCCCTGCTAGTCAGCCTGGGGGTGCTTGTCTTCTCAAGGGAAAGGTCACCAAAATTTTTCAACATGAGCAAAAAAGGGCATTCTTTATCAAAAAGCCTGAGGGAAATGGCTTTGCTGAAATCTCCTAGAACAACTCATCAGGGAGGCAGGTTTCTGGCTTGGAAAGCTTCAGCTGAGATGAACACACAAGTCTGTCAAAGCTATATACCCCTTGCAGGGTGGGGATAAGCCTTGCAAGGGGAAATGTTGGATATTTGAGGTAGATACATGTTGGGGCACCAGTGATTAAGGGAAACCCTTCTGAGAGGAAGTCGGTATCAGAATGTTATTGTTCCTGGTTTCCTGTCTCCCAGTGCTGCAGCTAGAGGATGTCTCCCTCTGTGTTTTAAGCACTTAGTAAAAAAGACAGCTCTGAAGACTGCAGTGTGCACATTGTCCCTTGTGATGTGTGAGTAAAGGCATAGCTGTTTGTGCACTGTGGTGTAACTCTGAAAGTTAATTGTAGATTCAAAAGCTGGGAATTCTAATATGGCTAAGGCATCCTATAATGTTTATTCCCACATTATAGTTAATTTTTTTATGTGACCTCTTTTTCTATGCCTGCTAACCTGCATACCTGAGAAAGATACCTTTGGATTGCTGATGTAAGTTGCATGGGAAAATTTGGATGAACAATTTAAAATACCTGAAAAACAAATACTATGTTTTGCATAAACATAGTATGTTTATGCAACAGTGATAAGTTTAACTGTGATTAGCATTTGTTAAACTTTTGAGCTGAATTTTCTCACTGCTTTATTTTCATCCATGAAGAAAGAGCAGTATCAAATTCTGGTTCACCGCCTTAGGGAAAGCTTGGCTTAAAAGCAAGGGAAGTTTTCTCCAGTCATATTGAGATATGACAGCTGAGGACTGAAGCATTTCAGTACACATCCAAGACGTCTTCTTGAAGTTTGTGAAGTTTAAACAGAGTTACAGCAGTATAAATCAGAACAGAACAATGTTCCACTTAAAAAATATGTAATTAATTTGTAAGCAGCTTTATTGGAGAATATTAGTGTTGTGTTTTGTTTCTGGAGTTGCTGTTTACAAATCAGGACCAGGGCAGACTGCTGAGAAGTAAGGTAGTTAGGAACAAGTTAAGGTACCAAACAGGTGTTAAGAGCTGTTCTGGCTACCCTTAAAGAAATAACTAATGTAAATCAGACTTCTTTCTTCTGATGCACTGGAATAATTCCGTTTTCCCTGCAGAGTTCTTCCTTCCTGTATGGGAGCCATATTAAACATACTTAAGCAGCCTAAAGTAATGGAAGTGTACACAAACTGGTTTTTGTGTTTGTGTCTTACATAGTTTCAGATGCAGTTGTTTCTGGAACTCCAGGATCTTGAACAAAAGTGTTTTGCCAGCTACATATGCTGTAAACTCATCATATGTGCCCTTTAATGATACCTAACAAAAGCAGAAGCAAAAGCCAGATCTTGTGTTGCTGGGCAGGATGGGAATAGTTATGGGTTTGGAAGAAGAGGCTTTATAGCTGTACAGTAGGAATATAATGTGTTGTGGACAACCAGAAATAACCTAATAAACAACTTGTGTGGTGTAAGCATTTGCTTATGCTGTGGCAGGAGCAGGGAGCTGTTTGTAAACTAACTTCAGAGGAAATACGCAAAGCCAGGGTTAAACATACTGATGCAGTCTTTGTTATCTGCATCATCTCTACTTCAGTCTTATTTCTGCTGACAACATTCATAAATTTCTTTCATTCAGCATGTTCCCAAGTACTTGAAAGACAAGTGAATTAAATGTCATTGCTGCCTTGTGTTTCCTCCACCTGTACTTTGCATCCAGTTCTTATCTTACAGCTACATTTTAGAAACTTGCTGGGACAGAGACTGTCAGGTGGTTGCAGAGCTTCACCGGTTGACTGGGACTGCAAATGTTAAGACAGCACAAATGCATAGCCATAGCTTTGGGTTTGTTTTAAGGTTAACTCTGTGTTTGGACAGCACAGAAGGGTGAGTTACACTGTGGTAATAAATGAGCTGTCTATAAATGTACAGTGAGCCTTTACTTAAGCTGTGGGTGGGAGAGAAGCAGCAGGGAGGGCTGCTGCTCTTCCAGGGAGCCACAGAATTGCTGAAAAGCCTGGCTGCTGTTGCTCTTGTCCTCCCTTTTCTTGCAGCAGGGCGTAAATTATTCGACCATGCTGTCTGCAACCTCCTACCCACTTGCTGAATGTGAATGAATATAGATAAAAGTTAATCTTCTGTTCCAGAAAGCTTTATTCTTCTGGGAGAGGGGAGGCAAGGGGAAGACGTAATTTAAATATGGAGTGTGCCATTTAGATTGTTGGTGGTGGGAAGGGGACTCCAGGATTGAAAGGTCATTCCTGTGACTGCACTGAGGCTGGAGCCGGGAGGTTGTATTCCTGGCTAGGGGGATGTTTAGAACTCTCTGGGATTCAGGAAGTAACAGAAGAGAGCTCTGTTCACCTCTGCCCTCCAGCTTGCTGTTGGTCAGCTGGCAGTGGATAAGGATCTTCATAGAACAGAGCAGCAGCAGCTCTACCAAAACAACAAGTTTATCGATCAGACAGGAAAACTGTGAGGAATAGGTCTGAGAGCTGAGAGCCAGGAAGTACAGCTTATGCTGCAAAATTTTCAGTAAACATTATGTTTTAATGAGATGATATTTTTTTTGCACAAAGATGGGGATTTTCTGTAAAGAAATTTTAAAATTTCAAGGTGGTATCTTAAAGGAAAAGACATTTCTGCATTTCCAGTCAGGCCACAGTTTCTGGAATTTTATTTGTTTATTATAACCATTTCCATTTTGGTCCATGGACATATCTGACCACTTTTAAAGTTGTTATATCATTGTTATTAAATACTACTTGTCAGTGAACAGTGTTCTAGTAATCCATGACCTTTCATCCTGAAAGCTTAAAAAACCATGTAGTACTCTCTCTTTTTTCCGCTCTTACCATTCCTGCAAATTAAGGTGTGGAGGTAGCTGCTATTTTTTCTGGTTTCATGAGAAGGCCATTTTGCAAATAAGACATTTTAAAAAGTTTTTCCTTGCAAACCACCCACTACTATAAGGTTCCATTTCACTGCTCTTCATATATTGATAATAAAAACCATCCATGAGTCTCTGGGAATCATGTGGTTACTAAGGTTAAGATAAATGTGTTTTTAGGATGTGTGCAGATTTTCTCCATTTTGCTGGGTTTGCATTTTCATTCTTTGGAAAACAGACTCTTTCAGTTTCCCTTCTTATGTTTTAAGATAAACATTTCTCTTGTGGAATGTCTCATTTAACTTGTAAGCATATTGAAATCTCTTTTAAAAAATGTTAACATTCATTTGCCTTATAAATTGGGGAAAGTTTATTTAACAGGGCAAGGGTCTACACCACAAGGCTCCAGTTCTTTTCCTGGGTGATTCATACTTTGAAAGGCCAAATATACCTTAATAATTCTCACTGTTTTGTTTGACTATGGTTCAATAAGCTTATAATCAGACCAGCTAAATTGTGTTGTAAGAATTCATTTATAGATGTCCTGACTAACTTTAATTTATATTTTTTTTAAATTTATAATTACTAAACATTTCTAGCTGGTACTTTTCTTGAAAAAGACTGAGATTATTCAATAATCATGATGATTAACACCAATGATGTAGATCTAGAAATCTTTAGAGGACTTACTTCATCTGCCTAGCAACCTTGAACTATTTGACCTCCTAATTACTGTTAATTATTTTCATTTGGCTGTTTTCATTACTGTAGCTTATTTCTTCTGTGTTTCCTCTTAACTTTAGAAAGCATTGGATGAAGGCCTCACATAACTCCTTAATGACATGCCAGTAAACTACTGATAGCATTTGTAGTTCCATGATCTCTACCTGTGCTCTGAACTTATTTCTTACCACACCTCTGAGCAGCAATTTTGAGTGCCAACTTCTGGGAAAAAAATCTTGCAGCTGTGATTTGGCAGTGGGTGCTGGCTGATAACTGAAGATAAATGTGGGACTTCATTTAATCAGTGGGTTTCAGCTTCAATAAGTGAGTGTGCTGAAGTGTCTAGGTGGGGTTTCACATGAGTTTCCATTCCCAGTGATTTACCCATAGCCATCTTTACAGATGAGGGACCATTTACAGGACTCGTCTGTGTTCAATCCATGAATCGCAGTTTCACTTTGAGTGCTTTTAATACACAATTACATTTTAATTTAATTGACAGCCTCCCTTCCAAGGTGTCCTTTTAAGATGGAAGATTTTAGCATGGAATTCCTGCAGTTGAGCAAAGGAATATTATTGAACTTGGACTGTGTTTCATTTGAGCAAAAATTCACTACAACAAAGAAGGCAAAAATCCGTGAGAGCAGTCCATCTGTGCAAGCTGACAGTTCAGTGCTGGTTCAGCTGGTGTCAGGCTTTGACCCTCCAGAGAGCTTTATAGGAACTGCATTCCTGCTAAAATGGCTCATGGGACACAAGAAGGAAGCATGCACTAGGAAAAAATGAAAGGACATAAGACCCTGGACAGGTGGAGTAGGCATTGTAGGACATGTGCCTCCTTCCACCCCAGTCCTAGAAGGGAGCTGTGGGACAGTGCTGGAAATTAATACAGGCATCTTCTGGCACTGGGGCAGGGGCAAGAGGATGTGCAGAGCTTGCTCTAAAGGCTGAGGCCTGAAAGCAGTGAGGGGGAACCCACAGCTGCAGGAAGCTGTTCTGCTATCTCTCAGCCATGCGTACTGGCGAGGCTGTTGTCCTTGCCCAGGGCCCCTGTGAATAGATTCAGTGCAACAGAGTGTTGAGGGACTAAGTTTTCCAGGGCAAATTCTTTAGTTCTGTTCCTGAGACTAGCTGTGCTCTGACTGCTTGAAGTCCTGTGACAAGATCTGACTGTTATGTTGTTGACATTGATGTGCCCTAGAAATTTCCAACTTTGTGTACAACCATGCCTGGGCTCCTGTCGACATGGGCACAATTGTTCAAAGGCAGCCTAACCAAAGAAAGTGTGTGTTCTCAAGGTGCAAGGCATAGTGCTAGAACTCAGGAATTCCTCACTGCTAATTTTGGCTGGCGCTAACTCCCCCTGTGGCTTTCCATGGGTGTGGATGAAGCCAAGGGGACCTGCTAGGGGTCATTGCCTTAGTAGCTGCAAATGGGACAGTGTTTTAATGTCTATAATACAGGTGAGGAAGTTGATTATGGAAAATCTATCCCTCAGGAATAGCTGCACAGAAAAAAAACCCCTTTTTTAAAAAATCCTATTCTATGGGTAAAATTTAAGTTAATACTGTTTGTTAACTTTAACTTAACTTATTTACAGACCCCTAACTGAGGAAAGTGTAGGGAGATCTCTGTCATGATCTCCTTACTCTGCAATGTTAAACAGTGGAAAGAAAACCTACATGTGCTTCTCTATTTTTAGTCTTTCCTCATACCATGTTCTCACGAGTGCTCTCCCCATCAATCTTTGCCCTTTCCACATGCAGTCAGTCAGCAGAGTATCATCTTACCGTGTCACGCTTTATTGCCGTTACCCGCGGGCTGCGTGTGAGCCAGCTGCACGTGTAAATTGGCACTTCTGAGGGAGCTGGCTGTAAGCACAGGTGGGCTCAGGATGGATCCTCCACCATCTGCCCGGGGAGAGGACTAGTGCCGGCAAGGTGGCCTCCTGCCAGCTCAGAGACTCTGCTCCTCTGCAGGGATATTGGAGAGGAAAGAAATCGATCACAAACCACACCTAGTGACAGATCGCATAAGGCAGACGCGTTACTTTGGCTGCTCCTGTTTGGAGGGGGGCTGGCTGTCAGTGCTGGGAGGTCTTCTCCATGTCCTTTTCCCTTGATGGTACTCAGTGCTCTCCAAGCATGTCCTTCAGCATGCAGGTAGGTGTGTCCTTCAAAGCCCACCTGTGATGCCTGACACAACAATTTCCCACCAGGGCAGAGCCGTGCTACTTCTGACAAGGGGCAGTCTTCCATGCAAGGTACCGATGGATATAAAGCAAATAGAAAAGGGAGGGAAGCGCTCTCTGCTCACATTGCTGAAGGGAGCAGAGGAGGCTGTGTGTCTCTGCATTGTCCTCAGAAAGACCCTGGCTTTGGCTGTTGGTCAGTGGCAGGACCATGCCATGCCATACTGTGCATAGCCCCAGGTAGGTGCTGGTCTTTCAGACCTGTCCATGCTTTGGCCTGCGTGAGGGTTTTCCAGCTCCGATGTCTCTGGAAAAACCCCCACCAAGTACCACTAGAAGTAGAAAGTGGAAAGACATGATCCACAGAAATTTTCTTTATTTAAGTTTCTGGGCTTTCATGCAGACAATCTGTATGGACAATGTGAGAATTTTTCTAGGTTTCAACCAGCCCTTGGACTCATATAGCCAAAGGAACCAGAGCAAGAAAGCAAAGTATGTTTAGTTTACCAATGCACATGGCCTTTGCAGAGCACAGCAGTACTTTAAATAATTGGAAAGAGCTTCAGTGAGCTGCCCTGACCAAAATTTATCATCCTTGGCCACCTGTTGTGTGGATTGCATGCTGTATTTTGATCCCCAAGGCATTCAGAGTATGCTGCTATACATGCTGAATAAATTAATAAATAAAATATGTAATGGGGGAAAAAGAATAGGAAAAACATCAGGCAAAAGGTGAATTGGTACATACTATAGTTACCTATGTAATTAGCAGAATGGGCCATGGGGAGCATTTTATAGTGCCTATTCTAATGTACATCTATTGCCCAACTTTCTTTGTTTACAAGTGTCGGCTAGTTTGGGCAGCATCGCTCTAGCTAGCAGGCTACAAATAGAATCCATTTCATGGCATATTTTCCTTCTGCCTGCAGCTTTTTCCTCCAAGTGGAGTGGAAGTAATGTTTAGGTGGCCAAGGCTGCTGAGCCTTTTTAGTGATTCCTCTTCTGCACAGCCATCTGATTTTGGCCAAACACGTCTTTGTTGGGTAGAGGGGAGCTGGGCGAAAATATAGCCATGAGTACGATACAGTGTTTAGGAGTAAAAACTGCTTTACTAGTAGCACAGATCTAGTATCAGAAAGTATCAGAAAAGTGGGGTCTGAGTGATGCTATGGCACTGCTTGGATTACATCCTGCTTGATTTAATATTACATATTCTTCCTCTGTCGGCAACCCTACTAGAAGCCATTGAAGTTTGGATAAGTGCCTGGTTCTAAATATTTTTAGGTCAGAGACTGAGGTTTTGTGGTTGAAGTCCTCAGCTCTTGAGTCAGACTGCATTGCTGAAATCAGAGACAAAGGGCAGCTTTGCTTTCTCCTGCAGCTTGTTTAGGCATTGGAAAGCGAAGTTTCCTAGTGGGTAAAATCCTTTCTTTCATCTTTTTTGGTATTGATATTCAATCAAATTTTCAGTCTTCTGTGCCTGCCTCTTGGCAAAGGTGTACCTGTGCAACAACACTGCTCCTTCAGAAATTTTGCTTATCTTTTGTGGTATTTTTATATGCACAGTCCTGCCTTGTATTTTTATATGCACAGTCCTGCCTTGTAAAGGGATTCCTAAGGACTTGCATAGTATATAGTATATGTGTTTATTGCAGGGCAGGATAAAAATTGATTCTTGTCTTATGAGGCCGTGCAGCTTTTACCCATTTTTTTAGAATTACTATGTTAATGTTAGCATTAACATTATGCCTTTCAATGTGTAATTTTAACATTACCACAGTAATGGCTAACTTATACTATGGTCTGAACAACAATAGAATAGATGATGTTTTTAAAGTTAAGTGTGTGTATGTGTTCAAAGAAAAACCTGAGTGGTAAGATGAAAATGTCCCACTAATTTGCATTTGGTTTCTAAAGCTTGGTCATGGAAAACATTAATCAATATGTGGAAATAATTTTGCTTATTTTGTGCTTTTCTTGACAGTTTTCTCTCATTTCCAAATAATATAATTTTTTAAAATTTTTTTTTTTAGCCTCTGAGGTTAGTGTTTTCATCATTTTATTTCTCTAGGAATGGAGGAACAGACAGTAGTCAGGATATGCAGCTTCTAGCAGATATTCTTTCTGATAGATTTGGCATGATGAAAGACAAATGGGGAGAATGTCAAACCCAGCAAGGAAGGCAGGGCAGTCTGGCAAGACTCTTCTAGTTTCTGGAGAGTTTCAAGGAGGAGAGTTTCAGTGGGAGGGGGAAATTGTGAAATAAGATTAGAGCAAACCATGGTCCATAAATCAATCTAAGGAGACTGACATTTGTGAGGGTTTCTTTTTCTCCTATAAAGTAAGCTAAATGTTTATGCCATAACTGCAAAGAAGCAGTAAAACGCAGAGGTTATAAATAAATCATTCCATGCCGACAGAGGGTTCATAGATGCTGACAAGAAACAAATAAAGTGAATAAGGCCGGTACTCTGTTCTGATGCATTTCATTGATTTCTGCACCATGTCATTATGTTCGCAGCCTGCCCTGTTATCTTGTAGCTCCAAACCTTTCATTATGGCTTCAGATAACAGCTGTTGATATGCAGCAGGAGGTTGCAGTGACTACCATAGGGGTAAAGTACCATTTGCTAAGAAATAATTAGGAAAACCCCCACACCTGGGTAGCTTTGATCTGCCTGTGGTGTTGTCCTTGCAGAGGACATTATATGCCAATACTGCATGTGTTTCCTGGATGAGTTCATGAAGCCTTTATGAGAGCACACGTGCACTATAAAGCAGTGTAACCAGACGGGTCCCACTGGCTGAGTCAGTGCAAGCAGTGTGCTGTGCGTGGTCTTCATGACACCACCATGTTAGGACTGTCCGATGTCCACCTTTTTCACAAAACCACAGATACCTGGAGCTTTTTGCTGCTGTGACTGCTCTACTGTCAGTGCCACAGCATGCAGTTTGTGACTACTGGAGATGTCTGCTTACACCAATAACAGCGACGTAAACATGTCTGTAATCTCAATTCAGAAATATTAACAAAAATAGAAAGCTAAACCCAGAAAGCAGTCCCCAAATCCTGTCATTTCCTAGCAGTATGAGGTGAGGTATAAGGTAGCTCTGAATCCCAAGCATTTTGAGCAAATAATCATCTCCCCTTACCCTATGTAAGCGTGAATCCAACCATTAGTTTCTGGTTTGTTTCTGATCTGAGGCTGGATGAAGAAGGAGACCTGAAGCACAGTCTGAAGGAACTTTCAGCAAAAGAGAGCACAGACTGGGTGTGTTGTATGTATAAGCTGATGCTGGCGTATGTTACAGGAGTGCAGGAAAATTGCCAAAGCACCTGCAGGCTGCTGCTTGGCAGCAACATTAGAAAAGTACCTGGTTCCCTCTTTACTAATAATTGGTAAAGCTGAGAAGAATATGTACATGTGGAGGAAAATTGGGATAAGAGGACAAAAGGAGCGAAAACCAGGTCATGCATGTAACACTGGTTACAATACTGAAAATAACTGTGGACTGTTTATTATTTTGAAGAAACCCAAGCTCCAGCTATGCAACGATGAATGAATTGGAAAGAAACTCTTCTGTATTCATTAACTATGCGGTATGGAGTTATTTATTGTAAGATTTCCATTCCTCTGCAGCCAAACCTTGTCATATCAGCTCAGGGTGCTGCAGTGTCCCTGCAGTGCTAAAAATGTTTTCAGAGGATCACAATTCCACTGGAGCTTTTCTGTTCTTTGCTTTTATATGATGAAGTTGTCTATTTGTGATCAGAAAAGGTTATTTTTTTAATACTATTACTGGAGTAGCCCTTAATCTATCATCTACTTGTGCCTTTGACCTCGTGTAACGCTTGCTGCAGTCCTGTCTATCTCACCATCCTGAAACGTTTTGCTCTTCTGCAGCTTCTGAGTATAAATAAAAAGCTGAAGACAAGTTCAGGGAGCCTGTAGATGTGGTTCCAATGACTTCCTGCACAAACACATTTCAAGGACAGGTGTGGGCTCTGAGGCTGCTGTCAGCCAGGTGGGAAAGTAGAGTAAGGTTGGATGCTATCACAGGAGAGATAGCATGGCTCTCCTGGGACTGACTTGCCTGCCTACTCCCACTTGTTCTCTTCTTAAAGACACTGAGGTTACCTTGGAATAAACTTACTTGCTTTCCCCTGGCAAAAAATACTGAGTTTTGAGGCAGATAAGGGATACCTTTAACTGGAGGTGATGAAAGAATGTGGATTACTGATTGGGGGAGGGGACAGGAAATTCTGCTGATACCTAAACCTGGATCTTGGTTACACTTCTGACTTTGCTGACACTATTTCAGTTGGACTGAAGGATATGGGCAGGGAGACTCAAATGTTGTAGTTCTTAACCTTCCTTATGAGGACATCTAGAAACCAAAAGTCAGATCTGTGGTTGATCCAAACCCTTTGTCTTCACAGAATTTACACAGCGAATAAATCTTGGCCAGTGTATGTGTTCTATAATAACTTTTTCTTTACGACTCTGGAACACAGTTATATCTCAGAAGTTTACATGGTTTTGTTGGCATTTTGCAGGGTTCATTTCTTGCAGCACCCTGGAATGCTGTGTTGCTTTTGGGATGTTGCCACACCACATTGTCTAGCCACAGGCTAAAGGATTTTATTTCTTTTTATTTCACATTGTTCCAGCTGTTTTCACTTTCACTTCCATACTCCAGCAGAATTTCTTCATGAATGTGGCAGCACATCAGGTTTCTTGCTTTATGAGTTGTAGTTAGTTAAATAGCCTGCCGGATTTATTTGCCCATATGTGAGAATTTTAATACTGTAGCAGCAACAGAATGAAAGGTGACATTGAGCTCTCATCGAAGTCAGATAAGAGGTGGGAAAGTTGTTGTCCCAGAACACTGCTGATCTGAGCTCTTTCTAGCTGTCATGTTCTTATTCAAATAAAGTCCCTGGATGAGGCACTATCAGTCTTGTAAGTGCAAAAAGAAATCTTTACTAGAGCATATAGCAATGTAATTTGCAGTGTAACTCTATGCATGGTAAATAGCATAGACATACATACATTGAGATATGTCTTCTACATACTCTGCATTCTTTGGTAACCATGATTTTTTTTAAGTAATTTATTCAGTGGTTGCTTTTCTGAGCCTCTCTTGCTTGAATGCTTTCTGTTATTCATTATATAGCTTTTCTGTAAGACTGCATAAAATGACATTCTTCATCTCTTTTACATTTGTTTTGTCTTTGAGTCAGTTAAATGATCAATTAAACTGTCACTGTGAATGAAATCTGAAAACATTTACTTATCAGCAGCAAGAGAAATGTTGGCTGTCCCATCTAAGAGGTATAACTTAGCTTTCAGTCTTTTGTTATTTTCCTGGTTTCAGGGAACAGATAAGTACTGTTACTGTTCATAATAGGATGACTGTTCGCATAGGGGCTGCTGAAGACTTTATTGTAATAATAAGGTGAAACTGATATGAAGAGCCTCATCTTGTACAATAAAATGTAGCTCTGTTTACTGATCTAGAAGAGGAAGAAATGTCTGAAGACCTCCCTGTCATTTCTTTTGTAGGATTACCTCGACTGTATCACTGATCAGACCAAGCTCTCCCTGGGAACAGAGGAGCGATCAGCCCTGTTTGGAAACATACGGGATATCTACCATTTCAACAGGTAAATTCATATTTAACTAAATTATGACAGTTCAATAGCCTGTGTTAACGAGAGGCAGCAAACCAGCCAAATCCACTTTTATCACTTTAAAACAGCCAAGATCTATAAATCGAGAAATGTTCTAATATTAGTTCTATAAATCGAGAAATGTTCTAATGTTAGTTCTGAGCAAAGTTGGTTTGCTGAGGCCAGATTTTTTTAGCTGTTAATTTGATAAATCAAGTGTGGTCTCTGTTTACTTTTTTTGCTTTCATGTTGGGTGTTTACATGAATGTAAGCCTAACTTGCTCTGTGCCTTAACTGAGCCTAATGCAAGTCCACTGTAAAAGAAATCCTTGCCTTAATGAAGAGGTATTTTATTCCTACTATATTGGCTCCTTTTGTGCACCTATGTGCATCACCCAGATCTGGCTTTTGTAGTGTTTTATGCTACTAGGTACTCCCTGAATTAATTTCTCAAAACTGTAGTCAAGTACCTTTCCTCTATTGAAGTTTTTTCTTCAGTATCTTTCCAGCCTTCTCTAAAACTCTGCAGATGGAATTCTCGTGTATGTTGGGAGACATAAAATTTCTTGCTTGCATAGCTAGTGCCACATTGTGTGGGACCTCAGTATCTGCAGTTTTAGGAGCATGCTACTGCTACTTTTGTCTGAATTCTCTGTTACTATAAAAATTTAGCTTACTTAGCACTTAAGGAAAACCTGAATATTCAACCAGTGCAGGAAATATATTGACATAAATTTCCCCCATCTTTCATATCCCAATATCCTGTAAAAGCTCTCTTAGCTTTGCTATAGTTGACAAAACATCTCCCAAATTACTGCATTCTTTGAAGAACAACAGATAATTTAATTGAATCAAAAGAGGATTCTGAAGTGGTGCATTTGTGTCAAAGATCATCTTCAACGTTTTTCCATCATCATGGGAAGTTACTTTAAAGGGCTTTAGCTGCTGGGATTGCTGTTTAGTGTCCAAAAAAAGAGTGAGGATGGATCTATTCAGAATTTATGGACAAAGATGAAATCTGAAATCTTTTCCTGAATCTTAAAATAGCTACTGCAGGGTAATGGAAATATGCTTAACTAGAAAGCTGCTGTGTCCTGCTTCTGCTGCAACAACTGTCTTTACTGAATGTCTAGCAGCTGGAAAATACATAGTGGGAGCACACTAAAACAGGCTCATGGCCTGTTTTAGAGCCATGAGACAATGAGTGTGAGCTTACAGATTCCTAGTGGTCACAGAATGGAAAAACACAGTCCTGGCCATTATATTTTCTGATCTTTCAAAAGCTAGAAAAATGACGGACTTGATAGCTAGGACACATTTATGCCAGCTTCATTGCAAATATTACCTACTAAACATACTTTGAAGTATGATCCATTCTTATATAGAATTACTGAGCTGTGCAAAAAAATTATAAAAAAAAAAATTGCTGCAGTCAAAAGCAGTTTTGGGCAATTTTATAGATAGATACGTTAGAATGGTTAAAACTCACTGGAAATTTGTCCAAAGCCTCTAGTGAATTACTAATGTATTTCAGGCCTTCTGATATAAAGTTCTGCATGGAAATTGTGAGTTCTTAAAACTGAACACTCACTGTAGATCCCAATATAGCTTCAAGGATTAAGTTTACTCCTGTGTGAAATTTGGCATGGAGCTTCTGGGTCCTAAACATGCTTTAGAGCTTTTTTATTTATTTTTACCTTCAGAAAAAGGTCCACTTGGCAGTTCTAGGTTAGTAGTTTCAGAGTTTTTTGTGAGCATGATTTTATTGATTCAGAATTACCTTGTTTTTCTCAACTGAAGTTGACTGTTAATCAGTAATCAAAGGTGGTGGTCTTGGGGTTTTTTTCAGACTTGCAGATCTGAGAAATTTCATTTCAGTAAATGGGATTTTCTCCCAGCTAAACTACACAGGATTTTTAGGTGGTGTGATGAATGGCAAAAATGGTTGTCCTCATGGTGATTATGAACTCTTTTTGAAAAACTATTTCTTTCATGGTAGTAAGTTTCATGGTAGTAAGGTCTGGTTTCTTCTGAGGAGAAGCCATCATAAAACCAAAAAATCAAAGCATTCTAAATGGCATTGTAATGAGACTTTCATTCATTTGACTTGAAAAGATAATGAATGCACTGTATGCAAAATTGTCAGTCTTTATGCTTGCCTCTCTCATCCCAAGGGAGTTATTAGCATTAGCTCTCGATGATGTTCATACAGATTCAGATTTTCCCAGCCCATAATAGCCCAGGCTGTGTAGCTCAGTAGTGGTTGGTCTTCAGTGGCACTGGCATCCGTGTCATGCTTCAGTCTGAATCTTGTCAGTGATTCAGCTGAAAGAGCACTGAGCTCCTCCACCAGTGCTCACTCATGCTACCTGCCTGGCTGGTTGGCACAAGCCAATTGTGGAGGCCAAGAACTGTAATCCCATCTGTGAAGAGCAGAAAACTTCTGGATATTCAGGTGAACAGGACTAATGCTTTTCTCTATTGTTTTTTCTGCCTCCTCCCAGGTACTTAAATGTAGCGTGTAATAATAGCCTTGCTTTTTCACATGTCAACATGGTATTATAGGGTTTAATTAAGTCTTTCAGGATGCCTGAGTATGACAGTTTTGCTGTTTTTACAGTGGCAGACTGCTCTTACCAATCCCATTCTTACCAGCCAGATGAGACAGAAGATAGTGCAGTATAGGTAACAAGTCTTTGAAAAAACAGCCCTTACACTGTGGGCTTGTGTTGAAGAGGCAAACCACTAGTGTATTTTCTGGATAAATGTGGACTCATAGCATGAATATGTAAAATCTTTAAGTGTTACTTTGCTGTATCCTGAAGGAGAAATAATGTGGTTTTATTGGAGACCAGTAGGAATAAAATGACAGTCCAGGTGCTACATACTCTAAGCCATCAGGAGAATGTCTGACTGCCAGACAGCAGGAATCCTCTGAGCCTGTTTGGCATGATGTTCTTTCCGAAACTCATGTGGGACACAGTCAGTCAGTAAAACTAATGTCTGTGGTCACCATTGCTGCAGCTTGCTTCTTTTGCTGATATAAACAAGCTTCAAGAGTGTGGGGTATCAAGCAAGGGTCATATTTTTATTTGCATTTTGATGAAGGGAGAAACTGAGGTGTGGAGGTTAAATTGTTGCTGTACAAAATGACTTAGTGACCACTGAACCTAAGGTCTTTGCCTGTCTTTGTTCATTGTGACTGCTTGCTGATTTCTCCTTTTCCTTCCTCCAGTAATTAGGGAAGCAAAGAACAAGTCAGGAAACCCTTCTGGTTTTTGTACATGCAGAGAGAAATTGTGTCTGCTTACAGGGAAAAAGAATAGTTCTCTAGATACAGACATAGGAGCTCTTAGGCAAAATGTGTTCAGGGAACCAGCTGTGAACTGGGAGAAAAGTAGCCCTAAATGGAAAATTGTCTGCAAGAGTGTGTGTGTGTGTGTGCGGGAAGGGTGAGGGGGAAGAGGGTGAGGAGGAAGAGGAGAAGAAAATTCTGTTACGGAACAGCTGGGCAGAAAACTCAGTTTCTTCTCTTATTTTTCTGAGTACATCTTTCAGTAAGACTGAAAACTCTTTCGATCAAGGAGATACCTGTGATGTTTTCTTCTTCTACTTAAGCTCTTTCTTCCACTGAATTTGCTTTTGAGAGCCGAGTTTCATTCAACAGCAAACAGGCTCCATTATTGCTTTGTTCCTGTTCAAATGAATTAATTTCCTCTTTGGCATGTCAAAATTATAAATTCCTCTCACATGCTATTTTTATGCATGTAGAATATATATATATATATTCCCTTCCAGAAAACTTTTTCCAGGCTAACCAGTTTATCTCCAATGAAGAGACACACTAAAAGCAGACTAATTTTCCCAAGTGAGCTTCTTAACATTCTTCATGTATAAGAATGTGTACCCAGTTCTCACCAGCATTTTTCAGAGCAGTTCCTCATCTCCCTTGGTCAAGTAAAGCTTGTAGAACATAAAAAGTCTTTGTAGGACAGTGTACATGTTTCAGTAGCTTTTCAGTTTTCTTAGTTTTATGTCATGTTAGTTGATACACAAGGTACACAACTGTCTGACTGCACCACTGTGATTATTATAAAAGAGCTGTCAGTCATAGCGTCATAGAATAGTTTGGGTTGGAAGGCACCTTTGAAGGTCATCTAGTCCAGCCTCCTTGCAATGAGCAGGGGCATCTTCTGTTAGATTAGTTTAGTCAGAGCCCCATCCAACCTGGCCTTGAATGTTTCTAGGGGCAGCACATCTACCTGAAGGAAGGGGCTCAGCTTTGTTTAGCAGAATGACCAATCCACAGTCATCCTGATGACTTGAATTTTGAAGTAGCAGGAATACCATTTCCTTATAGTTCTCCTCTTTGTGCAAATAAAAAACCCCAGCAGCTGGGAGGAAGAGGGGCATCAAAGGGGTTCCTGTTCCCTTTTTAGGACTCCCTGAATCATTAAGGGCTGCCATGAATGGTGCAGCACTGTCTGGTTCTGAATATACAGGTGTGTCTATTCCAAGGATTGCCACAGTTGTCTTACCTTTTCCTGTTCTTTGTTTTAGTGAACTTCTGCAAGATTTGGAAAACTGTGAAAATGATCCTGTGGCTATAGCAGATTGTTTTGTTTCCAAGGTAAGTGTGCAGCACCAGTTGCAGAGTGATATGGGGGAAATAAAATTAATTTATTAGCTTTTGAGACCTGATTCTGATAGTTTGTGTATGACTAACCAAGAAAAGTCAGCAAATCTATGGAAAGGGAAGGAATTTCTCTTAGTAATTGATAGGGATTTGCCTCTGATTTGCATTTCTAAAAAATCAAGACAGAAGTGTCATTTTCTTCAGTAAGTGTATCTGATCTGGTGGAGTTGTTAATTGAGTTTGTTTTTAGGGTTTGCTTTTTTTTTGGTCAGCTGTTACAGGAGTTCTCTTTTTTCCTTCCATCTGTTAATGCAGGTGATCAAGTGGTACTCCAGTTATGTCTTGTCAGCTTAAAAATAACTAGAGAATAAAACTTGGCTGCATCCTTAGAAAAGGCAGTAATATTAACATACTTGTGGACATATTGTTTTCTGAGAATTTTTCCTGAAATGCACAACTAGTCCTTTAATTTTCTTTTTAAATGGGATGGCCTAAAGTCTAACCCTAAGGTTCAAATCTCATTCTCTCTGAAATACTTTGAATTTTCTGAACATTGATCTGACGTCTTGATTCTGTTGGTCAACACTGAAGCCAAAAATATGGAGAAAGAGAAGTTGTCAGGTGCAGGAGAAATACAGGGAAGCAAAGTTGGTGACCTTCATTGTAGGAAACCCAGAGAGCCAGTCAGGCAGAAGAGGAACAGCTATAATGAGTAGGACAACAAGAAATTAAATAATTTAGGCTACAGATGATGCTAGTTCACTGCAGACTTCACCAGAAAATCAGCATGGGCCTTGAATCTGTAGAGCCCAAATGTGTTAAAAAATAATGCTATCTCTGTGGTATTTCTGGAGGAAGAGGAGTTGTGTAGTTGTTCAAATTGGATAATCTCTCTAGAGGTGTGTTTGCCGTTTTGTATTAAAAAAAATTAAGAAAACAACAAAAAAACACCAAAAAAACAGAATGAAAAAGACCCCAAACACACAAAAAGATCCCCCAAAATCACAAAGAAAGAAACCAAAAAGTCAAAACCTGTCCTGAACTCAGTATTGCCAGCACCAAGCAGTCAATGTAATAGGTCTAACACATGGATTTAGGATTAACTGGACCGCTCTCTCATTGTGGTCCGGTAATTTGTTTGGCACTGTTGTGACATAAGGGATTTTATAGTAAATTAGAGTGATGATACCAGCTTAATGCTGCAGTTTCACCAGATCACTTGCATCAGTTGAGTTTGAGAAAGCGGTAATTTATTATTAATTGGTCTTTTGTAAGCATTGAGAGACCTTTGTGTTGGCACCACTACTATAAAAGTAGGATGTGTTTTTGCCCTATTGCAGTGGGGTTTATGGTATGTTGTTATTACTACAGATAGCCTAGATCAAATTGAAGGAGAGAATGGGAAAAGGGCAAGTGCAAAGTCCTGCTTCTGGAACAGAATAACCCCATGTGCTTGCTGGGTCTGGCTTGACAAAAAAGATCTAGGGTCCTGGTGGGCAGGAAGTTGTAAGTCAGCAGAATGCCTGTGCAGTGAAGGCCAGCTGGGAGGACTTCAGAGTATTTACAGATAAAACAGTTTGGAGCTGGTAGATATTTCTGCTGTATTGCTTGCTTATAGCTGGGACTGCTGGCACTACTCCTGCTGGGATACAAAATAGAGACGGTGCAACTGACAATAAGTCCAGGAAAAAGTTGTGCTCTCATTCAAACTGGCCAACTGAAAGGGCTTGTCTGGTAGACTTTCTGGCCATTAGTTCCAAAACCCATCTGCTATCATTTCTTGTGCCTTTTGTTCCCTTGTCAAATGCTTTTAGCATTTGTATTATTGGCAGGCAACTGCCTGATGGCTCAGAAATTGCTAGAGATTGCAGTACTAACAGGCATTTTTTAGCTTCATCCAGACAAGTGCAAACACTTAAAAGCAAAATCAAACAATACCAAAATACCCCACAGTTCTGGTTTTGGCTGTGAGGATTTCATTACGGCAGCTGCTGACTGTCTTAATAGACTCCAGTTGTCCATTCTTGGTTGCTTGTGTCTTCCCAGCACTGAGAAGTGGAAATAAAACTGCCTCTTTTGGCAGCATGCACTTCTTCAAGTCTTACGGGACTTTGGCCAGTTATTGTTTCATTGCTCTGAGTGCATTAGATCTTCGCTGTGAGTTAAGCACGGGGATATTATTATGCTGAAGTCATAGCTCACAGCCTTAGCTCATGGATGTAGCTGTGCTGGAGCTTCTTGAATGCTTCCAGTGGAGCTGTGCTTAAGCTACATGAGCTCTGGACCCCAGTGCCATCTTTTCACCCTACTGTGAATACTGTAAGTGTTGAGAATTTTAAGGGATAACCAAGTTTTCACTGTAGGTACTGTGTTTGCTTTTTGGGCTCTTATGAAGCTCAGTAACTGCATAAAGTAAAAGTTACTTGTTTCTTAGGATTCATGTGAAATCACACAAAGTTGGTTTGCATGTGTAACAGCAAAGTTGTGGTTAAAGTGTGACTCTGGAGCTTGTTGAAACCAAAACATTTTATATTTGTGAAGACATCTGGGGAGCTTAATTTTAGAAGTTTTGGATCATTCTCTTTGAACTTGACTTTGTTATTTGATTTTTCTCAATAGAATTTCTTGTATAGCATATTATACTTCCCTCACACAATCATACATGACTCTGTTTCCTGTGTATAACTTTCATGCTTGAGTAGTAAAAGGCCTTGTAACTTCTAAGGGAAAGCATTATCAAAACACACTTTAGTGTACTTTGAACAAGAACACATAATTGTGGATTTGAATCTTTATCTTAACATTTTTGTGCTGAGTGTGCGAAGTAAATAGCCCCTGAAATGGCAGCTTTGATTTGTTAACAGACTTCAGCAATGTCTTTAGCCTAAACTAGCCATTAACATACAACTCATTAACCAATAAAATAATGATGCAAAGCTATGACTTTATGTAAATGTAAATATTTGATAGCAACTTACAACATTGTATTGAATCCCTCTGCTGCCAAATATTTTAATACATTAACAACTCACAGGCAGATAGACACAAATGCAGAAAAGAGCACTTATTTTAAAACCTGCCATCTAATCATGAATTGCTGCCTTTCTCTTTTTGCCACAAGATGCAGATGGTGTGGATGGGTATTTGTTTAACAGTGTGGGATGTCTGCTGCATGGACCTGCCTCTGAGGGTGGTGTTGTACTAGTTTAGTTTATACCAGTTCTGATCCTCCCTCTTTGTCTAGGAGAACTGTATTAATACTAGTACATAAAAGTTCTCAGAGACATTTTGGTCTGGTAATGTAACTGGACACTGATAAAAAGGTTCCAGTGCAAGCTTAGCTATGGCTTAATTATTCGCACAGAAGACTGTTTATAAGGGTTTTTATCCAGTTCAGTCTTTAATTTTCATAGTAACAATGCCAGCGTTAATTAGACAATTGACTTCAGTATTCCGTACATTTACATTTAAGTGAGTTGTTTTAAAGGACAGCTGAATTCTGGCACATTGCTTTTCTCACTCAGCACCCCAGGAATTCAGAACATATGTTTTCTGAAAGACACACTAACAGCTTAGGCAAGGGGAAAGGGAGAATTATGATAATCTAGCATCTCATTAGCAAAGAGGAGATCCAGGCAATTGGCTTCAGTTTGCACACTGACTCTGCTCATTTTCTCAGTCTCCATTTTCTTTTAAAGTGCCTTTTATGGCTGTAAAAAAGCAAAGTGCACCAAGAGTTGAGGGAAGATCTGGAATGTATGTGGAGGGGATGCACAGTGAATTGATTCCACTGTGGGGGACCAGCTAAGTATAGCTGGGATCTGCTCACACTTGGCTTTGCTCTTGATAGTGACTTGCATTCAGTGTGGACAAACTCTCGTCTTGAGTCTCAGATTTTTGCAGCTTCTACCACAACAGCTTTGGGCCCCCAGATTTAAACTTTTCTCTGGAGCAATTCCAGTTTCTGTGCAGAGATCAGTTTTAATCTGGTCTGTAGACAGTTGACATCAACAAAACTCTTTTCAAGCTGAGATAGTTTAAGAATGTCTGAAGAAATACTGATGAGCATAGCTGGTGTTTTCCTTGTGAAAGTATTCAGAAAAATATGAAATCCATCTTAGTTCTGGTTTTTCTGTTGCTCCTGTACTGAGCAGTGCGGTTTTGTCAGGCTGAGGAAGAACTTCTCTTGGAAGTGGCTTTCTTGGCCACTTTCCCAACATGTTCACATGAATCCAGCCAATGCCTGGGCAAGGTGTATGATGTTGATTCACAAGAGATCTGCAAGTTTGAGTGCGTATCAACAATCTCATCCTGGAGGCAAAACACATGTACTTGACTTTCTCCTGGCACTGAGTGCGCATTGCTCAGTAAAAGTAAATGCTCTCTGATGGTTCTGTGTGGTGAAATGAGCTGTGGCTCACTGGAGCGAGTACACACGTAAGTGCAGTATGGAATTCGGTGTTATGTCTGTTCAGAAAGCAGGGATGATTGTGAAACCATTCTTAAGGTTTAGAGGTATCGAGGGCATAAGAAACAATCTTTTTTTAATGTACAAATTGTTCCATTTAATAGCTAGACCAAAATTCTTTTAAAACCATAAAAAATCCCATTAAAAGTTCTGACCTTGTGTAAAAAAAACCCAAAACCAAAAACCAAACCAAAGAGTGAGAGTGTGAAAAGGCTCCTGGGGATTTCAGACATGCATTTGATTTTGAGGGGAATATGCACACAGCCTATTTTGTAACCCTGAAGTGTTTGGCCTTGTTTGTTTTACAGATAGTTCTTTCATTGGTTAAAATTTCACAACAGATACTCTTTTCCTTTTTGTTTGAAAAGCAGAATAATCATGTGACTATGAGCAGAATATATACATAAAAATAAATTGGCTCAAAATGTTCTTTGCTTATGAAGTTGTTCTGTTAGTTGTATTATTCTGTTATCATAGCTATGGGAATATATTAAAATTTATACCAAAAGCCCCTAAATTAAAACTTTAAATTAATGTATGCATATATAAAATAAATTACATTTTTTTCACCATACTAAATTTCACCTTAGTGTTCTCTCTTAAGCACCCTGGCTTGTTATGAGTGCTGGCTAGTTTGGTAGTGATTGCCAAAGAAAATTACACGTTGTAATGTCTGCAATCTCTGAGGTTTGTTAATTCTTCATTTTAAGTGGAGAGGGTTTGGAGCTGTGGCTGGGCTTCCAAGCATAGATATGAGCAGACTGTGACACAGGCTCACTTCCTCTGGGTGTGGATAAGGGGCATGGGTGCACTGCCATGAAAATTAGCTGCGATGGCAAAGTTAGTTCAAGTGTGAAGAACCAAGCTAAATTATTTAATTGTGTTTGTATCAAGACTGCTTTTAGTTGGTTTGTTGGTTTCTAAGGGAAGAGCAGTTTAATAAGCTTACAGCCCACCAGTGAGTAAGTGGGGATCACAGTCCCCTGGGGAAACATTTATTAGAACTTTACTTGAGTTCTTTTTTTCAGAACAGTGAATACTGAAATCCAGTAAGACATAATGAAATGAATTTCGATGACTTGTACTCATGCAGAGTAACATCTTCCTTTATACGGGGTCCTTATGGATCACTGCGCTGTGGAGAGATGAATGGCACAACCTGCTTTCCCTCTGGGAGAGTGGGACAGCACCAGTGCTGTTGGAATTGGCAAAGGGCACTGCCTGAGATGGCTCTTTCTGATGAATGGCTGAATGCAAAACAACCAAACCCCAACAGTGAGAAACAAAAGCCATGGCCTGTGTCCGCCCTCTCCCCAGGGGTCGTGCTCCTCAGAGCACTGTGCCTTCTGTGAAGGCAGATGTTTGGTCTTGCCATTCACCAGCGATGACCCCTGGGAGACAGCCCCTCGTGGAGCACAGCTATTGTGCTGCAGAATGCCAGAGCCCATTCTGAAGATGCTTTGAGTGGAAACTGGGGTCTTATTTACTGCTGGAGGATTGTGTTTTATCGGTCTAGGGCATAGGAAAGAAAAAGTGATTGATATGGGGAGAACTTTGCTATTCTGCAGTGCCTTCTTAGCCTTTAGGACTCCAGCAAGGTGCAGAAATTGTGTCTTATTTGGGATGGAAGTTCATAGGCAGATGTGGACTTAGAGCATTTGAGGATGTTTCTGGAAATCTATTCTTGCATAGAATTAAATTATGATTATTAAGAAAAAATCTTAGGCCAGGGAGGAAAGAAATGAAACTCAGACTTCAGCTCTGAGAAGCTTGTCAGCATTAAGTTTGAGCAATTTCAGTGTGACAGGCAAATGTGGAAACCCACCCAGATCTAGTTACAACTTGTTGAGTTAATAGCTGTCTGCTTTCGCATAATTTACTTTTTAAAAAAATCACTTCTGTGGCTTCTAATTTCACACTTAGACTGTGCTCAAATATGAAAGTATAATTGCTTGAAAATGGCACACCAAACATAACCTGCAAAACGTATTTCTCCTAGTAAGTATGCTAGATACATGGTGTGATTCTTGGGGCTGTGCTGTGCAGGGCCAGGACCTGGACTGTGATGATAGTTGTGAGTCCGTTCCAACTCAGGATATTCTATGATTCTGTGATATGGGTGTGCTTCAGCACACAAAAAAACTAGATAAGTGCAGCCAGCTCTTTGAAAGAGGTGTGTGTAGTGATGGTGTTGTGGTTGGGTTTTTGGTTTTTTGGGTTTTTTTTAAGATGCATAGATTTTCATAAGGTGCCTTGGAGGCTTTATTGCAAAGTCACTTTCTTTATCTCTGTGTATGTTTTCTTGGTTTTTCTTTCAAGTAAAGGAAATACCTCCTCCCCCAACTGGTTGTGTTAGGACTATCACAGTGCACGTAGAGAATCCATTGATCAGGAACGGAAGGAGGAGTTGTCTTGACATCATCATCTTTATCTTGTGCATGTTAGCTGCTAGTTTGACAAAATCTGAATATATGTGAACTTTTCCTCCCTGTGCAGAGTGAAGATTTCCACATATATACACAGTACTGCACCAACTACCCAAGGTAGGAATTGCGGGTTCCCTTTCTTCCTTTGTCCCTTGGCCAGTTTGTGTCATGCAAGTTACAGTCTATAAAAAAAGAAAAAAAGGTAACAGCTTCTCCCCTTCCCAAATTGGAGGAATGGTCACGGAGTTTACATTTTATGTAAAAAAGAACAAAAATACAATCATTTTTCTAAATGGTTATCTGAAGTTTTGTTCTTGTGGTTCATTGCTTTATCTTTCTTTAGAAAATGTTGGTCTTGTTCTGCAATGCTGCTTATATAATTCCCAGTAAGAGAGATTGTTTGCATGTCAAGGGAAAAGATAGCTGAATGCACAAGATAAATAAAAAAAAAAGCCAAACCAAACAACAGAAACAGCAGTTATTAGAATGGGAACCTGCTACCCCTCATTACAAGCTAAAAAGGAAACAATTCTTCACTTTACTTACAAACTTACAGAAACAGAGTGTCTTAAAGCTGTGTATTGATGTTTTTCAGGTCTGTGGCTGTGCTGACAGAGTGTATGAGGAACAAGGCCCTGGCCAAGTTCTTCAGAGAGCGGCAAGAAGCACTGCAGCATTCTCTGCCCCTGGGCTCTTACCTCTTGAAACCTGTCCAACGCATCCTCAAGTACCACCTGCTCTTGCATGTAAGAAATGTATTTAGTTTAGAGCTGCTGCACGTCAGAGTGCCTGCCTCTGGTACAAGGCTAAATGGTTAGAAAGGTTCTGGTTTTCCTTAAATGCTCTTCCTTTTGTGGGTATTTGATTTCTACATGTGGAGACTTTCTGTCTTCGTCATCTCACACCATATGCATCTATTTCGAATGGGGAATTTATGGTAATTATTTTAGCCACATTGAATCAGTATTTGCATCCAAATAATTAGCACTTTTTTTTGAAAACTGGTCTGTAATTCTGAAGTTGTTTGGAAAATTCTTGTCATGATTAAACACTTTTGTACACAAATTTATTGTTCTGATGAAGAACAGTGTTTTTCCACATGTTGCAATGCTGGGGGTGGTTGAAAGAGGACTAAATACATATAAACACCCTGACTGCTAAGAATTTTGTGGAGAGGAATGACAGAGGAAGTGGGAACTCTTTCCATATTCAGTGAATTGAGTTAAGCAAGTCTTGGAAATTCATGCTTTATTGTTAACGTTTTTCACATATGTTTCCTATTAGAGAGTCATGTTCTAGTGAAGTGTAAAGACACTGATCCTTATTTAAAATGCCTGGTGCTTTTCTGCTCTCCAACTGTAAAATAATGCCTTGTGTAATTCCATCAGGGTTTTGTAAGTGTGTAGATATGTTCTGTGTTGTAGGAAAGCCATTAAATGCTGTCTGAAAAGTTTCCTGTCAGTGTGCTGCACTCTATTTCTGTGTCTCTCTGCTCACACTGGCTGCTGAAATTATACTTGCTGCTAAACTGACCCTGAAGGCTTGACTTTGTTAATCATCTTGGGTTAATCGACTTGATAGCAATATGCATCAGTAACAAAGGCAGGGATGCAAAGACAAAATAATACAGATGAAAACATTGAATTGTGTTTGGCTGGGAAAGCTCACTTAGGAATAAAGGGACTTTGTTTTTTCCCCTTTGTCTTAGGAAATAGAAAACCACCTTGACAAGGACACTGAGGGCTATGATGTGGTGCTGGATGCCATAGATACCATGCAGAGAGTGGCATGGCATATAAATGACATGAAGAGGAAACATGAACACGCCATCAGGCTCCAGGTGAGTTCCCAGAGAGATTTTATGGGTGTTTGTGAGCTGGTTTTGTCAATATATATGCAATTAACATTTTTTAGTTTATCTTTTCTTTTAATCTTTGTCAGTCATAATTTAGACTCCTGTTGAGCATGCCTGTGGCTGTTTGATCTTGGAAACCATGGTCATAACTGCTGCAGGAAAATCTCAGACATCTCTACCCTACAAGCAGCATCCTGTAAAGCATTTATTTTGCAGTAATATGGAACTTAAGATAACTCTTTTTTCTTCCTTTCCCTCAATTGTACAGCACTGCTGTACAACCCTAGGGCATGGCTTTGTTCAGAAATCCTGTGGTTTCCGATTTCTTCCCTTTGTGCTGATTAATTTTGTTTTGAGGCATTCCTTGTGCTGATTCTTGTTTAAGTACTTTCCTCTTGGGTTTTAGAAGACTCATTATCAGTTGCTTTGTGAAAAGCATAAACCTAGGAACACGATACTCGTAAAAACTCTAACTTTGCTTCAACTGAAGATTTTTTGGGGAGAAAAAACAAAAGCTACACCCTGAGTAATTTTTGGCATCAAGAGCAAGCTCTTTTATAGAATTTTTGCTCTCATTCTGTTTTCAGGTTCCCAGTGAATCACACTTTTATGCTACGTTTTCAATATTTATATCGCTTTAAGAAAATTGGGGGATTTTTTTATTTTATAAAAGGGAGTAATAAGCTTATCCCATTTCAGAAATCCATGTCATGTTATTCTTTGCCCATTTTTTTTGTCTTTAACATAAAGTAAGTGTATTCACCCTTTTTGTGGTTTTGTTCTCTTTTCTGTTTTGGGGGTGTTTTTTTATGATTGTTTATTTTTTGTGTTGCTGTTGTTTATGTATAGAGAAAATTTGACAATGTCTTGCCTGCAGCAGGATAACCTTTGCCACACATTGCTGGAAATGCACACTAATGACTTTTAACAACAGTCTGCTATAAATCTGAGTTATTATATTTGGCAATAAAGAGGGTTAAATGCTTTTGGAAAAACAAAGCTTTTTTAAAATTTACTGAGCTCAGCTGGCAAATGTGTGGGGTTGTGGAAAATATTTATGTTCGTAGTTGCCCTTTAAAAGAGTAAAACCTGTTTCTGCAGCCATAGGAATAGGCCTTCTGTGGGCTCTCCCACTGCCCTGTGGTCTGTAATGCTGCAAGTACTGCAGCGGCAGTTCCTGCACAAAGTATCCCTCAACAAGTGGTGGACTTAATCCCTGTGCTGTATCCTGACTTGTTAACAAGTTCCTGGAGAGATACAATAAAATGCAATTCTTTTTAATTTTTTTCCCTTTTTTTTTTTTTTAACATCTCTCTGTATAGTCCAAAGTGGGCTGCTTTGAGGTTTTATTCCTGTGAATGCTTTAGTCTGCATTGGTGCTTCACGTGTTTTCTAGGATGTTTTCTAGCTGAAAGCTATATTCAAGTCTGATGTCCTAGAGTGGCCAGCCTAGGATGAGGCAATCTGTCCCTGCTTTGCTAATGCTGCCAGGTTTAAAGACCAATGGATGTTTTCAAAGGGTTCCTTAGTTAAAAGTTCAGCCTGCTTTTAGAATTTGACGTCCCATGCTTAAGTCCTATGTCATTGCCACTGACAGAAAACACAAGCAATTTGAGGAAACAAAATAGCCATAGCTAAGTGACACAGTCTTTTGAAGATGTTCTTAAGAAGTTGCTCCAATCTTTTTATTTCCTTAAATAATAAATAAGGTGAGCAATATGTGGTATCTACATAAATCATTAATATACAAGTAAATATTCAGATGTTCAGTTGATTGAATCATTTGTGGTCCTTTAGTCTTCTGAGAATCATCTTTCCAGTCCAAACACCTCACAGGAGTGTCTGTGATGGGCCTATGGGACATGGATGTGGCATTGTAATTCATTCAGTGGGAGACCACCCAACTTCAGGAGGATACCCAGCATGAGAGGAAAATGTTAAGAGGGATTGGTTAAGGACATAGAGAGGAGACAGGAGCATGAGAGAGACTAATGACTGAATTAGAAAAGATTTTCCATCTCTGGGAGCAAGGGGAGAAGAGGTTGTGCCCTTTCATCACAGACTGCCCCAGGGAGGTCAGGGCACTTTGCTGGGTCCATGCAGAGACAGTAACCAGGACTCAGGGCATGTTGTAGTCTGGCCTCTGCAGTGAGCCTCCAAGCACCTGGCTGCAGTGTTACACATAACCTAGCAACCTCAGCATTGCTGTCCGGTGACTTTCCACTGTCAGGTGCTAAACATTATATAGGAGAGTGGGAATGGCCTCAGCAGATTATGTGGGTCTGTTGTTTCAACAAGATCTCTGAAATTAATTTGGGTTGTTGTCCTTTGATCTGTTGCAGGAGATACAGAGTTTGCTCACTAACTGGAAAGGGCCAGACCTCACAAGTTATGGGGAGCTGGTGTTGGAAGGAACCTTTCGCATTCAGCGAGCCAAAAATGAGCGCACGTTGTTCCTCTTTGACAAGATGCTGCTAATTACAAAAAAGAGAGATGAAATGTTTGCATACAAAGCTCACATACTGGTATGTCAGAGAGCAGGTGGTAATGTGCTGTCTACAGGCCTCCCCAAAACTCCTCTGTGATTCACGCCATTTCCTCTCTTTGTTGCAGTGTGGAAACCTGATGCTTGTTGAAGTAATACCAAAGGAACCACTTAGCTTTAGTGTCTTCCACTACAAAAACCCTAAGATGCAACATACTGTCCAGGTACAACAGAAACCTCCCTGCCCACTGGGTAACCTGGCTCATGTTTGTATGCTGCTTGTGACCCTGCAAGTGCAGGAATACATTTTTCTTATGGTGCCCAATTTTTTTTTTATCAGGCAAAGTCACAGCAAGACAAGCGCCTTTGGATTCTTCACTTGAAGAGGTTAATTCTAGAAAATCATCCTGCTAAAATTCCTGCCAAGGTAAAAAAACCCAAAAAACCTACCAACCAACCAAAAAACCCAAACAAAATCAGAAGACACCTACTTGTACATGTACTAATTTAAAACAATCTTGTTAGCTGCAAGATGCATGCAATACACAGAGAGTTTAGACTCCAGGATGTTCATTAACATGGTGTTTCCTTATATCTTTTAAAGTTCCTGAGATTTGATTGCGAAGTTTCACTATAATTATCTACAGGGCTTGGTTTGGGAGTAGAAGAATTTAACAAGGTTAGCAGCATTTGCCTGCCAAAATGTAAGGAACAGAGGTGCAATGTCAGAAATCTTCACTCTGGGCACACATCTTAGCTTGATGCTGCCTGTCCACAGAGCACTAAGATGCATTAATTGCAGTACTGTAGATGTTTTTAACTTTAATCAGTCTTGGTTAGTTATCATAGCACTGAAGCCATTGGCAGCACACACTTCACTGCAACTACACACGCCCATCCTGAACCCAGCATCCTTAGCTGGGACATCTGGCTGTTTTTGGTGAGATAGCAAGCAAACTTTATGCCAGAAAAAATGAGTCACTGATATCATATTTGTAGCTATAATATCTTGGAATAAGGAAATTTCCTCCCTTTGTTTATGAAATCCAGTCTTAGAGGTTCAAGTGATGTCTCCCAGTGTAATGTATAGCACCCCTCAAAGGGGGCTAACCCTAGTTAGCTCTTGCCGAGACATAGCAATCAGTGACCCATGTGGAAACGATTTTTTTTCCACACTGAGTTTGCTGTTGGTTTTGCAGTTTCCCTGACTGTTTTTTTTCCACTTACTTTTATGCTGTAATGACTAAAAAATGCTACCTGTGGCTGACATGCACGGTGCTGTACTAACAGTCATTTTCAACAGTGTACTAAAAAGAGAATTATGGGAGAAAAAAACCCTAGCAGTTCCTATTGCTAGTTCTCCTCTTATTTTTTGTTGACAAAGTCTATTGAAGGTGTAATGTTTATGCTAGTATCCATATTTATAATGTAAGTACTCTTTGCAATTGATTAGGTTTTTAAAAAAAAAATTACAGCATGATCTCAGCCTTTTTTTTTTCTTACTTCTTACTCGATTTTTATTTTATCTGTGAAAAAAATGTGAAACCAAAAATATTTTCTGCTCAGAGAAGTAATTTCATTTGAGACGGGAAAAGTCTAATGAAAGAAATCTCTGAGGTTATCTGCACTTTTTTTTTTTTTCTTCTGACAAACTGGTAGTTGCTTGTAGTGAGGCTTCTGTCTGCCCAGCTTTTGGAGAATTTAATAGTAGCCCACATGTGACGCCTGCTGGAAAATTACCGAACTGCACCTGTAGGAGGGCAAGAAGGTTAGATGGGATATTTCAGTTTAGTTTATTTTCTTGCTTAGTAGCTGATATGCTTGCTAAATGCATGCAGGTTTTTTTCTGTTTAAAAAAAGGGACAAATTCTAAACAATCACAAGATGCATTTTATCCTGCATCAATCTTACTTACCCCAAATAATGATTTTTTCTTTTAATAGCTGTTCCTCAAGGAAAATCTTGAAGGAGGGAAGATTTATAGCATTTTATGCACCAACAAGTTTAGAGTTAAAAAATAACAAGGGAGTTAAACTATTTGGTTTTAAGGAAGGAAATGTTCTGTGAATCACCAAAAAAGCAGCAATTCCCCGATACTAGGGATCCCAGCAGAATATGAAGATGTGTGTGTCTCTATAGTTCTAAATTCTGGGACCTGCAGAGAAATCTCTGGAGGTTTGAGTCTCCATGAAGGAGGCCCAGCAAGTGCAGCATGGTCACAGCACACCCTGTGTCTTTGAAGCCAAGGTTGTTTTTGCAGTGGATGTGTCATGACTACATCCTTCAGGAATGCCTTGCACCAGGTTTTGCCTATGGCAAACACTGACCTAAGGCACACACTCCTCCTCTCCCTGCGATGCCTGTGCAGAGGTGGGTAAGCAAGCCAAAAATGCTGGGTGCAGAGACCAACAGGTTTTGTGTGCACTCCTGGGATAAGCTCTAGTAAGTTCCTGCCACCAAAATTCTTCTTCCCATATGTAACATGCCCAACACACAGAGAAAGACAAAAAATACAAACAAAAAAATAATGCTACTAACCATATTTATTAGTTCCAAAATTAAACTTGCTGTTGTTTGCATATAAGCTCACTATTATCTTTAATATGCAATGTAGTTGTCCCTGCTACTAACAGTTTTAACTTTTTCATTTGTTACTATTTCTGTTCCAGGCCAAGCAGGCAATTCTCGAAATGGATGCCATACGTAAGTTGGTTCTTTCTCACTTTTGTTTTAAAAATTAATAAAACCATCTTCAAAATTTTGGCTTTAGCTGTTGGTTTTATCTAAGATGGAAGAAGGCCGGGCTTATGTTCCTTGAATTAGGACCCTGCTGGAAAAGGCAAAATTGGATGCAGATCCTGGAGGGCTGACTGATCCGCAACCAATAAGCTGATAAGGAAGAAAGATAAAATTAAGACCCTCTGTAAACACTGGCCAATCTCTTTTGCTTATTCCATGCTGACTAAGTGTATGATCTTGCCTGTGTTGTAATGTAAAGTCCTGGTGGGTGCCCACTGAATGGCTGGCACTACACAAACCCTCCTCGAGGAAGTCCATAGCAATGTAATGACTTCTTCGTGCTGGCAAATCTGCAGCTGGAGAATAGTGGGGCTTGTCTTTTTGTCTGAAGTGTTTACCTGTGTGTGTCCCAGGATCCAGCACAGGGAAGCACATGTGGTGCTGCTGTCTGCGCTCTGAGCACAGCCCCATCTGCACGGTCCCTACTGCTGCATCTTCTGCTTGCTGCCTAAGATACATTAGCTCTTCCTGTCACCAGTAATCCCAGGCAGTGTAGGGGAATGAGGTCAATAGTCCAAGGGTATAAATGCTGAGGAAGTGCTGGAGTAGAGCAGGCTTGTTACTTATTTACATGGTAGTTGTAGAGTTTGTTGGGAAGGCTCTGACTGAGAAACTGGCAATCAGACATGATGGTGGTGGATACATGTGGCTGGGTTTACCCTCTGGAGCTGGGCACAGCCACTTGGGCAAAGCATTTCCATGGCTGCCTGGGTAACCAGCTACCCTACAGCAGCAGATCCTGCTTGTGTAGTTCAGACTCTGATGAGGCAGCTGTATTAGTCGTAAAGGGACAATGGCACTGCCTCCAAAGAGAGCTGCCAAGGTGTGTGAAGTGCCATCCTTGTCACTGTCTTATTCCCTGTGCCTGTGCTTGTTCCACAGATCACCCGGGCTTCCACTATATCCCTGAGGGAGAAATGAAATCATCCTACCAGCCTAAGGAAAGCGCTGCTCACAGAGTGAGAAGGAAATCAGGTGAATAAATTCATTTACCCCCTCGATGACAAAAGGAAAAACAATAGGGTTGTTTTAGGGGTGGGTTAAGATGGGCACATGGAATTGGTTTTTAATCTACACTCCAGGCAGATTTAACATGGCACAGTATCTCTCAGATGTGGATGCAGTATCTTATTAACTATGTTTTGGCTTTGTGATTTATTATTTTATCTACTGTTTGCATTTAATTTAAGGAATATACATTTGTAATGGTGGATGCGTAAAGAACAGTTGGTACTTTCTAATAGATTAAAGAATGCACATGCAGGAAAGCCAGTCACATTATTTAAATCTGACATCCCCCCTCACTGCAGTTATTATTGTCTCAGAAGTGGTTCCATCCTGATGATGATAGGCTTATTATTTCAAAACATGATTAGTGTCTTTACTTAGTGTAATGTTTGCCTTATGGATAATAGAGATTTGAGAGATGGTTATGCTGACTTTGGGCTCTTTTTTTTCCTCCTAGCTCGAACATATATCCATAATTACTCTCGAAGACACTACCAGTGTCTTTATAGTTGGGTGACTTCATGTTGCAGTCCCTGTGTTCCCCTCTTTGTCTCCTTAAACACCTTTCCCATTTGGAGTGTGTAACATTGTGTATTGGGAGTGACTTAAACAAGGCTCGTAAGAATACTGATGTAATGGTTTAACATGCAGCAGCATTTATGTCTGAAAAACAGTCAAGTTCTAATTATGTTTGAGGCATGTGCCTTTGTTTCTGAGGTGTTTGCTCACATTTGTTGCATTAGTGCTGCTCAGCCTGTGAAAGAAACAATACAAAATACTGATCAAAGGGCCTCCTATGTAATCTTCCACTACTTATGCCTTTTAAGTCCTTTCAAGATGTTGGTACCCTATGCATATTTCTAATAGGCAACCTCTAATACCTTAGAGCAATAACAGAAGTGACCAGGTCTTTTGAAAGCAGGAATCTTAGCATCGGATAAAAATTTATGTGTGCCTTGATGTATGGAGGGCAGCTGCTCTTGCATTAAAAAACATAAATTTTCTTTGGTAACAGCTATAAATTTGACACTTGGATAAATACTTCTTCTTTGTGAGGAAATTTTGTGAAAAAGAAATTAAAACCTGGCTTCACTACATGGGCTCAGAAGCTTACATTTTTATGTATGTTATAAAAAGTTGGCCAGGATGCCTACAGCTTTCTTTGGAATACCACAGTGGGTAAACATGTTGTCATCTTTTTCAGAACCCTCATCTAGAGGCCATAAAATTTTGAAGTCAAATGGTAAGCTACTTTGTGTACTGTTTACTGACATGGTGCTTCTGTACTTTGTAGAACAAGTAAAGACAGATTCTTTTTTCTTGTAATTGTCCCTAAATACATTAGCGGGAGGAAGAGGAGGTTTGAAAAAAAAACCCAAAATGTTGGTGTTTAATATCTGCTTTTCCACACTTGGGGTTTGGTCCTGTATATATCCTAGGAACTGAACACACAAAGTCTTGGCAATGGTGAACAGTTCTTCATATCACAGCAGTGCTGCAAAATCAGGGCCTCAGGTGAAACTCTGGTAAAGCTCATGATGTCTCTTTTTTATCAGAGATCCTATAATCTCTTTGCTCAATTGCCGCTGCGTTCAACCACCTTGGGGGAATTCACAACTGGGGTATTAGTGTAGCATTGAAATGGGCATGGACTGTTTGGTTATTCATTGATGTGTGTATTTCTGTTTCCAGATGTAAGTCCAGATATGCAAAAGGTAAGCCATTTCTTGTATTTATTGTTTTAGCACATTCGTAAGACTTAGAGCACAGTATTTACTGAAGAATCTGCATCCTCTTGGTTGTGTTGACCTTAAGAATGAAAACAAACCCATAAATGTTATTTAGCATCTCAAATAAGATTACTGGAATGAAAGCAGTAGAAATACAGCTTACTATTTTGGGAATATTTAATAAAGAAAAAATCCATATATTATTATTATTTATAATACAGTCAAATCAATTACTGGTACTACAGGATACTTAAAAATACCACTAGAATCAAGGATGTGCTGTGTATAGAAATAGTGTGTATTCTTTGGATAATACTATCTTTGCATTTATTAAATAAGACTGGAAAGTTTGAACTTACTCTGATATATCTGTATCTATAGCTATCTCAATCATGATACATCACCAAACAGAGCAGATGCAGCTTAAGCAGATTGAGCATTTCTGATTTTTACATTTTCTGTAAGAATTTGTATTGCAATTCCCAGTGCCGTTTGAAAGTTTTGTGTTGAATTTCAGGTCTTAAGGTTTTATTGAGGATGGAATTTAAGAAGCGTGTGTGTGTGTGTGTGTAAATGTTATAAACAGAGTACATTATATATTACTTCACTGTCATGCCATAACACTGAAGCTCATGATTCAATAGGGGGTTATTGCATGTATTTTTTCAGTTCTAAATATTATATGGGAAAGTACTGATTGTTGTACTTATTTCTTTATAAATCTCAGTTCAGTGCAGCTAACTGACTGAACTAATTGCCTGTGAATCTGATGTAAAACAGTATCTTACTAAAATGTAGAATCTCTATAAATTTCTAATCAAAGTTTCATGATTTTTTTTAAGCGGATCGGTGTTGAAGGAGCCATATTATCTCAAGCCACCAAACTAGGATCAAGTGAAGCCCTGCTGAATTCTAGGAAAAACGTTTCACTGGATTCCAGTGGGCTGGAGAGCCAGTTTCAAGAGTCTATTGAACCAGCCTACAGTAGTGATCAGGATGAAAATCTTCAGACTTCTGCGATGGAACAGATTGATGCTGATGATGAAGAAGAGTCTGAACAGGTAGGAAAAAGAGGGGAAAAAAATAAAATAATTTTTTTCCTGGGGAGAATGGAAGAGAGATTGAAATTATACGTAAAACAGCCATTGGGCAGGAATGAATTGCAAGTGTTTACAGCTTTCTCTCCTTTAGGCTTATCACAATACTCTCTTGCATTTTAACAGAGAAGATGTAAAAGTAGCCCCTATACAGAGAAAGAAATTCCCACTGCTTGAATGAGATTTTACTTAGTCCTTTGCCTGAAACCTAGTTCTGACAGAAAACTATTGCTTTTACCTGTTGCACACAATTGGCTTTTCCTTGCTTCTGGTGATGCCATGAAAAAAACCTTTTTAGGCCACACGCAGAGACAGTGCCTTCAAAGCAAGGACTTGAATACTAAGTTAAGATTCAGGCCCTGCTGTATGCAATGGGATGCTTCTTGATCTGTGAGCCTCTGGCAGTAGCTATGAACATGTGAACTTGAATATGAGAAGTTTTGAGTAGGATTTCTGAAAATGAGAGTCTTTATCTGTTACTACTGCACAGATGGTAGTTCTTCCCACTCAGTATGACATTTCCACACATATGTAGTACTTTCAGAAGACTAGAAGTCCAGCTTTGAAATGTGGCTGTATTAAAGAATCTAAGTTTTCAGGTTATTTGGTTTAGTTGATACTGAGGTCATATCCTTGTGTGGTTCATTTATTTTGTGAATTACCTAAAACCAGTTACTGAAATTCTTTTTTAAGCTGACAGTGCATTTCCTCTTTGAAATTACACTATTTGCATTCTAAATATTTGACAAAATAGTATCTTGTACCAGTGTGGTGCAGCATCTTGTAATTCTCCCTCTTGCTGACATGAGTAAGAACAAAAGAATGATTAAGCATGAAAGAATACCACCCAAAAAATGTATAGTAGTAGCTTAGTTTTTACTATTGGATGAGGCAATGGTACTTTTACAGGTTTTCTAAGCTCTGAATTGTTCTTGTGGCAGTGCTCTGATGACTCATAAGCTGTTTCGTCTCCCAGTGTAGATCCCTGACCTGTTCTAGCTCCTGATAGTTCCTCTGAACTAGACTGTAAAAAGAGCTGTAGATTCTATTACCCCTCCCATGGTTGTTTTTTTTCTTTAAAATCACAGCAAAACTCACTCCAGAAATCAAAAGGGGGAAGAAAAAGACTTAATAGTCAAGCTGCTGAAAATGTTGAAAAACGGAGAAGTCTCAATCTCAATAAATGTGAAATGCAGGTATGTAATTATTGTTTTTTACTTCTATGTTGCTGTGCATCATAGATATGTTAAAGAAAACTTTTTCCTAGGTAGACAGATACATCATCTCCTGTTTATATGATGTAATAATATTCATATAATTAAAATATTCATACCTATGACAAAAGACTGTTCTTTTGGGGGCTAGAAAAAACAAGTTATTAACCAAACCAATCAGCATTAACTTAAGATGAAAGGAATTATCTTTCAGTCTCTTTCCCAAACTCTGGCCAGCAATCTCTAAAGCATCCTTAATGTTGGCATTAGTGAGTATGTGGCCTTGCTGTAAATTATATCTGGATGAAAACTTACACTAAACAGAAAAAGAAACTTTCAATTGCATGTGCTAGAGAGCATAAGATTCCTTTCTGCTAGGGTTATAGGCAAGGAAAGGGAGGAGAACAAAACTTTTGGCACAAGCCCAGAGTCAGATTAGCTTCATCCAACTGTGAAACTGCAGAGTTAGCGTAAAAGGTTTAATCTACCTCCTGCCAAACAAATTTGGCTTTAATTACTCATGCATTAACATAAGCTACTGTCTTGTATTTAAAGTAAGATGTTATTAAACACCAAGAGTGAACTCTGAGCCATGGTAAGGATTAGGAGGCAAAGTAGTCTGGCACTGCCATGTTGGCTTCCTCGCTCTCTGTTGAGAGAGAGGCTGGACCAGCCCATCTCCACATGATTCTATGCTGTAGAACACACTGGTGCTATGGTAGTCCTGTGAAAAGAGGGAATTGCTGTGTTACTACAGGGATATACTAATGTTACCTGCAAATTTCAAATCTCCACAGAGCTCCAAGGACCCTTTAGATGAAGAGTCAACCCAGTTGAATACTGATCTTCCATTTTCCTGCACGGCTAGACAGCCACAGTCTCCTAGACAATTCAGCACACCCCAGAGCAACTCTCTGATCATGAATATCCTGGGGGGAAGTACCTCCATCAGAAACATCTGGACGGACCATCAGATCAGGCAGGCATTGTTTCCCAGCCGGCGCCCACCTTATGAGAACGAAGATGATGAAGACGATTATCAGATGTTTGTACCATCAGCGTCTACATCCAACACAAGTTCAGCTCCTGCTGGAGAGAGGAGGGGTTCTTCTGGGCGTCCGTGCAGCTGGCACTTGGGGCAAGCATATCAAAACGAGACTTCCAGCCCCACTCGTCACAAAATTGTTAGACGGGCCAGTAGTGCTGGTGAAAGCAACACATGTCCAGCCAGCACGAGGTATAAAACAGGAGAGCGTGGTTCTCGAAGGGAAGTGAAGATAGCAGAGGGGAGCAGTAGGAGTGCATATCCTGAGTCTTCAGAGGAGCTGACTATCGATGATATTGAGCATGTTTATGATAATATAAGTTATGAAGACTTAAAGCTGATGGGTCTGACAAGAAGGGAGGAGACACCCCATGGTCCCCAGAGATCTGCTAGAGACTCTCTGTATGAGGCTGAAAACAAAAGCAGCTCAGATTCACCTTCCAAAAAGAAAACAGCAAATCAAAAGAGGACCTCTATTCATGCTAGTAGGGAGGAGATACTACTCAGTAAAGAAGCACCGACTTCAAGTTTGGATGAGCTCAGGATTGTTGAAGACAACATCTATGACACCATACTACTTCCAGAAACATCACTATTGAATTTTAAATGTGATGCCTTAAAATCCTCTAAAAGGAGGAGTTTTTTGGAAAAAGACTTTGCATATTGTGACAATCTACGACATTTTGTTTCTGAGGAGAGCCTCCAGTTCAGTGAAGATGAAAGTCCTTACCATCGTGTTCCCATTGACAATGACTATTTAAGCTTAGTAGATAGCTCCTCCAACTCTGATTCGCTGTCGCATAAGTCTGCAGCAGATAAACTCTCAGAAGAAGTAGATGAGATTTGGAATGACCTGGAGAACTACATCAAGAAAAATGAGGAAAAGACAAGAGACCGTGTCCTTGCAGCCTTTCCTGTTTGTAAAGATGACATGCAGGAAAGGCTGCATGCTGGTAGTACACCTGAACTGAGTAAAGATGTAGAGTTCTCACTGTCTACTCTCTCTCTGCCAGAAACTCCTATTTTCCCTAAAACTGTGAAGCCCAGGGCTGCCACCATAAGTGAGGCTAATCTCAGGCTTGAAGATGCTACACCATGCAAGGAGAACTCTTTTATGAGTTTGAACAGATCTTCCTTCTCCAGTGAGATGCCTTTTGTAGATAGTCCATATGAACCTGCCAGTAGTGTTCTGTCCAGTACACCTGCAGAGGGTGTGGAAAATGACTTGGCTGTCATGGATAAAACAAAGAACAGAGTTTTTTTGATGGCAAGGCAGTACAGTCAAAAAATTAAGAAGGCTAACCAGCTTTTGAAAGTTAAAAGTCCAGAGCAGGAACAGCCAGCTAGCAGACAACAGAAACTGAAACACAAAGATCTTGCTGCTATTCTGGAGGAGAAGAAACAAGGAGGCCCTGCTATTGGTATGTGAAAAACATTTCTGCACAGATACTTTGCTTTAGTAACTTTCAGTGAACTTTGTGTTCTGAACTGGAAGATTATGAATTTTCCTCACCTTGGTCATTGAGTATCAGGATCATATTTTTTACATTACAAATGAAATTAATTTTCTCAGACTGCTTTAACATTAATAGCCCTTTATATCTGAATTCTTGTTGTTACTTGGTAACTTTAAGAAGAAATAGCACAACAGCATCAGGAAAGAGCAATTCATCTTAGGCTGGAAGTAGAAATCATGCCTGAAGCATTATTGACCTCTCTACAGAAAAGCAGTTATTTCCTTTAATAGCATGATCTTCAAAGTTTGACTAAAACAGTGTTTTTTCAAGTCTGTTCGCCTTCTAACAGGTCACATACATTTGCTCAGGTACCATTCAGGATCATACCCATAAGCATAAGCAATGGGGTCAGATAAGGGAGAACTGATAAGTCTTGCTCTATATAATGAATGTGCAAAGTCATGGATATGCAATAGCTCTGGAACTATTTTTGTCCATGATCAATGGAAACAAATTGAAGACATGGAGCCAGCAGACACCACGCACTAGAGTGTCATTCTTGCCATCCTGTGATATTTTTAAAAGTCCCTAAATATCTTATTTACCAGGCCATTTTTAGAATGTTCTTTTCCATTTTAACATGAAACAAGCAGCATATTATCAGAACCTTGCACTGTGTTGTGTCCTGCATGACTGCTCACTGTAGCAAGATATTTTATGCTTCTTTTGCTCAACAAAGTGTACTGAAATGCAATGCAAAGGCCTTTCCAGCTTCCATTGTTTCATGTTACTTTGCAGAGGCCAAATTTATTGACATAACTGAAAGCTCTTCTCTACTGATACTAAGCATTTTGAGATTTTCAAATTTTCATGATTCATTGAAATGCATTCTTTGTGTCTGCTAAATTAATTCTCTCTTCTTTCTAGGTGCCAGAATAGCTGAATATTCCCAGCTTTATGACCAAATTGTCTTCAGAGAGAGTACTCTTAAGGTCCAAAAGGAACTCGGGGCTGCTCCTCAGGAGCCATCAGCCGGGAGGTTTTCCACAGCCATGGCCATATCTCCTCCCTGTTCCCAGCCTGCCAGTGAATGCTCAAGAGCAGAAGATTGGCTTTTGCATTCTACGTACAGTAACGGCGAGCTGGCCGACTTCTCTCCGTGGTCTGAATCCCAGGACCCAAAGTCCAAGAACTCCTGTACAGAAGCTGGTATGAAAAGCAATTTGAAGCAGTTGCCTCCAACTGGCTCGGTGCCTTCCCTTCAGATTTCCAGCCGTTTGCATGTCCCAGCGCAGAGGTGGAGTGCCATTATAAGCCAACCAAACAAAGAAAACTTCCATCAAGATCACGTCTATAACTCGCTTGGGAGGAGAGTAAGCAACATAAAACCACAGGCATACAGCAGGTCGCAGTCCTCTTCCTCAATCGTGGTCAACAGGTCTGGAGAATCAATTGTATATACTAATGAAATTGATAAGAAAAGGCTCCATTTGAATAGGAACTTTCGATTCAACAGCCATCAAACTTCTGGAATTGCTTCAGGAGGTACAGGGCCAGAGATGAGAAAGCAGATCCCTGAAAACTGTTCAGATATGATTCTGCAGGATTCTCAAAAGGTTCTGAGAGTGAACAGGGCCTCCCCTCTGACAGCACAGATAGCCACTCAGAACTATTTTTCAAATTTCAAAGATTCTGAAGAAGGAGAAGGGGATGATGATGACTATGTTGAAATAAAGTCTGAAGATGAGGGATCTGACTTGGAGACTTCTCAGAACCAAACAAGGAAATCAGATCCTAAACTGCATAACACAGATGCCGTTCCTTCTGAAACATTCTGTGGCAAAACTATCTCCTGTACTCCTGCAAGGTCTGCCAGCAGCAAACATGCACTTACCCCATATCTGACTGCATATAGTGATTCAGATAAACTGAATGACTACCTGTGGAGAGTACCATCTCCTAATCAACAGAATATTGTTCAGTCTCTAAGGGAAAAGTTTCAGTGTCTCAGTTCAAGTAGCTTTGCTTGATGCTTTCAGTAATTTCTAGTTGTACTGCCTTATCATGACAGAGTATAGACTAGGACAATCAGTGCTGGCATCATGTATTTCCATAATACTACACTATCAGGCATTGTATCGCAATAATATTGTAGATAGATGTGAAAAGTATCTTTCAAAAAATGGTTTAGAATCCTGGATGTGAAAAAGGACACATGTGCATTGTCTGGGGTCTCTCTGTAGCGCATGTGAACTTCTCATCTCCTACTGAACCTTCACATCTCTTCCTTTGTTAGGTGTGATAGTCTCTGATTCTTGCCATTGAACCAGTTGTGATGCCATTTGATTCTTAAACCATTTTATCATGTGGAAACCTTAGTATTTAGACTTTCCCGTTGGTGTCCAGTGTTCTGCATCCAAAATACCTGCATGATTACTCTGCTTACGTACAGGTGTAGCTGAGCAGCTGCACCTGTGACTGTGCAGATTTCTGCGCAGGGTTCTGGTAACTACGCCAACAGGCTACATGTGCAATTGCACATACTTTTTTGCACATTACTTTTCATCAGACAGATTCCAAGTGTGTGGGACCAATGCCTATGCTACATTACTTTAGAGCAAGCTTTTTACATTTTAAAGAAAATCTAGTCCTAGTACTTGTGCCAGGCTGATAGCTCTGTGTCTGAAGCCTCTTCTACTTTCTGGAACTGTGTAGAAGGCAGTGGTGGCTTTTTATGAGGACCTGTGGAGGTGACACAGTCCTTGCCTGGGGAATGGTTTTGGCAATGGAAGGGGAGCTGCATTGCTTGTGAAGAGGGCTAGACCACTTTTGGTACCTCCAGTGATGGTGGTGTTCGTGCCACACAAGCAAAATCAGTATCTTGTAGCTCAGCAGTTGAAAACTGCTGTGTAGAGTTTGAGGAGTAGCTGTGTGTTGCTTGCAGTGACCTGCTGGGCATGTGTTCAAGTCCCAGTGTCAGTAACCCTGTGAGAGAATGAGGCTTGACCAGACTCTTGGGTGAAATATGAATCGTGGGGCATGTTTGGCCCATAGGGTGGTTCAGTGATACCACTGGTTGTGTGACAAGCCGCAGTCCCCAGGGCATGCATCTCCTGTAGCAGGAAGTGACCCTTCCTGATAGAGAGAGGTAAAGATATATTTTGTAAATCAGTCAGGGCTGACTCTAATCCAATTTATGTACAATAAAAGTAGCTTAAAAAATGAGAATACATTCCATTCTTTTGCAAATAATGTATAGAATAAATGCTGCCATTTAGAGCAAGGACAGGCTTTCCAATACCATGTACACTTACTCCCCTTCATCATCTTTGTTGCACAGCTTTGGATTCTGTTACTTGAAAACATTGTACCGAATGGAAAGCCTAGATACATCTACACTGATCATCTTGTGTGACTGTTGTTCTTTTTTGGTGCTTACATTCTTCAGATTACATGGATAAAGCCAGTATTGAGTTAAACATATCGATAAACAAAGGAATTTAATTGAAATACTATTTTTACTAACCACGTATCACTCCCCTCAGTTACAGAGCACTGTACTTCCAGAATAGCTGATTATTTACTACATTGGTTACCATGAGGAAAACCTGAAGTTATCAGTGTACAGCTAATTACTTGTAGACTAAGATTTGAGGACTTGAATTTATTAGAACCAACTAAATTATTTACTACACGTATCTTGCATTGGCTAGGAATTGTTATTTTGAGGGCTGGTTGGTCATGGTACTCGATAGCTCCTACCACAGGGAAACTTGTTACAGTCAGCACACCCCCTGTGATAGGACCCGTGTCTATCTAGTAAAATCCGACTGAGAAATAATGTTGTACATATTTAAGACGCCGAGGTGTAGCAGAGCCCATATTTATTTAATATAGCTTGTAAAGTATTGTAAATATGGATAGAAGGTAAATCTGTGGGCGCACATCTAGATTTGTTTAAACGGCTTTAGGAGAATGTTTAACTCGCATCTCATGCAATCAGTGGAGTTGGGAGGGAGGGGAAAACAACCAACCAACCAGAAAAAAGGGACTTCTACTAGTATTGTAACTTCTCCCAGGGACCATTTCATACTATTTTTAATAAACGTTGAGTATGCAAAAGATTTGGGTGCTTTTCATTGAGGGGGCGGCGGGGTGGGGGCGGAGGAAGGAAACTATTGGTTTCTGCCTGTCGGAGCTGATGTTTGGGGGCACTTT
>VZTX01001062.1:150857-229817 GCA_013400915.1 Pardalotus punctatus | reverse complement strand
GCGCGGAGCCGCGGGCTCAGCGGGCAGCACCCACGGGGCGGCAGCGCGGCGGCGGCAGCCCGGTAAGAGGCTCACGTGGGGAGGCAGCGCCGGCTGATGCAACCGGGGGGTGCGATGGTGTGGGCATGGAGGGAGGAGGGGTGAGGGAGGTTCGGGCGATGCTGCCTCCTTCGGTGCGTCGGGTTGGGTTTTGAGGTGGGCTTTTTGGGGGATCTCGTAGTAAAATGCCCCCGTTTCCCCCGAAGCGCTGGCCGGATTTGCTGTGGGTTTTGGTTTTGGTGGCGTTTTGAGAACGAGCAGAGCAGCCGTTATGTGGCGGTGACTCAGGGTGAGGCGGTACGCAGAGGTGTGCCTGGAGAAATGTGTCCCCCGTCCCGATTCAACCTTGGATGGGATAGTGTGCAACAGCATTAAATTGAACTGGTCATTGGCTTCTGCAAAGGTAGGAGCTATGAAAAATCGACTTCNTGGATGTGCTTTTTCTCTTGCAAAAAAAGCGGAAGCGAAAGCGGGGGAGCGCCGGGGCGGGGAGCGGGGGCAGGCGGTGCTCCATCCCCGCCCGCCCCCTGGCCCCGCTCCCACGCCGTGCCCGCCGCCNATGGTGTGGGCATGGAGGGAGGAGGGGTGAGGGAGGTTCGGGCGATGCTACCTCCCTCGGTGCGTCGGGTTGGGTTTTGAGGTGGGCTTTTTGGGGGATCTCGTAGTAAAATGCCCCCGTTTCCCCCGAAGCGCTGGCGGGATTTGCTGTGGGTTTTGGTTTTGGTGGCGTTTTGAGAACGAGCAGAGCAGCCGTTATGTGGCGGTGACTCAGGGTGAGGCGGTACGCAGAGGTGTGCCTGGAGAAATGTGTCCCCCGTCCCGATTCAACCTTGGATGGGATAGTGTGCAACAGCATTAAATTGAACTGGTCATTGGCTTCTGCAAAGGTAGGAGCTATGAAAAATCGACTTCAGGCTGTTTTCCTCTCTTCATCTTCCTTGCTGTGGGGGGCAGACTGATATATTTCAGGGGATCTCCTCTTTGCCCAACTGGGTAGGTATCATCTGCACATGCAGAAGGTAACCAAGGAGAGCTGGCCACCACTTACCTAGATTTTTTTTTTCCGGAAAGCATTCCTAGTGCCTGGCTGTCACTGGTTTTTCCAAGAAGCGGTGTGGCTAAACAGAGCTGCCTTGTCTCCCTTCTGCCAGTGGTTTTGAATGGCATCCATGAAAGTGGCTGGTCTGCTCTTGGCGCTGGTGTAGCCAGCATTAAGCCATGGTAGCCCCAGCTGTAAAGGCCTCTGCATCTGTCACTGCCCCGACCAAGGGTATGGAAATGAACGACCCACCTGAGCCAAGAGTGTGGGGTGATGGTTCCCTGCTGCGCTTCCCACGGTGGGGCTGGACAAGCCTTCTCATGAATTAGCACAGCCTAGCTATAATGTGTTGGGCATGTCAGAGCAATGCTGCACATAGCTATGTTAAAATTTTTTTTTTTCTTTGCCTGTTAAGGTTTTCTGTACCTGCCTGCTGAACACCAACCCTCACAGTTTGCATCCAGCCATAATTTTGGAGATTAAAAATCTATGTGCCTAAGCATTTCTGTTACATTTTTAACTAATATTGGTTTCTGCCCACTGATGTTAGGGGGGTTTACTTTGTTAAAGGTTTGCTTGTCACTGTATTGCAGCAAAGTCACTGAGAATGCAAAGAATTCCTTGGCCTCTCTTAAGAGAGAAAACCCTCGGCTTGAGCCAACACTTGCCATTATTCAGGTAAAGTATGTCTGTGCGCTCACTGACTGTCAGAGATCTCCTTTGGTACCATTACTTGTCTGAAACTTCAAAAGCACACAGTGCAGAAAGTAATTTTAATCCTTTTTAAGTGAAGAATATTATCTGCTTTATTATAAAGCAAAGCAATAAGAAGAGGTAGTTCCACCAGATGGTAGATTGCCCTTCTTGAGGCCTTATACGGTCACAGCAAACTTCACTGTGGGAAAGCTTTGCAAAGGAAGGGAACAGTTTTATCCTCTCTTCATTTTGTTCACATAGTCTTCCCCATTTTAAGTATGGATCACTTTTTCTCATAGCTTATCTAAGTTGATTAACATAGTTGAATTAAAGTAGTGTTCTCAAACCTTTATTTAGCTTGAAGCCTTTTTCGCGATCCTGAACAATGTTTTTATGTGCCTGAAAATGGGGGCTCCCTTCACCTCCCACCCCTGAAACAATGCCAGGATTAATTAAAGACCCTGTTGCTTCCTGTCAGCTTTGTTACCTTTGGGTAGCTGCAGCTTATCACTGGGTTACTGCTCTTCTAAGGAGAGGAAAACCACACTGAAAAGTTCCAGTCGTCTCAGAAGGGTCTGTGTGAAATAAGTGCCTTGGGTAAAGAGTAAAGAGTGCTACTGTAGAAGTAGCAACACTTTCTGATGTGAAGGAATCTTGTAGTAGTTGAGAACCATTGTTTTACTATTAATGTGAAGAACTTTCCATCCCACTGATGGTGCCATTTTTCATAGGCAATCAAAATCAGAGATGAGGATTGCTATCCCTGCAAAGCTGAAAGCTGTCTGTCCTTAGATTACTTGAGGTTCCAAAGCAGGAATGGGATGTTTGTCATTCAGAGGGGACCCAGACCCATGCAGGCAAAGAAGGTTTTACCCTGTTTCCTAGGATAGTGGTACTGGTTTTGAGTGGGCACACACTGAAGCTCTGCTTCAGTAGGTTTTAAGTTTAAAACTCACAACTGTAAGTATTTTTTGAGTACTGATAGTGAATGTAAGTAATGCAGCAACAGCTTTATTTCAGTAGGTCTTCTAGTGAGGCTTTCTGAACAGGCTTTCCCATCTCTTAGCCTCCCTGGTAGTTGCTAAGATTGATGTTTTCACTGAGCCCTCTAAGGCTGAAGCTTAAGGACTGCTAGAGAGGCAGTGACTTTTTTTCCTCACTCCTGTCAGTATCCATCCAGTTGCACCATGAGCTGAGCTATGACTGTGATCTCCTGCAGCCCGAGGGGTCTAAAGAGGCTTCCTTTCAGCCACATTTGTCCCCCAAGTCTGTTTTTCTGCATGGCCCCAGGCATGTTTTATGCTGGCACAATGGAAGGGATGTCCTTCTTGTTTACCCCACCTGGTCTGCATCATGAGGTGGCTGTAGGAACATATGGCCTAGATACTTCTGGGTGACATTCACCCAAGCTGTGTTCTCCAGCTGCCAGTCACCCTAACTTTGGTCTGGTTGTGAGGGCTGAAGCAGAGCCCATTTTAAATGTGTATTTGTTGGTGCAAAGAAAACTTGCTTTGGTCTACAAATGTTCTTGTGATGCGCTGCTCTACCAGTAATGTGGGCAGAACCTTAAGATTTGTTCTGCTCCCCACATGCCACATTGCACCCAGAGGAGCAGAGGGAGGGCAGTGAAATTATCTCCTTGGCGAGCCACTCCTGAGTAATGTTGGTCAGCATGACAGGGCACCACCCCTTTGGCATTACTGGGAATGAGGAGATGCAAACTGAACCTGCAGTGGAATGATTTCAGGACTGTCCTTTTCCTCTTGAGTCAACTGAACCTGAATTGATGCTGAAATTGATTCCTGTGTTACTTATTATCCATGTTGAATCTCAGTTGGAGCTGTGCAACAGCAAAACATGATTGGTGGGTGCTTCTTAATTTTGTTGAAGCTGAAAATTAAAACATCAGGATCCTGCTTAACAGTGGAACTGTTGCCCTGCAAAGCTCAGCAAAGCACCACTGGCTCCCCTGCACCCCCAGTCCTGCCCTTCTGCTCTGCCAGCCTCTGTGCTGAGCTCGGGCCTCACCTGTGCTGCCTGGTGGGTTTTGATAGGAAATGGTTTAGGGCAGGGACTTTGTGCACTCACACAAAGTGAGTGTTCGCCTGCCAGGGCTGCAGCAGCAGGGACTTTCCAGGGGACAGTGTGGTACTGCCAGTTGCTCCATCCCAGTTAAACCTCTGGAGCAGTCAGTGTGGGGTACAGTCCCACCTGTACTGGCACATGGGAGCAGCTACTGAGCTGTCCTTACACCTGTCTCATCTTCCCTCGCCACAGTGTGAGCTCTGCATGGTGTTCTCAGTGCAGCAGTATCCGTGCTGCCACTCGCCGCCCGCTCCCAGATTTGGGGAGTGGGATGCTGGTAGTGCCATGCCAGGAATGCTGGCAGTGTGGGGAGGGAGCGGGGGATAGAGGGCAAACCCTCATTCCGGAACTGGAGTTGCCCCTCTCCATGAAGCCTGTCCTTCTAAATGTTGTTTTTTTTTCACTATCAGCAGTCTGGAACTATATGGGATTAACAGGAATGGCCTTCTGATTCTTTCTTAGAATTGCTTTTTATTTGTTTGAATACCTTTAGACACAGACATCGTCACTACATTTCTTGCATAGACGTGCATTAGTGTACTCACATTTTAACATGTATTATTTTAAAACTCAATTTCTGTTTTGTTCCCCAAGGCACATAATGACCATTTGATTCAAGAAGCAAACAAGAACTTTGCCAAAGAGGTAAGCTTTAACTGATACATGTGTTAATAATCATGAGCTACTTGCCTTTGCTAATATTAAAGTCTTTTCTTTGAACAGGTTGGTCTGAGTGTTATTCACATCTGTCTTCCTGAAGGCAGCACCAAGGATGAGGTAACTGAAAACTACCTGAAGGAGTCTTCCTTTTTCGCTTTTGTAATAAATTTGTATGTATTGCTGACATGCATTATTATTTTGACTGACATCTAGAAAGTCAAATTAGGGTTGGGATTGCCTTGGTTTAAATAGCAAATAATATTTCCTTACTGGCAAGAGTGAGAAAAAAGTATTAATGGGCATGTGTGCTGTTCCCTGGAAAGCTGGGGCAGAATCAATTTGTTTTGGTTTTGAGTTTGGTGTTTAACCTCATACCAGCATAGGTATCCTGTCTCCTGCAATTACTCTTGTGGCTCTACCTGATTCTTGCTCAAATTATTCAGGGAAATTAAAGATTATATTGTTTTATTGGGGAGGAAGTGGGGGAAGAAGAGGGGGATGTTGAATCTGTCTGTTGATCTTTTAGTATTTAAATTATATATTAGGAAACAGACATCCACCCCAAATCACTAGAGGCCTGAATTCTTCACCTTGTTGAGGCACAATACTTAATATTAATTATGTTTTAAATATAGGAAACCAAGTGAAAGTAAAACCAGTGAAGCAATGTATAGTAAAAGATGACACTCTTCCTAGCTGGCCTCCTTGTGCTTGGCAAGTTTGATAATCCTGCAGGCTTTTGAGTTCTGTGTACTGTTTTGTTTTTCGGTACACTTTGTTCTTAAAATGTTACTGCCTCGCAGTGTTATCTCAAGAACTGCTTCCAGGTACATTGGAAGGAACTTACTGTGAAGTTTTGTAGATTACAGTTGGTTAGCTACCCATTTAAGAAGAGTGGGCTTTTGAAATGAAAAAGAAATACACTTTGTTGTTGGTAAATGTGTTTATCTGGGGAGTAACACAGCAGGAAATAGGTAAAATACAGGACTATGCAGCAGTAGCTGCTGTTACTTTGAAGTAGTATCTTAGAAAGTGGTTGAGCTTTCTCATGAGTGTGTATTTAAAGACAAAATTGGCTTTTTTTTGTTATTGGAAGGAAGTTACTTCCAATAAAATTTGTCATTGTTTGCTTACTCTCTTGCTTACTCACTATGGCAAAGTTTTTTTCATCTGCTGAAATCCACATTTCAGTTGTGTTCCCTAATGTAGGAAGGTGGGAGGCATTTCAATGCCACACACATTTGGGTTTTGCCATAACTTCCTCTGTACAATAAAGGCAGATTAATACTACACTACTTTACCATTCATGAGTTATAATTTAAATGCTGTGATGATGGAAAGCTGAATTAAAGTAAGACACAATTAAAATGGAAAACTGAATTATTATCCCAGAAAGCAGAAATACAGCTTCAAGTTTTAATTGCTCGGTAGGCCCCCAGGATATTGTAGTATATCAAGATTTTTTTAAGTAAAATGTGGATGTTTTCATGTCAATATTCTGGTATATACACTCATCCTTTCTGTTGCAATGTGTACCAGCCCTGTTGCTGTCAAATGGCACAGGGTCTAATAGATATGCCTGTTTTTGCCTCAGGACTCAGGAAACTAAAGAGTAATTTCTGTACCAGTGACATGCTTGTATAATCTTTGTTTATCATGAAGGCAGCACGTTCTCTTGGTTCAGAGTTGCAGCTAATCTAACTCCTGCCTAATTCCCCAAGCTTAATGTTGATTGTGTATCAGGACTTTGGGTAATAGAGTTCACAATTACACTGAGTAGTTTACAAGAAAAGCATTTTGAGAAGACATGGTATTAATGAAAAAAAACCTACTTGTAATCCTTTTCTGTTGGATATTAATCCAATTCAATTATAAAACTTTGTGATGCTTGCACACTGATTTTATTTATATGATGGGAAGTCATGCTTGCATGACATTTCTCACTTAAGAAAACTTTGACATGTTTTGTTCCATTGTATCCTTTCTGGTCACAGCAGAATAGTGTGGATCAGCATTACCCTTTAGAGAGGAAGTAATCAAGGGTAGGTAGTACAGTCTCAGATGTCAAATATGACCTACTATAAACCACTTGAACTTGCTTCTGGTTCTGTAATTGAAAATCATAAACTTTTCTGAGGTGCCTTTTCAACGTAACAGTTCTTCACAAGACATCACCTCTTAGGATCAGGGTGTTTTGAGAAGGAAAATTGGTAACCATATATGCTGGTGTAATAAAATGAATTTTCTCTTGTATAACTGTTTTTTCAAGTGTTACAATATTTTGTCTATGTTCTGTGTTGGGACATGATCTGGTCCTATTTTGAGCTATGTATTAACTAAGGCATCTTGTTTCTAAAAGCCTCTTCCAGAACCATTACAGTAACAAGCTTTTGCTGAGGTTTGGAATGATGAAACACAAACTGCTTTTGGCAGCATAATGTCACATAATATGTGTTTTGCAAGATGTTTAGAATAGAGTCGGGGTGGCTTAATTTGGTAAGCCATGGAAATATAACCCAAGCAGAGCAGGTTATTGCTTTTTTGTTTAGAATTTGCATCAATAAGCAAGGGAAGCCAAGGTGGCCATAAAGTAAGTGAAAAAAAAATACAGGTTTTACCCCATTCTAATCAGATTCTCCTTTTATCTGTTGTTCTGATCTTTAATGCTTTTTATTAACTTCCTAGATTGTCAGTGAAATCTTGAGACTTAATGAGGATCCTAACGTGCAGGGCCTTGCTCTTGACCTCCCAGAAAGCTTATATAGCAGTAAGATATTAAACGCTGTGAAACCAGAGAAGGATGTGGATGGGTAAGTGAAGCGCTGAGAAATAATATTACCAGGCAGAAGGCTGATGGCTCTGTAAAATCAATTTTCCCCTGTGCTTTTCATAAATGGGTTCCTTAGTCAATGTGTCTAGCTGTGCTATTGGGCAGTGATAAAAGATGCCTCTGAATCAATGAGAAGTCTTTTGCTCAAGTAGTTTTGGTCATTATCTTTTTATTCTTTATATAGTGTATATTCAGGGCATGGTCTTTTAAAAGAAATAAAAAACAAAGTCTTGATTTACTGGTGATACTTAAGGTATTTCAGTACCTCAGTAATACAAACAGTAGTCATGAAGTACTGAATTTTCACAAAAAGGATTGATTGAAAAATTTCAGAGAAGGTTTTAACTTCCTTACAGCACTCTCTCATGGTGAGAGTGTAGGCTATAATAGTTTCAACCCATTAGCACAGATTTCCAATCAGTGTTGAGTTGTACTGCTCTCTGAAGAGACCGCTGGTGTAATTTAGGTGTGTAAGTTACCATTTTATTGCTCTTGCCGCCTTCCTGCTCTTAGCTGCAGGCTATTACCATTTTTTTTTATCTCCCCCTCTCTCTTTTTTTTTTTTTCATGTCAGGAAAAAATTCAAAAATCCTTCAAAATAATTACCTTTCCATTATGTGGAGTACAGGAGATTGTCAGAGAATGGAAAATGTGGAGCATCCTTCTCTGTGAGAGGGAGTGGAACCACCTGAATTGCCCACCCAAGCCAATGTGAGGCCGGCAGGATGTGTTGCCTCTGTCTTGGCCCAATGTGCTGTGGGTAGCCCATTGTGACAAGTAAAGAGAGATTGTGTTACTCGTTCTAACTCACAGATCCCTTTCCTGGCCTCTCTTGAGGCTCACTATCTAACTGGGGTGTGGGATGATACAAATTAGCTGCAGTACATGACTATCAAAGGAATTGCTTTTGTGAGGGGTGTTTGCTCTTGGGTTTAGCTCATAACCATGTTACAAGCATTACTGGGATTTATGTTACACAAACTTTTTTTTTGTTAAATTGCCGTATTTTTCCACTGCAGATTATCCAGTGTAAACCTAGGACACTTGGTACATGGTGATGTCAATGACTGTCTAGTTCCTCCTACAGTGCGTGCTGTGATGGAGCTTCTTGAAGATCTAGGTGAGTCCCTCTATCACAATCATTACATTAATTTTAGCCTAACTCTTTTTCTCAGTTTTAGTCCTGACTGGGAATCAAATACAATCTGACCTTGTGGTGTTGGGTTTTTTGTGTGTGTGTTGTTTTCCCACCTGACACATTTGTCTCCTGCTAGTGAGGAACCTCAGTGACATCTGAATGCAGTATTTGCAGAAATGGGTCTCAGTCCTACAGATTTTGGATAGTAGACAAGGGTTAGCTGCCATCAGCAGATTTCATTTCACTGAAGACACACTAGACGTGAGTCTTGCAAACAAAAAATACACACATCACATGGGGATTTCACTTGACTGTTTTGTTTAGTGTGGGCAGTCAGAGAAACCCAGGTTTGCCTGTAAGTTGCTGCTTACAGCAAATCTTTTGGTTTGGATTGTGTTGTGTCAATGCTGACACTGAAATGGCAGATTAAAACAGTCAGGTTTACTATATGTGAAGACACTGTTAGTTTAAGGCAGTGTTTCAGAAGTTGTCTCTCTTAAAGTGATTCAGAAGTGTTGAAGCGAGGATTTCTGGAACAGATCTGTAAACCGGCGGTTAAATGTACTTGGTAACGATTGTGAATGAAGGGATTTGTGCAAAATGCCAGAAATTCACAAGAACAGTATTTACTTACTAGAATTTAGAGAGTCACCAGAAAACTGCTTAAAACCTTTGGCTGGTGTCACTGCACCAGCTCCAGAAGAGTTGTCCGTGCTGGTGCAGCTGCTGTGGCCATGCAGGCGCTGTCCTGTCCTGAGCCACTTTGCTGACCCTTCCAGAGTGCTCCAGCACTGGGTGGCCTGGAGGGAGGTCCATGGAGCTGCTGCAGCTCCATGCCCTCTGGAGCCTGGTGCTTGTGCCCTTGCACTGAGGGCCTCTGAATGACTTCCTTGTGTCGCCCAGGTGGGAAGACGGTGCTGGTGCTGGGAGCACACGGGGCGCTGGGTGCTGCCCTGCAGAGCCAGCTGCAGCGGGAGGGAGCTGCCGTCCTCAGCTGCCACTGGGAAGCCCGACAGCTGCAGAGTCAGGTGAGTGCTCTTGTGTCTGCCCAGCTCATCGTGTGTCTCCACTATCCAGGCATCCCTGTCAGCTGTCCGCCTGATGATCCTGCGCTTTGCTGCTGTTCCCAAAAGGGACACTCGCCATTGCAGTCACAGGTGGCACTGGGGTGGCTGGTAGCCAGTGTGGGTCTTTTCTTCTGGCTTGCTCAGAAATGGTGCAAACACTGGCCTCTAACAGAATATTACATGGAATAGCAGCTGCTCTAAATTCTTTATTTTACACCAGGAACTGTGAGAGAAGGAATTGACCAAACAAATGTTTTAGCTCTCCCTTTTGCTTTATCTCTGCGCAAGAGAAATGCCCTCTTTTTTTCTCATCCTGTGATAATTTCTTCATGAAATTACTTCATCTTCATGAAATTACTTTCACTGGATTTGCATCCTAAAAGTCTGCAAGTGCTGCCTCTCTTGGGACAAAGAAGTTCCCAATCTTTATCTTTGAATACCACTGTAATAGGATTCGAAGAAATTCAGGAGCCTTAAACTGAAGGATTTGCATGGTCTCCCTAGGTGCTTTTTGCAGAGCTTTTAGACACACCTTAGAAGTTGGTATGACTTCCTGTCAAACTTAGCAGTTTGCTCCTTAGTCCCAAATTTCACAGAATACCACAACTGGGGTTGCACTGTCCTTGGGGCATGTGCAGCGGGGTCCAAGCTCTGGCTGTAGGAGCACTCCGTGCTCCGGAGACAGCTCCTGTGTCAGACAGCCCGAGCCACAGGGTGGCAGCCAAGGCAAAATGATGGTGTCAAACCTCAGGGCTGTGCAGGCGCGGACAGGAGGAGGAAATAAATCCGAGCAGCTGTGATAGAAAGTTCTCTGGCAAACCCATGTTTTCACAGCTGCGGATGTTTTTGTCAGGTTTGTCTCAGCTCTAGGCTTTTAAGTGACTGACAGCACTTAGGAAACATATGGCTCTCTGGGAGATGGAGTGCTGTGAACTTGATCCTTGCCATGTCTCATTCCTCAGTTATTTCTCATTGCTTGGGGTTGTGCTAGAGGACTGCTCTGGGCTGGATGGAGTGGGTGACAGGGTGGCCAGAGGTGTTTCCACTGGTTCACGGTAAAAAATTTGGATTGGGCCCAGAGCTGTTTGTGCAGTGCTGTCAATAGCTGGAGAGAATTCTGTTTCCTTCCATCCAGATGCTTTCCCATAATCGTGTTTTGCTTTTTGGCATTCCTCATAGCTGACCTCTTGCAGCAAAGTCACTGATGGGAAGCAGAATGGGAGGCCTAAGTTTGAGGTTTTATGCACTTCAGTCTTCCCAGGTTCATTTTAACTTTTGGCAGTAAAAGAGTTTGTACTTTGCCTATGGGACTAATCAGCAGAGCCTCCTCTTCCTCACCTGTGAGCATGGAGCAGCGTGTCACCAGTCTGGATGTAACTCTGATAGTTAACTCTAGCTCCTTGATAAAATCTAATGCATGGAGGGAAAGCTATCCTGTTTCATATTCCCAGAAGCTGGAGAGTCAGAAACTGAGCACAAGTTTCCTACCAAACAATGCGGTTCTGCTGTCTTTGTGGCAATCTGTATTTGAAGTACAATGTTGTTAGATGACATGATTATAAAATTTATATTCTTCTGCTTGTTTAAAATGCTGATTAAGTAAAAACAGCTTAAATGTTCCCAAGTTTTCTTCTCTTGATTTTTCTTTGTTATTTGAATTTCAAGTAAGAAGATATGTTCATCGATGTTGAGGCTTTTCCAAGACTTGGAAGAATCAATTCATGTTTTGTTTTTCCTACACAGTGCACTTACTTTTCCTTTCTCTGAATGTGACACCTCTATACAAAGTAGCGATTTGTGTGCTGTTGTTTGGAAGCATAACCTGCAGTGGCATAATAACTTCACTTACTAAGTGAAGGATAAACTTGGGAAGAATATTAACTTTTCACTGGGATGCATTTGTTTTGCAATATATAATAGGAAAGGAAAATTTTAGCTTAAAAGTAGGCGCATTGTCTTAATTCGTTAGCCTCTTTGCATTGAAGCACTCACCCTGGCCTTAATGATGTAATGCCTTTCTTAAGTGGTTACTACATTACCTTAGACTAGCTCTGCTGATTTGTTCTTCTTTTTAAAAAGGACAGTATAACAACAAGTGTTTTCTTTATAAATTCTTTTCATTTTAATGAGTTACACAACACTAAGGTTGTAGGGCTTTTTTGGATGAGATTTTGTATTGCTATGGACTTATTATTGCTTCTTTTACTCATGCACTTTTGTAAAAATATTTTGAAAATGATCAAAAGGAAGGTGTGTTTTAGTTCACCTTAGGAAAAGTCTAACAATATAGGCATAGCTCTCCTAATAAGCAGTATAATGCCATCTGACTTAGTGTGCTCCTTTAAAGTTCTGTCCTATGGAGGAGAAGGGAATAAATATAAATAATGGTACATTTTCTTTTCATTGCTTTGATCTGAATGAATGATGGACACAGTTTCAATGTTCTTTTCCCTCCCCACTTCATGTTCTGTTAAGGTGAGCAGATTATTAATGTTTCTTTTTGTTCTATTTTGGATTTTCTTAACTTCAGTTCTTAAAAATAATCATCATGGCGCAGCCAAGCCATGTCCTTCAGAACTCCTGAGCTTCCTGGGTTTTCAAATAATTCACAAATGAAAGAAAGCATTTTTGAAGGTTCTGGCACATCTGTGCAAAATCGCCATGAAGGAACATTGTTCTTTCTGCATTGATTTGTTCAATGTAAAAGAAATTACAAAGTGAGAGATAAAGACATAAGCATCTGGGGGAAAATACTTAAGATGTTATCATTCTGTTAAGCTTTGTGTAGATAACTCTTCAAAGCACATTCACTGCACTGTGCCTGAAGGATGACCTAGTGACATACTTTTAGGAATATCTCCCTTGTAATTTTAAAATGGAACTCCCCAAAAGTCAAGTCAATATTACATGTGAAGAATGGGAGCTGACTTTTTAAATCCTGTATTATGTCAGAATTATGCTTTCTAATTTGGAAGGAGGTTCTAAAGTAGATTTGTATTGAAAAAAAATGGATTATTTTCTTGCCAGAACATGGGTAATACCTAGTACGTGTAAGAAAACAGAATTTTGTTTCAGTCATCTGAATTCAGTCAGTCATTATTTCAGCATGTTATCTTTAATGTAGTCCCTATGTGAACCATGTCATGCCTGTTCTAAGAGAGCTGCTCTCCTACAATTTTATTGTAAAAGAACTGAAAATTGGTCTATGTAGGTATAATTAGGAATAGAAAAGTTGTTTGCAAAAGCAAGGTTAAGAAGTATGAGAAATTTACATTTCAGTTATTAATTTCAGTTTTTATTTTGTTTGATCATGTATTTAAAAATAGCTTTTGTAGCAGTCCATTTTAACTATGGAAAATGAAAATTTTATGCAGACTTCACAGCAAAATGGAGTTTCAGTTATCTGTAATATACAGCTACTTTGTACCATTATCATTTAATACTTGGCTGGAAAGTGTATTGTTGTTTTAATATTTGGTATTCTGTCTTGGGAATGGGTGGTGCTTCTTAATCTGCTTCAACTTCAATCTTGGTGGAGAGGATCATATTTTCTTATGAGGTAAGGTTTCAGATTATTTATTGGCACAGCTCTTCCCAACTGAAAAAATATTTACTGGTCTGAAGGCAGGATACTACTGGACATTTGGCTTACTTTGTCTCCAGCCTGTTGCCTAGTACATGAAGGAGGGTTTGGCCTGATGCTTGTCATTCCTTGCTCTAGCCAGCCCGATGGAGTGGAGCCTTGCTGCCCAGGGAGCAGGGGGCAGGCAGACACATGTTCTCCCTTATGGGCATCTCCTTGACCTTCTGGCTCTGGCTGCCTGTAGCATCTGGTTCCTGTCACGTGTGTCCTCTGTGTCCTCTGTCTGGGGACTGTGGTGCATTTGCTGGGGAGGCTCAATGTGATGATTTCATGGGACTTTTTCCATCTCTAACATCTGTGATTGGTTTCTGATGTAGGAGATAACCCTGAACATGCATCCCAAGGCTTGCTTGCTTTGGTTATTAAACAGGAAGTTGAAAGAGTAGATTATGGCAAGAGAGAAAAAACTAAAAGCAAAGGAGGCATGGGCACAGCTTCTTGCATGTAAAACTAAAATTCCCTGATAGAGATCACATAAATTTCTTCCGAGAACACCCCAAATTCCATACACAAGTATTTTGCTTTCAGTGGACTTGCTTTCCCAGTTCCTGGATATACTTCTTAAAAATACTCACAGGGGAAAAAATGTCTCTGAAATGTTTGTGATATATATTTTATTGACTCTACGGGAACTTTTTCAGTAGTTGCACATAAAATATTATTTTCTTCTTGAAATAAGGAAAATGAAATCACACCAGGGAAGACTGAGAAATCAGTGTGTCTTCAACCCATGGGACAACTCTTTGCTGCCATGCGATGGAACTTTTTTCATGGAGGAGGTGGGGCAGGGCAATGAGATGAATGGTTCAGCTGGTTTTCTGGTAAAATTTATGGGTATGGGCGATGTTAGCTATCCAAACCACTGTTAGTGTTGGCTACAAAAATTATTGTGTTCAGCTGTTAAGAACATTTTTCAACATTAGGGCCGGTAGTCATAGAGATGAGTATTTGGTCCCATCAGTTGTTTTCTGACATTATAGTTACATTGAATCAATTCTGTCATAATTGTATTGGCTGAACATTCATCACAATTATTACTTGTTGCATACAGCTCCCAACTTGTTCATCAATTCACGAGGCTAAGTGGTGTGCAAAGCTCTTAGTCCTCGTCCCAGAGGCTTTGCATGGGAAGGCATCCTGACTTACAGTATATGATTTATAACTGCTAGAATACGAATTATTGTATCCTTGCAAAAAAAGGGCTGTGCTCATGCAACTGGGAAAAATCACTGGTTTTCTCTATGTTGATGTTGACTGTTACAGCAGAGATTTCCTTCTTTTGCAGGGCCAAGTGCCTTCAGCATGGTATTCTTGGTACATAGGTCGTCACAGCATCTTTTCATCTGGATTTCCTTGCAGATTTTTCAGTGTCATTTGACCTGACACTGGTCAAGCATTATGACTTACATATCCTTCTGGGAGCTGTGTGTAAACTGATATTTGCACCAGGCTCAGGAGTGTGAGCAGTTTGAATAAGGCTGAGTGACTGTGCACGGGCAATCACAGGAGTGTTGCTGGACATGTGAAACCCTGAATCAGCTCATTGCATTAGTCATTTGTCAAGCAAGTAAATCTTCTCCCACACTTTTGGCTTTGTTTCCACATGTGGATCTCTGAGGAGGGTTAGGCCATCCTTGTGTTGTCCTCTGAGGGGAAGACGGAGTTTTTTTAGTTTTCTGCCTTTTCCGCGGAAGTTGTGTTCTTCCCTCCTGGATGCTCAGCTGTGCCAAAAACCTGCTATCCTGACAGGATTTGTATCTGTTCTTTCTTGGCAAGAGTGTTGGGCAGGGTTGTGTCAGAGCACTTTTGGCCAAAAAAGAAGCTGGAACACTTGTCAGTCACTAATCAATTCGTAGAGTGGCTCACTGAGTTTGTGACCCTAGGAATTCTTCTACATTTATTAAAATATTACCAAAACTGCTGTATCTCTGAAATAATTTTTACATTCAGTGCTGTGCCTGTTTAGCTTTTTTAATGAATCTTTTTACATCTGCTTCTGGTGCTGTCCCTTATCTCATGGTGATTCTAGTAACTGGTACAGGGCCCTGTTTCAGAGGAAGTGGGGAAGGAAAGGCACTTACATCTTTGATTATAAGAATCTTTCTAGTAACCATTTTTGCTCCAAAATCTGCCAGGCTGAGCTAAATCAGGGGCACTGATTAGCAAACATGAACTGAGAAGGAAAAAAGTGCCTTAATTGGTATTCTTCAAAGGCATTGATCTTTGCAGAAGGGGTCATCTTGCATTCCTGTCAGCTCATCTGGTTTTCTACTGTCAGATAATCTGACTGTACTCTTTATAATTGCATATTTGCTGTCTTTCAACCCTTCTTAAGTTGCTCCAAGTTATCTTGGACTTTAGGACAATGGTAGAACTTTTTATTTTATTTTATTTATATTATTAAATATTGATACTGACTTTGACCTCACTCCCCTGATCTCACAATTTGTTCACCGAACTTCATTTTAAATGCTACTGTTCTTAATTTTCGTGGCAGGTAAGAATCAAGCCATCAGTTTGGATCTTTGTTTTTTGTTCTTGTTTTCTGTAAAAGCTTTGCTCAAAAGGCTATTGCTCTGTAAGCCTGAATATTTTTAAGATGCATATTCAAGTATGTATTTCTAAGATTAAATGCTTGTTTTGTTTCTGGGGGTGTTCTGGGCTGTCCCTAGATTCGTCACGCAGACGTGGTGGTGCTGGGCAGTACAAAACCTAATGATGTTCCTGTGAGCTGGATAAAGCCTGGATCCACCATTATCAGTTGTGCTCGCAACCTGCTGTCAGGTGAGAGGTGATAAAAGGTAATAGTTCCTGCAAGTGATGTACTTTGAGAGCCTTTGAGATGTGTGTGGCATCTTGGTGACAATGCAGCGTGGTTAAAAGCTGCATCTCTGCGGGAGGGCCTTTAAAGGTGTGTGCACAGGGCATGTATACACCTTTCTCTGAGGTATAAACAGGAAAAAGATGTGAGGTGAGAGACGAAAGGTTGGAACAGATTCTTCATACCAGGATTGTTAAATAAGCGATGATGTAATGGATTCAAAGAATTCAGAGGGAAGACATTTGGGTCATCAGAGGAGCTATTATGTAATAATGTTTGGTAGAGTATCTTATCCGGTGACTTCTGTGGACTCGCCTGGAACAAGGGAAAAAGAGAAGAGGGGAAGAAATATTAACTGGAAAGTGCTGTGAAAGTGTCTGCAGAGAGTGGTGCAGGAGGGAGTACAGAAATCATGTGTAGCTAAGAAGAGGCAGAATGTCTCCTGCAGTAATTATTCCTACAAAAAAGAGTTTAGATTCACCTCCTTTCTTTTGCCCTGACTTGTGGAGAGTGTATGTGTTCATTAATCCCTCATCTGAAAAATGTTACAGAATTTTATTTGGATTAAAAATAAGAAATCTTTCCAGAAGTTATTCTGCTGCTAGAATAACATGTAATAATAATTGTAACATGTAATTTTACATCTCCTGTAAATTTTTTTAAAATTCTGTGACAATCTCTAGATATTTTGTAGATTTTTGGTGTATATGTGAATTTGACTGTTCAGTGTCCGAATGAGATTATGCTGTGAATGAATAGGAAAATGAGGACATGCATGGATACCATGACTGGTTAATGTGTTTTTTTAAAATCTTGTCAAGATCTAGCACACTTGTGATATCTATTGATACAAAACTGGGGAAATGGGCATAAGGCTGAGAAAACCTAATTGCATGGTTTTTAAACTAGGGATATTCCCTAAGGACAAATTAAGCAGAGCTAATGCAAGATCAGGCTCATAGTAAAGCAGCTGCTGTTCCCATGCAAAGCATGGCCTTAGCAATAGATTTCTTTCCATGTCTTTCATGATGTCCTCTTGACTTGAACAGACACTGCAGATGTGGGAAATCTGTGTTATTATTCACTCAGTTGTCTGAAGGCATTTGGACATTCATCTTTCACCTCCCAACGCAATGCTCTGATCCTAGTGAGCGTCCCAAGGGTGGGTACCAAGCCTTTTCCCTTCCTGATGCTGCACAAGTTGTCCAAAAATAATACATGTTTTCTTTTTCCTAGCCTAGTGACTAGGAGATTCTTTGCATCTCTAATGCCTATTTATTTCCCATAGGGATTTTTGGACATAACTGTTAAGTACCTGTGGGGCAGGGCTTGGCACACAGGGCTCTTCAGCAGCTGCCCAGCCTACAAGTATGGCACAGTCAGACATGAAGGAGGAATGGGGAAGAAAGGAAACAGAAGAGAGGAGAGAGGGAATGGTGAAACAACATTCATACCTATAAATAAATAAATGAGAAGGAATCTCCCCTCGTCGCTCTAATCCTTGTAAGCAGAAACCTCTCATGTGAGGGACTCAGGGTGGAGGTGCAGGGCTGTTCCGACAGGGTGGGATAAGGTAGCCCCTGCAGCCTGAGTGGGCACCAGCAGTGACTGGACTTCATGCCTTAGTTGCTCTGAAGAACTATAGATAATATTAGGGTTTCCTTTCTCTGAAGGAGTGCTGCTAGAAAAACAGCGTTATGTATCACAGTAACATTCCTTCCTAAGGCAGGAAATATAAGATTTGGCATAAGCATATACATTTCTTTGCATTTCTCAACTTGTAGCAGTGCACTTTGTTGAGTACTGCATTTTTTTGGAGAGGGAGCATGAGATTTTTATCAAGATAATTTAAATGGAACTTATCTACCAAATGTCTGTCTTTATGGTTATGTTTTTGAGGTTGTCAGAACCTTGGAGAAATTCTGAAATTACAGCAGAAATGTATTTTACCAGCTGTAAAAAATGTTGGTCTCAAGGCTTACTGGAGAGGTACATGAAACACAGGTGTCTGACAGGAAGAATGCACTTAGTTTAGTTGCAAGATGTTTGTGAGAAGTCCGTTGTGGAGTAGTTGTGACTTTGGAAAAACAACTGAATCTTGTAACTAACTCTTGATTTTCATGGAATCTGGCTGAGGTGCTTAGAAATTGTTCTGGATTTTTTCTTGCTTTAGAAATGTCCGACTTAACATCTGTGGGGTCACAGAAGCTAAATGAAGCCTGAAAGCAATAATGGTCATGAACTAACTTTTGTTTTTGCTAGATGGTGGCTGGGTTTCCAACATGTGTGGGTGTACATGTTGTTTAACACACTTGCATGTTTTAAAAGCACTCAAAATTTGCAAGGATGTAGCTGAGTTGGGGAAATGTAATGATGTAAATCAAGAGAGCAGAGAGAAAAGTGCTCACTCCAAAGTGGCAGTATTCTTTTTCAAGTATTTTTTTTAATCCTATCAAAGATTTTTAAATTACCACCATTTTAAAATGTTCTGCAATTTTTTGTCAGTGCAACATCTGCTTCTGTTGCACTGACTATCCTGTAATCAGGTGAGTGCTGGTAGTGTCTTGCAGGAATATCCTTTATATGTACATGTGAGGAAATGAAAATAGCTTTCTGAACAAAACTTAAGGCTGCCAGAATTATTTGGGATTTGATGTCCATCTCCTTTGGGGTCATTTGAAAGCTGAAGCCCATATGGTTTAAGTATGTTAGTGGGAAATTCAACCTTTTCCCCATGTCTTCTCTATTCTAAGCTGCCTGAGCACACAGGTAGCACCTGCCAGCAGCTCTCGCTCATCTGCACAATAGGGTATGAGACAGAGGAGGGAGCACGATGTCTGTTGTTCAGCTGATCTGACCATAGTCCAAAGCAGAGAGTGCTATTCCAGCTTCCATCTGGAAAATTTATCCTAAGAGAGCTGTTGCAATCCTGTGATTGTCTTGCTAACTCTGTGCGTGCATGACTTTCACCTCTAGTTTCACCTTCACCCTTGTAAAAGCCTGGTTAGTCATTTGTGAGGTGACTGTGTAGCATAGGCAGTCTGAGAGAAATGGTTTATTGAAGGGAATTGTCTAATTCTAATGTGTATTTACACACATGCTAACTCTGCCCTGATAAAAAAAGTCATATTAAGCCAAAAAACATAAAAAGTCAAAATGTTTCTGTAAAGCACAGCTGTCTGAAAGGGGGTTTTAAACTTCTTTCTTCCTACTTCATTCATCTGTTTGGCAGTTCTCCTAGCCTGGTCTCAAAGCAACAAGAGTCAGCTTATGACTGTAATAGACTGTTCCAGTAAAACTCCTCTGTCTAAATCTAAAGCTGAGCATCTCCAGAAGAAATTGTTGGGGTTTTGTTTGTTTGTTTGTTTTAATTGCAAGTGTTAATGCAAGTAGAAGGGCTTTTCAGACACTTTTCTTTTATTAGAGCTTAATACGAGGACTGTTGCCTACAGCTTGGTTAGCTTTGTCACTGATGTGTAGATGCCTGCTGGCAAGGAAGTTTGGGAAGGGATCAGGAAACACGGAACGAGGCTGAGGGTGTCTGCTGAGGGGGTCTCTTGCTCTCTCAGTGATGGGTGTGAGAGAGTGGGCTGTGGCTGGGTGGGGGTGGTGGCTCCACTGCATGGCTCTGCCTGCCACACTGCCTCCAACGGGAGTGTCCTGTGCCCTGCTGCTGCCGGGACCCTTGCTGGGAGGGGTAATTGTGCAAGACAACGTGAGCCTTTTGTGGCCAGTAGAGAAGGGGTGAGCAGAGTGAGATCTTGACCAGGTCAGGGTTTGCACTTCAGTTCCCCTGTGGGGGAAAGGCTAAAGCTGTCAGTGTACAGTTGTTATTTTTTATTACAATTATGTCTACGCCCTTCAGAATGTGGCTAGGGCCTTGATATGCCCACAGAGACTAGGATGTGAATTTTGGAGGAATCGTGTCTAGATAAAAGTCAATGAGCAACAACAGAAGAACAAGCCAGAAGGATTATAGCAAAATGACAAAATAATATGTTTAGTTAGGGTAGCTAATGTATAATTATCATTTGATATAATGCCATTAGAAACAATTATAAGTGTCTCTAAAGTTGAAGTCACTCTGAGTGGTGTAGACTGTCCAGAATACCTACTTTTAATATCATGCTGATAAAGATAACTGTTGCTACTCAAAAAAATTTGCATATAATGTTTCTAAGTTATAATAATCCTATGTGGTATTTGTGATCATTTTATTATTCTCTCTCACTGTAATGTGCGTCTTGAAGAGAAGACAATCTTTACCATGCTCATTTAGGTGTTCTGTTTAAGAATATATATAACTTTTCACATACAGCTGTGTGGATTTTTTTTGTGTGGGTTTGTGTAATATGTTTCAGAGCATACACTTACGCTCTGATTTTCATGGTATAATCATCCTTCTGGGTGATTTCATTTGAAGTGTTAAAGAAGCCACCTATAATTTTGTCAGTAATATTGTTGAATTTCAAGTCAACATTCAGATTTTTTTCATTTGGACATAGCTTCCAAATACACATGCTCCCACTCACAAAAGCATCATGATTTATTAGTGCAATACTTATCTTTTTCAGAGAAATGCAACTATGGTCAGCAAAACAGCCCCGCCACTGAAGAGAGTGTTGGTTCTCTTGCAGTAGCAATGAGAATGCAGGTTAGTGTACCTTCAAGTGTTGTAGATTTGTTGCCCCTTTTGTAAGTTGCAAAACTTTCTTCTACAGTTTAGATTTTAACTTTTGTTTTGCCCTTTTGAACATCTTACCTGACTTCCATTTTAATAGCAACTCTTAATCAAATAGAGTAATACCTATTACATTTAATTAGAGAAAGGTATATTAAAAATCAGATATCTCATAATTCTGGTTAATGCAATAAAGCTTGGCTGAAGTGCTTGTGTCAATAGGCTAATGTCACTCACTCTGGTAAAACTGTGAAGATTAATTGTATCTATCTGTGTTTTTGCGTCATGATGGATAGAGAGTCCAAAAGTTTGTTATTTAATGTGGAAGCAGCATGAGTCAGTCAATGAACAATCAGTATCTTCCATTATTTTTAAGGTGTGAAAGGAGAATAGTAATTCTCCCTCTTACCAGAATAAATTGTCCAACTACCTAATTAGAGACTTTTCTCTGCCACTTATGTGTTAATGGAGTTGTTTCTTTTTGAAATGCGGTCGCACAGTAGGCTCTTATTTTGTCCTAAAACCATAAAATGGAAACATTTTTAAGTTTGGGGTTTTTTTGTTAGCCTTTGCCGTAGAAGTGTTCCGCATTTATGCTACAGCTGTTGTGTGCTGTTTTCTTGTTTAAAACCAGAACATGGTAAAAAACATGGAGCGATGGATCCAGTCCCAGCAGCACAGGAAGTGGGACCTCCACTGCTTGACACTGCAGCCCCTCTCCCCAGTGCCCAGGTAATAAGTTCTTTTAAAGGAAAAAAAAAAATTTAGAAAATAATAAGCAAGTGTGACAACCTAAAAATTTTCAGTGCCTAGTTAATTTTTAATCTGATGTGGACTACATTTTGTGCCATTCTCCTGTGTGCTTCATCGTGACCATGTGCTTCTGCTTGCTATCAATTTTTACTTTGATGATATGCATTGGAGCCAAGCTTTATTTAATGAAGACCTAGAGCTGGAAGGTTTCATTGAAGAAGGGAGATGAAGCCTTGTGCAACACCAACAGAAATACAAAAGATGAGAAGTTCCTAATGGCTAAACCCTGATGTAGGAAGGTGTTTAGTTAAGGCTCAGTGATTTCAATGGCATGTGAGTTTGTATTTATTTTCTTCCCTCAATAGAAGTACTTTCTTCAGCATTAGATTTTTAAATTCCTGTGTGGATGTGAAAAGCAGGAAGCATATTTATTCTCATAGCCAGAATCTTTGCAATCAGTTCCTGTCATTCACTTCCCAAGGCCCATGTCTGGGCCGCAGGGATTTCAGGTCTACCTTGGCATGATTGCTGACATCTCTGACATTTAGAGCAGCCTGAGCTCTTTACTGTGCTAAAGTGCTTTGCTATGTGTTGGTTGTGTTGGGTAATGGAGAGAGGAACCAATGGCTTGAAGTGAGGAAAGCGTTGACATTTTTTTGTGCTTATTTATGCACCTGCTTCTGCAGATGCTGGAGGAGCCTCACACCAGAAGAAAGTCAGAGAGAGCTGGAACTGCTTAGCCTGGAGGATAGGAGGTTCTGGAGGATCTTACCAATGTGTCTAAATACAATGTACAATAATATAAAGAGGACCAAGGCAGGCTCTTTTCAGTTGAGCTCAGTGACAGAACCATAGGCAGTGAGAACAAACTGAAAGCCAGGAAGCTCCAGCTGAACATCAGGAAATACTTTTTCACTGTGAGCATGACCAAACGTTGGCACAGATTGTCCAGGGTGGTTGTGGAGTGTCCATCCTAGGAGATACTCAGAAGCTTCCTGGACAGAGGCAACTAACTAGCTCCAGATGTGATTCTGTAATCCTGAATCCTACTGCTGTCTTTTTGGAAAGCTGTGGCAAAATATTGTCTTTTCTAAGCATTTTGATTTACTTTTCACTGACTCTTACAACAGTTTAATGGAAATGGACACAAGTGTAATTTAAACCAGAGATGCCAAAAGAATGAATTTTCTCTTGTAACCAGGGGCACAAGGGGGCAGAAATGCTTGAGCTTTTTCTGGGCTAGCATGAAACATTTCTAGAATTGAAGCCTGAAAAAACTCTCTTTAAAAAATAAAATTAAAAGTTAAAGTATACAATGTCATGAGTGTGATGGTAAAAAACTTCCAAAAAAGTATTCCAACCCTGTGACATTGTATGTTTAATACATAAATAATTACATAATTAATAAATAATCATGTATATATATATATATACACCATTATATAATATATAGTATAATATATAATTAGTAATAGGATTTGCATTTATCTGCTAACTCTGTAGCTTTGTCTTTTGTCTTTTAAATGTAAAGAAACCCTTCAGATGGAAAGTATCCTGTAATAAAATGTAATCTTGCAGTAATACACCACGTTTTGTGGAAACAGATGGAGTTTTCATTGAAAATGAGGCAAAACTGCTTAAGCACTAAAACTAAGAACATCTGCTTTTTGATTTCTGTGAGATCTGGGTTGAAGTATTTCCAAATATATTGGAAATGGAATGGAAAATTTTCTTACTCTATGCAGTAAAAAAAATGTCAGCACACAGGTGAGTAGATTTAGAGCCATCCTCCATCTTTTAAATTTGTCTGCATTTTGTAAATTATCACTTAGCATTTTCAGTGATGGACTTCTTGCTTAACAGTTTTCATTCATGCACAAGAATCACTGTTGCACATTTCCAGCAATACTGAATAACATAACATACTGAATAATTCTGGTATTTCAAATATAGAGAATATACTGTCAGTCTAAAAGAGTCAGCTACAAATACAGACTTCTAAATTATAGGTATAACCAAATCTTTAATTTCCTGTGTTTTAGGAAAGTATATTTAGTAGGAGGAAAAAAAGACAAATTAGCTTTGTCATATTAGTCTACATCCTTCCCCTCTTGCTAAATACATTAATTACTTTAATAGGAGAATAGTTACCCTGAAAAATTTCCTTGCTTAGATCTTTAAGGGACCACACTACGATCAACTTAGCAAGAATTTTCTGGGACTTGAGTTGTTTTTTTATAGTAATTTCTGAGTGAAAATTTGGTATTCTCTTTGCCATGTGATGTTTGTAAGCCACTCCATCTTGTGTTCTCATTATCTTTTTATGGCTAGTTGTGTTTGAAGTCAGACATAAGAAAGCCAAAGGTATATCCTTCCGTGAAAGCGGATACACTTAGTATGTCTTTGACAGAAAGCAGGCTCCAGGTTGGTAGTGCTGTGACTGAGTAACTCCTTGACCTGTAGTCCTGGATTATGCCATTGTTTGGATGGACGGTTTCTGGGTTTCACTTAGTTGCTGCAGGGTGAAAAGGGGGATACTTGAGAACTATAAATGAGCAATGGACCCAGTTTAGGATTTCCTCAAAGAATTGCAAGCAATTAAGTTGGCACATACTGATCGTTTGCTGCTGGATGCAGAACAGCAGAAGTCCACACACAGAATCGAGATCTGACTGTAGTTTTATGTTCACCAGTGGATATTTAAGGTCATGTAGACTGTTTGAAAGTTCAGGACATGAACCTTCATGCCATGTCCAGATTCTATCTTAAAAATACTGTGATCAACTGAAACTGCAGGAAGGAATTTAGCCTGGTTAGGCTAAAAGTAATTTTTAAAGCTGTTTTTGTGGTAATGTGAGCAGTTCAAAACCAAAGGAGACAACTCTTCACATCCTGTGTGCCAGGCCCTGGGCTTCCCTGCCACAGGAGCTTACAGCTGCTAAACACTTATGTGGTCATAATGGGCAGTTAGGTCAAGCTCATAAATGAAAAATCCATGAAGAAGTGTTAAATCCAAAGACCTCAGGCTGTCTAGGTCGGGAATGGCAGATAAAATAGTGTCCCCACTACAGCCACATCCCCTCAGGTCACCTATGTGCTTCCCTCCGCTGCTGCTCACTGCCCTTGCTGGAGGTAGTTTGTAAGCTCACTGGATGTCTTGGCTGAGCCCTGTGCTTTAGACTCGTGCTCTGGGGCCATTCTTAGTTTAGCTGTGTTTTAGAAGTGCATGAGTTGGTCTTCAAATGCCTTTTTTCCTTTGGTGCCCTCGTGGGGGTATAGCGAGGTTGGCGCTGCTCTCAGATGAAAGGCGCTACATGCACAAGCTTCGGGTTTGGCGACTGTTTTTGTGTGACTGTTGGCCAAGGAATGCCTGCATTTTTTAGTAAATTGTATGTGCTGAAATATTCTGTGAGGGAGGAGGACAAAAAGAAAAACAAAACCAGAAACATCCATTCCAGTGGGACATGCTTGAGCATCCAGCAGACACGTCTCAAGCTTGATATGAAAGCATTATGTAATAGTTGGAATCTGATTAAACAAGAGTTCTCTGTGAAATTGTAACAATTAACAAACACTGCACGTGATTTTCAGTGTTATATTAGGTGTTAGTTAATATTTAGGTTTGGTTAATAAAATGTGAGAGAGGATTGAAAAACTCATTACAATAACCCCATTGTTGGATTATTTGCTGTTGTTTTGTGCTCTGTCGTCGACCACCTAAGCTGAGAGAAATCTCCTGGCTCCTATTTGTTTTCTTTTCCAGTGATATTGAGATTTCCCGAGCACAGAGTCCAAAAGCTGTTGATGTACTTGCCAAGGAGATAGGATTGCTTGCAGATGAAATTGAGATCTATGGCCAAACCAAAGCCAAAGTACGTTTGTCCCTGCTGGAAAGGTTAAAGGATCAACCAGATGGAAAATATGTTCTAGTTGCTGGGTAAGAATGCACTGTAATGTCATTAATGTCCGCTCTTTCCACTCTTATTAATATAAACATGCAACTTACATCTTTTTTATAAGCTGCACAAATAAGACTCTTGAATGTTTTCATCTGTAGATTGCTCTCTTCTGAAAGTGAGCAGGTTTTGAACTTTTTTGAAGTAACACAGCTTTTGTTCTAAACTGTTATTACTGAAGTAAAATATATTTCATAAAAGGTAATTTGTTCTATGATTCTGTGAAATGTTAGCTGTTGGTGCGTGGAGTTTTTCTTACTGTTTTATCAGAATTTTAAATGTTTAACTTGGATATTTAAGACTGCTTGTATTGTGGTTGTTTATAAACAAACATTAACAGAGGCTACATGCTAATCTGTTGATATTAACAATAAATACGTTTTTTATTGAGGAACAGATTACAAAGTTTAAAAAGCCATGTTTTTTCTCTGAAATGTAGACTTGTCTCCAGGCAGGCTTATCCTGCTTGCTTTTCCCACGATTATAGCAAATGCTATGCTCAGCAGGAATTATGCACTTCTCTTCTGAAGAGCTTCAGGTTTTTCTTGCATTCAGTGACACAATTTTTTCATTCATCTGGTTTACAAAGTGGAAACTTCTACTTGTGAACAAACATGTGAAGGCTTTCATTAATATATAAATTGCAGTGTGTTCTTTATATTCTGAGTTAATCTGTTGGTTGTTTCCTTTTAAGTAAAACCATTCAGGTTTAAAATAGTTTTAGGCTGATCCAGAAGGAGAAGGCGGTTGTTAACCGCCTTGATCTACTGATTTCTCACCTTGTCTAGTGTTTCTCAAACTGTTTGCTTTACTGTCTTCCTGCGGGAGCAACCTGGATTTCTGGCACTGTCTGAGATGGAGCCATTGTAGACTGAGAGAGTTGATGTTACAAAGCTGAGGCAGGCAAGTTATGAAGCTTTCTTCAAAGCTATGTGATAGAAGTGCAGCATATAAAGAAGTTCCTGGAGGATGCTGGAGCAATTAAGAGAAGGGAATAACAGCTGGTTGAGCTTGGTTTCCTTCAGTAGAGTTTTATTTTGGTTTGGGTTTTTTTTTGTATTGGAGAAACAAAAACAGGTTTGTATTTGAAGAAAGTTGCTGCCATGTATTTTCATGCTCATGTTGTCAACAGCATCAGTTGGTCATCATGCTGCAGGCCAATCCAGGCTTCCCTAGCAACACACCTCTCACAGAAGAAAAGGTTATTTGAAAATGTCTGAAGGTGCTAAGATAGCAAGTTGCAAAGCCCCATTCAGTTGGATTTAATTGTGTCAGATTGCATGCACCAGTGCTTACGTTTCTTCACACTGCTTCTTCTCCCATTCTCCTTCAAAGAAGGTATCTCAAGCAATTGTCACAGAAAGCAGTGTGGAAGAAATGCAGAAGTTTTGATCAGCAAGATGAAAAGCTGGCAAAAAGTAGAAAATTTCATCCTCTTTTTGGTTTACATAAAACATACAAATGAAGAATGGTGTTTCAGAAACAAAGGGCTGAGTTTGGTACCTACCCAACCTGATGATGCAATATGTTGCTCTTTGTAACATCTCTGAAGTCGTTGCGTCTTGGGGGGTTAGTGCAAAGCCACATCTGCTGCCGCAGAAGGGCCTGGGCAGGGTCACTACAGTGGTGGGAACATTCTCTTCTGAGACAGTTCAAAGCTTGACTTTGAAATACTGTACATATAAAATATACATATAATGTGTGTTTATATGCTCTCAACTGCTCTCATTTGCTGAAATGGCTGTAGCAGATGACAATGATTTTAAGAAAAGCGAGGAACTCTGATGGGGAAATGTTCAGACCAATGAAAATTGAGTATCACTGAAGTGTGGAAATTGGGGAGTGAAATAGTATCCTCATTTGCTTTCATCATCTCCCTGCCAAGGCAAGGTCAACCAGAATCTGCCATTTGGTTATTGTTTACAATAATCAAAGATATTTACAAATTCTTTTAGAATTATGCAGTATAGGTCTTCAGAATAAATTTTCAGTGGTTCAGAGGAAACATTTAAGATACATGCTTATACTTAAGGGTCTGGTGGAAATATTTCCAATGTATGATAGGAACTTCTAGTGTGTGAAAGGAGCGGTGGGGGGGCGGGGGGCACGTGCGTGGACATATTCAAGAAAATGCAGTCCCCAGCCCCCATCTATGATGCAGCCAGCAACATTTGTGCCTCTAAATGCACATTCAGGTTTGAATGTTTCACAATGTCTAGGAATTTATAAATATTTGCTGCAAATGCATGTCTAGTTTATTCCTCATATGCTAAAGACCAAACTTCTTGTTCTGAACAGCAAAATGCAACTAAAATGTACCTTTTTATCTCTATGGATAGTTGTATTTATGGCTCTCTAAAAAGTTGCTAACTGCAAAGTCTTTTTTGTTCTTTCTAAATGCAAACAAATATGCCTAAGTGTTTCATCCAACATAAACTTTGTATGCTGAAATATTGCAGTTTGATTAACAGATCATGACACCCAAAAATAGGATGAAGACTTTGTTTCTTTAAAACATCCATTTTCTTCTGTGTGGAGACCATTTTTTTTTTTTTTTTCATTCTTGCTTTTTTATTTTCTTTGTGTTGAGCTTTCTCTAGGGCTCATGTTAAAACACTGTGAGGGCAGGGCCACAAGTTATCATGGAGTGATTGGTTCTTGGGCATCAACTGCCTGTAAACATGCTTTTAGTGTGCTAAACAATGCATTGCAGGATCTGTTAAATCAAACTGCCTCCACTCCTTGCCAGCTGAGAGCATGCAAATGAATGCAGCTTGTGCATGACCTAGGAGCTAAGTTTAGTGTTCTGGGTAACTTAATCATGCATTCAAGCGTGTAGATAGCATATTCACAAACACAATATGAAATTACAGCTAAAGTTTGCTAGAATCTGCCTGTGTGTGAGTGTGTGTGTGTGTGTGTGTGTTTCAACATCTTGTTTCTAAATGCTCCACTGCTGTGGCTTTTAGCGGATAATTCTGGAAACTTCTTCACTTCAAAAATGCAAGATGAGGAAGAATAAAAAGTGGGAATATTATGAAATATAATGCTGCATTTACCAAAAAGTTTGTTGGATTTTTAATGCTGGAAAATTTAAAATAGGTGCTTTTCTCCTAACATTAATATATTGTTCTGTGATGAACTACCTTTTCAGTAAAGTAAAAATGGAGGAAAACAAAAATTGATTGTATTTCTTTTTACTCTGTCGCTTGGGCTGCAAGGTGCTTAAAAGCTAAGAAAAAAGGAAAACAAAAAATAGAGGAAAGATACAGGGGAGAATAAGAGGGGAAAATACCCCTGTGTTGATGCCCTGAATTTTCTGACAGTCCAAAGTAAAGTCATAGTTGAGACAGTTATCATGTATTGGTCATGTCATTGTGCAGCTCCTGATCGGGATTGTCTTGTACAAGTCTGTAGCAGATTACAAGAGTTTGTAGTGGAGGATTCCTCAGTCTGTTCCTGTCTTTGTTCAATCATTTTAGCTTCATAGTACCCTCTGTGCTTTTGTATTTGGAAGCTCCAATCCCATCCAAAGGATGCCACTGCAATGCTGTCATAACCTCACCTCGATGAGGTGACAGCAGTTGCAAAGCTTCTGGGCTCAGAAATACATTTCTGATGGTTGTAATCTAGGATAGGAGATGTAAGTAGGTGGGAAAGCAATTGCTCATGGCCTCCATAGCCTAGCCTTGCAGGTTTCCACATGGATCACAGGAATTATGATCTCATTAAAATCTTGAAACTGCTGATACTTGTGAGATGAAGGTAGAAAATTTGAAAGAGAATTGCCACATATCCAGTAAAGTTCTTGCTGGAGTCACAGCGGCTGGCGTAGCTGTGAGGAGGTTACAGCTGGTGCAGTGTATCTTCTCCCTGTTTGTTTATTTTCTCTTTGGGAGACCTCATGTAGCTTTCCCACAGAAACAGCTCTGCTGTAAGCTAATGTGGTGTATAACAAACAAACAAAAAGTCTGCATATTCTTATCTTTGTTTTGATATACATAAAGAGAGAAGGCTTTCCAATGTTGTGGAAAACTTGCTATGCCAAGGAGCTGATGGCTGCTTGGTAGGTGGCAAAGTAAGTTTTAAGGCGGAAAATTATTGTGGGGTTTCTGTGTTTTGATTGAAAACATACTAAAGAAATTTGAAGAATAATGCAAATGGCTGTAAAAGTCTCTTGAAGTTCATTAAAATTTATTTCATTTTAAATTAGGTTTTTCTTCAATTTGCATAAGGTTAAAACACAGCATTGCATAATTGAGCTAAAGTTAGCCATTGGCAGTTGTAATTTTATACCCATGTGAGTGAGTGACCTGAGCTGCAAGAGTGTAGGCTCAGTAGTGTAGCCAGCAAAAACAGCTCAATGTCCACAAAACAGCTTAAGTGGATTGATTTATAAAACCCAAAGTAGAGCAGGTACAAAAGGGAAGATATTTAAAATAAGCTTTCGAAGGGAAATTATAGGAATAGAATTTTCATTTCAGGTGTTTTTTTCTTTTTTCTTTTAACTAATATTTAAAGCTGAGATTTCAGTAACTGTTGAAACTAAAAAATAACTGTTTAGCTCTTGAGGCTTCCTGCCAGTTTAATCAATGAGCAATGGCATGTTTCTGTTTTTGCTTCTGCAAAAAGCTCTGTCACACAGAAAACTCCCAGTGCTTTCTGGTTCATTTTACATAATCATTTTAGAATAGGGCAGTTGAGTTACCAGAGCATTTTAGTAGTATGACACTTGATTGTGTGTTATCTTCTGTGACAAGTAGATACTTTTTCTTCATGCTAACAAGATGCCTTCTGGTTATGCATTTTTCAATTCCGGTTTCCTTTCCTTTGCTGGATAGGAGGCTGCATCTTTGATTCTGCTGGTTTCATAAGGGTTGTGAAGAGTCCTTGTGTTGCTGTGAATGCCAGATGAGCCACCTGCCATGTGGGTGAACCAAGTAAATAACAAGTGATAGTGTCTCTGAATTCTTTTGAATGTGAACTTCATGTTTCTGATGCTCAGAAGTAGAGGTAGCCACCAACAGGATGCACTGCAAATGCAAGCTGTTCTGTTAGCAGTGCAGCCATTGCGTGCACCAAGTTTTTGGGGTCTGTGGAAAGTTCTTTACTGGTAGCTTGCATGAAACAATTACAGGTGTCTCTTTCATAGCAGAATTGTTTTCCTTTTGGTATTTTATTACTGTTGGTTTTTTTCTTTTTGTTTTGTTGTTGTTTTTAAATAATTGATAGCTTCAAGAGTTGTTGCTTTGTTAAGTCTTTGAATGCAGGAATGCCTCAGGATTACTCATATATTCCTTAAATCTGGCTTTAATGTGCAGGAATAAGAGGATCAAGTAAATGAGATCAGGACAATAGACAAAAGTGAATGATATAGGAGAACAAGGGGTAAAGAGAAACAGTGCTAAGAGTTCTTTGAGTGGGTTTTGGGAAACCAATGTTAGAACAGTAGTCAGAAGGGTAAACTGGGAGTAAAAGTGAGTTAACTGGCTGTGGTGCTCTGAAAGAAACACACTTGTGCAAAAATAAGGATCCTGGGACAAAAAGGAGAAGAGAAAAAGAGTGGTGGGAAAAAAGTAAGCTATCCTGTGGCAACAGTAAAACCCTGAGGGCTCTCTGTCCTGACAATGTAGAGATTAAAAGTATTCTTTCTTCTAGGAACTGCAAACTTGAAAGTAAAAGAAGTGAATTAGCATTCTGTGCTCCTGCAGTAGATCAGAAGGAAATAAAGTGGCCTAGGATGGATAAAAAAATGTCAGGGACCAAAACAGATTTTGAGAGTAGATAAAGGATATGCTCTAAATCTCCCACCTTTTTTTGGCTCTATATAGGTATTTTGCTAGAAGTCTGCAAACTCCTTTTTAAGTCAAAGAAGTGCCATTCTAGGATAATGGAATAGTCTGAATAGTAAGTTATTGATGGTGTTTAGAACCTGATGGTTGGTGAATACAATGATATAAAATGTGGGAGAAAATTACTAGAACCAAGTGCCCGAAGTAAGTGACCCATGGTCACGTAAGAGTAGTTCAAAGTGAAGAATTCAGGGAATCTCTTATAGATGTGCTTAACCTCATTGTTTTCACTGAAACTTTAGTTAAAAGACAACTTTGCTGAATTGGATTTTTTTCCTAGAAAAATATAAAGATGTTAATTTGGCTTGACTCCTATTGCCCAAATTTTTCCAGACTTATCTATCCAATTTTACTTTTTTTAAGTAAAAGCCCAGGATCTGATGACGCTGTAAAAGATAGATTTGTGAAAAGTTAATATTTTTCACCTATTTTCTTTGGTGGGACAAAGAAGGGTTTTTACCAATCTGTGAACTGACTGAACTAAGCTGAATCTTACAATTGCACTGATGTTTTTATGCCATTTGAATTGTGATCTGAGGATAGCAATATCTTGGAAAAATTACTAGTCAGGGAAGGAAGTGTTTCTACTTAGAGCTAGATGTTTCAGCTCAAGTTTTGAAGAGGTCACCGGATAAAGGTTCCCCTTTGACTAGGATCCACGTGCATGCTTGTATTTCCTTGGGAATGAACATTAGTTCTTAACATCAGCGTCACTAAAGTTCTTACTTGTCTGCAGGTGAAAGAGGCAGCAAAGATACGAATGGTTACATTTTTACAAAAAGTTGGATTTGTATGAGAGTGCTGTGGGTGGAAAAAGGACGGGGGCTTTCTTCTTTTGCCAATCAGAAAAAGAAATGCTGTGTGTCAAATGCTCAAATGAGTCATCTGAGAGCATTTTGGAGACATAAGATGTGTTCATACTTCAAGAAAGAAAAACCCTAGCACCCCCCCCCCCTTTTAACTTGGGTCATAAACAAATGTGCTGATGTTGAAAGTAGGGAGAAGACCATTTAAACTGAGGTGTCTCTTGTTCACTGAAGGCTGATGAAGTCATCTACTTGCAAAATCAGCTGTCATTGTCCTTTCATTAAAGGGGCAAGAATAGAGTCTCCTCTAGGGACAAGAATGGAGTGGAGGTTAGAGTCTGATTTGAGATTGGAGGTCTTTCTAAAATGCTGTCCTGTTTCAGTCATGGTCTAGATGTGGGAGCTGTAGTATGAGGCTTTTGAGCTTTTGTATGGATGATGATTTTTATTGTCCCATATTACCCTTAGATCTCCAAAACAAAAGTGTGCAATAAATCATGTTCAATTGAATATAGTGAATTTTATGTCCTGTTTTATTTTAAAAGCAGTTGATCTGTCCTTTTTGAGCGTTATGATGACATGGAAGCTGGAGAGGGGTAGTTGATTTCTAGAAACAAAAGTGTTGGTTATTTAACTTAAAATATTTTATTCTTTCATTCAAAGTTTGAGCAATGGGAATAGAAGATCTCATGCATTACTACAGAAAAATATTAATACATGCTTAGAGTATCGTGATGGATGGTTTGTTAATGAAACTGGTGAGACTTTTGTGCTGTAATAAAAATGTCTAAATTCAATATATTCTTTTTAGAACTTTTGCCAAAATAATCTCCTTTTCTGCTATCATAGTAAATTGCTTAAATAGAAGACACATGTATATTAGCATTCCAGCTTGAGCTAGGGGCTAACGTTGTGGCAGTATTTTTGTGAAGATAAAGCAATCTTATTGAAATTTGCTGTACAAATATTCTTCATTGAAATCAAAAGCTGTAAGTTCTGATATCCTTAGCCAGGCTGACATCAGCAAAGAATTTGATTAATCTTTTTTCTTGTTTTGCTAGAATAACCCCTACGCCCCTAGGAGAGGGGAAAAGCACAGTCACAGTTGGTCTCGTTCAGGCTCTTACTGCACACCTTAACATTAATTCCTTTGCTTGTCTGAGACAACCTTCTCAAGGACCTACCTTCGGAGTTAAAGGTACATAATATTTGCAGAACCTATGACCTCTTTCAGGTTAAAAGGAAATACTGCTTTTCTGCTTTATTTTATTTTTTTCTTCTTTTTTAATTTCTGAATTACTTCACTCAGTGGATTGTCCATGAGTGGTAGCATATTTGATTTTTTAATACATAAGTAACTCATAGATTAAGGTTTCTTGCACATGACTTCCTGTGCAAGGTTCACGCACTTAACGTGTATTGATAATGCAGATAAAGCCCAAACATAATGAAAGACAGAGGGATGTATTACCCAGGAGGAATTTTGTGTGAGTACACACCCTTTCAGCCAGCCCCTCTACTTGGAGACTCTTTAAATGTGTTTCTAAGTGTTGCTGTTTAATTATTCACCGAGAAAGAGTCCACATTGGATATTTCCAAACAATACAAGGAATTTATCAGTTATGGTTCAGCTGTGTCAGCAGCATACATTTGGCTAGATCTGAACCTTTTCTCTCTGTTCTCCTGAGCTGTCACCTCTAATCGTGGGCTGCTGCCTTTTTGCCTAGAAACCCTGTAAGAGCCTGAGGGCCAGGTAAGACCCAGCCAGATTTCAAGCCCGTCTTCAATGCTCATAGGAAGTAATGCAATCTTTTTTTTGCCATTTCTCAGCTGAAATTGGTGCCTAACTGGGCAAACACTCCCCATCTGCTCTGCTTTGTTTTGCTGAAGTTTAAGTTAACAAGTTTGGTTTCAGCTGGAAGGTTCCTGGTGCTTGGTGCTTCTCAGCTAAGACTGGTGCATGTGAGTGCTTTAATCCCTCCACTCAACTTGTGCATAGGCAACAGCAAATTTCTTTGCCTGTACCGTGAGAGGTAGTGGGGAAGGAGTGCTCAGACAAGGGTGTGAAGGTTCCATTCAGAAGCAGTGCTTGCTTGTGACTGCTATGTCTTTCCACCCAGCTGCTGCATGTGCATGTGTGTCCTAAATCTGGCCAGGAGCAGAGGGTAGTCCTTACATAGCCAGAGCCTGCACCACCCATCATGTGTAGGCTTTCATTTCAGATCAAGAATTCCCTTTATACTACCTGCTGGAAAAAAAAAAAAAAAGCCAGCATGATGAAGGAAATCATGTTTATTTGGGTGCATCACTGATCTCCTAATAGAAATCAAAATGCCAACAGTGTGTCATCATTGCTGTATGTTTCACTTTGTGTGTTTAAAGATGGTTGTTTTTCTCCAAAACTGATGAGACACTGATGTGACCATGTGCTTCCCTGTGCAGGTGGAGCAGCTGGTGGTGGATATGCTCAAGTGATCCCCATGGAGGAGGTGAGACAGCCTCAACTTGCATTCTGTGATATGGTTTAATGGGCATGATGGTATTCAGATGGACATTGGACTGGTGATCTTGGACATTTTTTCCAACCTTTATGATTCTGTGATATTCACAGTGCTTGTTTGGAGATGCATGACAGTTTCATGCCAAGAGAGCCTAATTTAGAGCACAGCAAAACCTCTCTATGGCCAAAACTGGTGAAGACCACCTTGACCATGCAGAGCTGGTCCAAGCAGAGTTCTAATGTCAGCCCTGAAGTGCCATTAAAACTGACCTTCCAACTCCTGTGGGACACATAAAAAATACAGTACCTATGTAACACAAGTCTTAATTTATTCCAAGATGCTCATTTCAGAGTTTTCACAAAACTTTGTTAATCAAGCCTTGTATCAGCAAAGTTCATGCCTGTATGGTTCGGGGCTGTTCTCCTGCAGCTCACAGAAAGCTGGCACGCACCCTCAAAGCCAGCATGCATGCTGTGCTCGGGGGCAGATTCAGCAGGAATCCATGCCTCTGGTCCAGGTCAAATTGTACTTACTAACACTAAACTGATTCAGTATTAATGATGTGGAACTGTAGCCCTTGGCTTCTTATTCTTGAATCATTTAGCAAAGAATGAAGATGTTCTGGTTTTGTGTAGCTACACTTAGTTTACGAATACTCAGTGAAAACAAGTCCTTCATATTGCTCAGTGTATTTTCACCTGGGAATCTTTAGCCTACACTGAGAGCTGACTAATCAGAGCTGAAGTCTCAAGGAGACTGCAACGATTGCTGATTCTAATTTGTCTTAATGAATTGAATTAAATATTTTCTTATAAAAAGATCTTGTTGTTTCCCCCTTCTAGTTCAATCTTCATTTGACTGGAGATATTCATGCTATAACTGCTGCAAATAATTTGCTGGCTGCTGCTATTGATGCTAGGATCTTGCATGAAAATACTCAATCTGATAAGGTGAGAATTATTTTCTCCTATCCAGATCATATTTTTTCTTTTCAGTTTTTCAATAAAATGCATTTCAGAGAAAAACACGTTGTTTATAATTTTATATTTTCACCATGTGAACAGTAACTGTTGCTGAAGCCATTCTATGTTCTGATGGGAAATTTTCCTTGTACAATATATTTTTCTGGCAAATAATTATCATAAGGTAGCCTTAAGATAAGGATCCTATGCCCAGAACATTGACAAATATTTCAGACTGTACTAAATGGTATAGTGAAACATATTTTCCCTATTTATAATCTTATTCTTTGCAGTAATTTGTAGACTCACTTTAAAGTTACAAGTCATATTTCTGATACGTAGTTGGGTAGGATGTACCTTAAGAAGAAGGAGTTATGGGGAAAATAATCTAGATCCTTGTCCCTCTACTAAATATGTTTTGACCTTAAAACATATCTTACTGGGGCCTTTAAAGAGAAGGGAGAAGATCAAAGAAGTAGCCTCTTCTTTCTGTCTGCAGTGTTAAAACTGAGCAGGGTTATATCCCCTTTGCTTGGTATGCTTGGTATGATACAAGTGTACATTTAGGCAAATTTGGAACTTAAAATTATAATTTAAATACTTTGGGCCTTGGTTAAAGTTTTAAAAGGTTTCCAGTTTCTTTTTTTTCTTTTTTTTTTTTTTGTGAAACAGAGCAATTGGATTGACACTGTTAAATCATAGACGTGGCTCAGAACCCTGCCACCTTCTCAGAATTTTTAAATCTCTAACCAGAAGCCCGCAACTTATTTGGTTAGGAAATTCTTACTAAAATTACGTGGAATAAATTTTAAAAGCATTAGTTTTTTATAACTTTTTCTTTCAACTTCCTGTGTGTTTTTTCTAGTCTTTGTATAATAGGCTTGTTCCAGTAGTTAATGGCGTGAGAGGATTTTCTGCTATTCAGCTTGCCCGTCTGAGGGTAAGTTGTTAATTCAGTCTCTCCTCAATTATAGTGCCCCTTCATGCAATGTATTCTCTTACACAACTTCTTTAAAATTATTTGATGTATGGGACCGAGTTTGTATAAAGTCTCATGAATGTATCAAGTCTAGACTTTTTTTCTGAAAGCACCATCCTTGGAGTAATAGGATCTGGGTCTGATATTATTTTTATAACTAACATTTTTGCTATTCTTTTCTCCTGAAATAAACCAGTAATATTTTTAAATGCTGTGTCTTTTCTGATGAAATATTGAAGTTAGTTTTTGAAATATTTTTCCAATTATGGTATAGTCACATTTGAAAGCTCACATTCTTTGGTTTTGCAATAGTTTCTGATTTTGAAAGTTTAATATAGCATATACTTCTGGGGTTTTATTGATGTCAGTTTGACAGTGTTCTTCCTTCAAGGGGTACATTTGTATGCACAGTATATTTTTGCATCCCATCTTGCTTGCTGAATGCTTCCAGAAGAGCTTCCTGTGCAATTCATGTATGAATAACATATCTGGATTTGAGACTGCTGTTCTGATAGATACCTAGAGAGGAACATAGTCCACCAGTGTAGGAGAAAGGGAATATGAGCCACTGGAATACGACCCTTAAGGACAGCTCCAGTGCTTCTGTGACCCATTCCATGTTGGTTGTTGGATTATGAGTCCTGACTGGTCGTGATTCAGAATTTTGGAATATTTTCACTTTGTTCTTGTTTACACTGTTACAGATAACAGGTTAGGGAAAGAGGGGGAGTGTTTGCTTTATTCGTGACATACCAACTATCTCTACATTTGAAATGTATTTCTCTCTTCAGATGAGCTACAACTGAATAAAGAAAATTTGGCTTTATAATGTTGAAATACATGAATCATGATTTCTGATATAATTGAATTATTTTGCTGTGAATTATTCTCAGTATAATGATTCCTTATATCTAACAAAATGTCAATTGTAAAGACACCATTAAGGGATCAAGTTCCATTTTTCTCAAAAGAGGATCACTAAGATTGAAACTCCTCACTTACCTGTGTGGGGTTGATAAGCCAGAGCAGCTAAACCATTTGAAACAAATAAGCCATTTCATTGCACTTGAACTTGTTTTATGCTAGAGGCTGGGAATAAACAAGACCAATCCTGAGACTTTAACAGAAGAGGAGATCAGCAAATTTGTGCGCCTTGACATTGACCCATCAACCATAACATGGCAAAGAGGTATGTAGTCAGAAAACCTCACTTCATCTTGGATTTCATCATAACTTATTTCCTTATTTGCTTAATTTTACCTGAATCAGAGCTGTTTCTGCTCTGACTGTAAGAATAGCTATTTGCAAGTGGGAAGTGTGGGTGCATAACAAATGCAGGTGTAGCACATTGCTGTCAGCTTGGTTAAATATCTGCAATAACTCAAGATACTTTGCTAAAATTCTGAAAGATAGGTTTCTTTGATGGTTTAAATACATCCCTGGTCTCTCTCACATTAGGTAATACTTCTCCAGACATACGAAATTGTCTTTTCTGTGCATTTTGCAAATCTTGGCCATTCTTTTCTTAACTTTTCTATTATGGTTCTAGATTACTTGTGTTTATTCTTCTTTATTTTGGTGCCTCATCCATCCAAGCTCAGCAGCCTGGGTAGAGATAGATTGGGTAGTCAAGATGCTCAATAAGCTTAAGGGATTATGAGTTTTTCTGATTTTTTAAGTCTCTTGAGTTGTTTACTTCATTAGGAAAAAGAGGTGAAAAATGTGGTTCTGTTGCCAAGCAAACTGATATCCACTCTGATACCCTTAGACGATTCCCCTCTGCTTTTTCCAGGTCTAGTGCTGGGTCAAATTTCAGTGTTTACCTCAGTTTCTATACCTTTTTCTTCTTTAGGGAAGTAAACTCTGCATAAAGTTTTGGGCTAAATACCACAGGGTTTTATTTTCCTTCTTGGTTCTCAAACACTAAAGTTATCACTGTTAAATGGAATGTGTTGTGATGCTTAGAAAAGAAGGTGAATCTATTGAGAAGGGAGGAGTCTTGGCCATGATTTACTCTGCCCTTTGTGTGCATGTCATCTCAGACTTGGGATATTTTTCTCAAGATAATTCTGGGGATGTGGCATAAGATGTTTTTTATTAGTCACACAGTGTATCTGGAAGAGACCTGTGTTAGGATGAAGAAGTAATATAAATGTTTAGTGTAATATGACTCCTCATTTGTATCAGCATGGGTTTGGGAGGAGGCAACATTGCTCAACAGCTGTTAACCTCAAGTGAGTTATTTCATTAATCTCAAACAATGTTAGTGAAATTTCTATTCCACACAGCTCTATATGATGTACATACCTTAAACACTGCAGAAAAAAAAATTGATTTAGGAATGTTTTAGATAACTTGGAGAATATTTTATTTAGGACTGTTTCTGCAGTCCATATGTCTATGAATCTTGTTACATACCAGGGAATTCGTAGGGAAGAAGAGTTAAGCTATCGGACTTTCTGAAAATTAATTTTAGTCAGGACCTGTTTCCATAAAATATCACAGACTTTCAGTTCATTGTCAGCTTACACTAACTTGAAAACGTACAGTATACTGAAAAGTGGGAAAGCTTCCCCCTTCTTTGTCTTCCCCTGATATTCAGATTCTGTTTACATCTCTGGAGGATAAGGAGGTGGATACATTAAATCTGACAGTTGCTTAAACCTAAACCTTAGTGAAAGGTTTACTTTGGGTAAAGGAAGAAGGGAAATTTGGAGAAGGAAAAATTGCTTTTGTGGCAAAACCAGTTATTTCTTATTTTATTACTCTCTAGTGCAGCTATTAGAATCTTCTTGGGGAAAGAGTGATCACAGTGAGAAAGTAAGTATATCTCAGTGACCAGGAATTGCAGGGGCAGTTACATTTCATGGTAAGGCTGTTTAGGTTACATGATTTCATGAGGAAGGACCAGACCAAAAAGCAGCTCACTGGCTGTCCATGCTGGTTGGAAGGCTTGTTCCTGCCCTCAAGAGTGCCCATGTAGACAGGAAAGATATTTCCTGGCTGTAAGACTAAGCTTCCGAGGAAGAGAAGGGAGAAGTTTGTGCTGGAGAGGTCAGCTTGTCATATGGCTTCAGGGTGGCATATGGTGCCACAGCTTGGTGTGAGGCTACAGCTTCCTTGTACCAGGCTCTGTTCTGCAATTTCTGCCAGGAGTGCAGTATTTTAGAGTATGAATGTGTATATTTAGAAACAAAATGAGTTAGCCAAATCTGTGTTGCACCATTCCTTAAATGGAATTCCTAAAGAAATTAGGGGCCTAAAGACCATGTAGAAATAAGAAGGTATGTGTGGTATTTACAACAGCCCCAAGAGAAATGCCCAAGAAGGGGGGAAGTGACTTAAATCTTGGTTTTGTTCCAGCTCACTCACAACCTTGAATTGGGGTTGTGTAAGATTGAGATTCAAAGTCCCTCTTGTTCTTGGGTAATTATGTCATCCTTTTCTGTACAGACAGTTTTGTTAATCTCCAAAAGCAGCAGGAAAACTGGAAGGAGCTGATTCCGCTGACCTTGAGTGCAGACAACTTCTCTGGAGGTTCTTGGATTGTCTGCTTATAAGTGAACAGGACTTAAGTCTACCAGAAGATTGATTTCATTGCCAAGCTACAAGCTGAACTTACCAGGAGTGCCTTGCACCTTTTATTTTAGGGCTGGTGCAAACTTAAACATTTCCAGGCCTACAGAGCCTGTGAGAAAGGGTCTGTTTTTGCATTCTGCAGGAATTGACATGCCCCTTGTCCTATCACTATATACCCTTGTAAAGAGTCCCTCTCTCACCCTTTAGGTACTGGAAGGTGCTATAAGGTTTCCCTGGACCCTTCTCTTCTCCAGGCTGAGCAGCCCCAACTCTCTCAGCCTGTCTTCATAACAGAGGTGCATAATAGAAATACAATTATCAGAAATTGAAGTTGTCTTAGATAGCAGATGTTTTATCTTGACAGTTGAACAAAACAAACCAACCTTCCTTTGAATGCTGTGCAGCTGAATGTGGAGTTAGTTACTGTGACGTGTGTGAAAGATACTTGTCTGGAAGAACCAACCTGACAGCATAATCGTCCTTTAAAATAGGAACTGCCTAAGTCTGACCAACATCATGCAGTCTTAAAATCAATTCTTAACAAGTCAGTGATGAAGCAGATGATTTGGAGTAGATCTTGTGCTTTGTTACTAAGACTGATTTTTCTCATGTAGGTAAAATACCAAGTTTTATGTTAGAATACTAAAAATCTGTTAGCTTCAAATGCTGTTCAAATAAACTGTATTTGAGTTGTTTCAACCTGTCATCAAATGGCATCATCTAGAAGGGAGCAACCAAGTCAGTGCCAGTGCTAACAGGCAGAAGTGTGGCTATGTGGTTCCACTGTTGGAGCAGTCAAATCTTACATGTGTAACAACAGGTATGTCTGGAAAAACCCATATTCCTGAGTCCTTGTTGACATGCTTTGCTTTTGCTGTTCCCTTATTTCAGTGGTGGATACAAATGACAGATTCCTGCGCAAAATAACAGTTGGGCAGGCGAATACAGAGAAAGGATTCATCCGTCAGGTATGTATAGGCAGTTAATAGATCATGTTCTGGACTTTGCTTTGGAGCCTGAGAGAGTTTCTGCAGTTCTTTCAGCGTACTTTGAATTGTGATATTGGCGTCTGTTGCTGTTGTACAGTAATCTTGCAGTGAAACTGATCATGTTAATGAGTAACTGAATCTGAAGTTTCAGGAATAGAAACCAATGTGTATTCCACAATGTGTTGAATGCACTTAAAGAAATGTATATATCAGGGATTTAACATTGTCCTATGACATGATGTCTTTATACCCTCATAAAGTTAATTTGTATGATTTTTCTTAATTTTTTTAAATCTCTGTAACAATTTATGTAGGATATATGCAATTCAAATTGCATTTAAATTTCATGTTAAAATTTGTTAAAAAATAAGCTTTCATTTCATAAGTTTTCATTTCCCTGTCATGTATCTCAAGCTTGGAATCTGAACTGTAAGAACTTTGAGCATGTGCTGGCTTTTACTGTGTAGGCTTGAAGGGATAGTTCAGCAAATAATATGTGCATACATTTCAGTGGTGTAAAAAGCTAACCTGCATTACTATATGAGAGATTGTGGAAGTTTGTTAAAGAACTTACTGATAAATTGAAAGTCGGACTTTTCCAACACCACCTGAATCGTGGTGTAATGTTTCAATTTCTGAAACAATGCAGCATGGAACAGCAGAGTCAGGAGGAACAAATTCATTGTGATGTGGAGTTGCTCCTAATATGATGAAGGTCTTGTAATCTAACGTTCTGGGTCATGAAATTCATGAGGTTCTGACTATTTTGATGTGAACAGTTCTCATGCTAGAGATAAGGCTTTCACACATTTTGGAAATCCTAGCTTTAATTTTTCTTTAACATTTCAGACCTCTTCTAGGTTCTATGCCTAAATAGAGACCAAAACATAGTGCTTTATTTTTTTCTGAATTCAGCAGGTAAAGCCATCAAATTGGAGAGGAGAACTTCAAAGAGGATTCTTAAAATCCTAGAGCAGTTTGGGTTGGAAGGGATCTTAAAGATTGTCTAGTTCAACCCCTCTGCCCTAAGCAGGGATGCCTTCTACTAGAAATGCTCACTTGTTTTGAACGCACGAAATAGAATTTTTTCTGTCTGTAGCTTACAGGAAATTCAATATTAGCTAATAGTCATTTCTGATAATGGGCTGGGACTACAAAATATTATACTTGGTATGAGTTCCTTCAACACTTGAGACCTTCTCATATGTTTAGATTTGTTTCAGTGACTCAATGTGATTATTAGTTTTAAGTCAGGTTCTGCCAGCCTTACTGTGTAGTGTTTTACCACTGTAATTGTGCTGCTGAGTTAAATGTGGGTTATTTTATTACAGAATACTAGTTGACAGTATGGCTGTCAAACGTTGCTTCTGTACTTTTTCAGTTAAAATTAATGCTTTCAATGTTGAGATGTTGGACTGATGCATATCCAGTCACATTTTAACATGGACTTAGTGACTTAAGAAATAGAGTTAGCAGTTAGGAACACTCATTTCAGAGCCTAGCCAGAGATCCAGAGAAAACAGAACTTCATAGTTAACAGATGCATTTTATAAATATTTGGAGTGATGTTCTAGCACTCTTAAAATCAATGACACCTGTGTAAAATGGAAGAGCACAGCAGGCACAAAAGTCTGCATTTTAATGAACAGGGATGCTGTGGTTTCTAAAGAGTATTACATGACTGATGCCCTTGATCCTGCAATTGAATCCATGTGGGTGGATCCTTTCATCAATAGAAAACTGACTTTACAGCTAAGGCTTCTGTCAGCACTTCATAGGTGTATAAAGGTTATTAGAGTTAAAAGAGCACCTGCTACCACAATCTTTCGTGCCTGTTTTTTCAATTAAGTTTTATGTCACTCTTTGAGCATCAACCCGGGATTGCTTTTCCTGTCCTTTTTGGGTTTATTTAGAAACAATGATAATAAAAACTTTTTTTGCAGGTCTTCTGATAAACATTCTGATAAATTAGAAATATTTCACCATTGGACATAGATTTCTCAGGCTTATTTCTTGTCTTACATATGCTGCAATGACTTACTGAGGACATTCTCAAATTCAGAAAAGATAGTGGTATGCATGTCATCACAATGCTAACAAAGTTCATTGCATAAAGAACTGCTTCCAAAGAATACGGACAATCTATTTTGTAATTTCAGCATTTCACTTGAATCCCTTTGCTGAAAATCTCAGTTACAGAATTATTTTTCTTTGCTATGTATGTCTCCCTGCCTGTACCCAAAGCAGAAAAATGCTCAGGTGTCTTCAGAAGTTTTGATTAAATATGTGAGCACATGGAGGTCAGCCTGAATAGGGCTGCTCTGGGCTGTAGCTGTCAAAACCTAAAAGCAGGAGCATGGGCTAAAAAACGGCAGAAGCTCTTAAAGTACTAGGCAAATGCACAAGAGGAGTAGAGTGTATGTACTCTGTGTAGATGCTTCTTAAAAACAGACAAAGCTCTCAATTTGAACAGATTCCTCTGGTATTAGTATGGGATAAATCTGCTAGAGGTCTGATAGAAACAGTCCTGGGGCTTTTTTCCTACATAGATAGCAGTAGGATGTCAGTTACTAAACTTTATGTAGACTTTAATTGCTGGAGATGGAGAGATTACTAAAGAAATTGCAGTTCTTGATCACTGTCAACATTGCATTCCTATCACATAATACATTAGTGGCTTTTCTTTTCTTCTCTGTTTATGTTCTGACAGCATGTGGCCTGAGCTTTACTAATAGTGAATTAGCACAAATACTACTAATCTGTACAGCAAGCTCTTAAAGAAAAGTAAAAACTATTGCTTACATTGTGCTGAAATGCTGCACAGTGTGAATGTATTTCTACAAGAACAATAGAACTGATGCAACATATGAAGTTCTTGGTGCTTTTTGACTTACATAGTTGTTCATACAGAAAAAAAAATATGGGGCAGAGATGTATTTTACTTTTTCATTGGTCAAGCGCAAGATCTAGCAGCACAGACTCTAAATTTTGACCTTAAGTAGAAAAAGAATGATCAAATGTAGCAAGAATGTTTTTGAAACCAGAATAAAAAGCTGTTGGAGATCATTACAGGGAAAAAAAGTAATTAAAAAAACCTCCTCAATGCTGTGTTCCTTTGCTCAGGCCAATAAAGCTCGAAAGACATCTGGTGATTTCTGTTCTGCCACAGAAAAAAATTCTTGGTCCTTCAGGGAGCTTCTCTAAGGATAATGCGAGCCAAGGGGCTAAGCAGTCTGCACACTGGTCCTCAAATAAATGTAGTGTAATGAAGGTTCACAGAATCATACAATATCCTGAGTTCAAAGAGATGCATCAAAGTCTGACTCTTGGCCCTGTGCTGGAGACCCCAAGAGTCACATCCTGTGCCTGAGGTCATTGTCCAAATGCTTCCTGAACTCTGTCAGGCTGGTACTGTGAGCACTTCCCTGGGGAGCCTCTTCCAGTGCCCAAACACCCTCTGGGTGAAGAACCTTCTTCTATTATCCAGCCTAAACCTCCCCTGACACAACTTCAGACCGTTCCCTTGGGTCCTGTCACTGGGCACCACAGAGAAAGGTCAGTGTCTGCCCCTCTTCTTCCCCTTGTGAGGAAGTTGTAACTGCAATGAGGTCTCCCCTTCCCCAGGCTGAACAAAGTGACCTCAGCTGCGCCTCATACATCTTCCCCTCAAGCTCTGTCACCATTTTTGTAGCCCTTCTTTGGATGCTTTCCAATAGTTTTATGTCTTTCTTGTATCATGGCACCAAAACTGCCCCCAGCACTCGAGGTGAGGCTGCCCCAGCACAGAGCAGAGTGGGACAATCCTCTCCCTTGCCTGGCTGGCGATGCTGTGCCTGATGCCCCCCAGGACGCACTTGGCCCTCCTGGCTGCCAGGGCACTGCTGGCTCATGTTCAACTTGACATTGACCAGGACCCCCAGGTCCCTTTCTGCGGCTCTGCTTTCCAGTATCTCATTTCTCAGTCTGTCTGTACAAGTTATTCTAGTCTGAGTAATCTCAAAAGCTGTAGGTTACCATTTAGAACTTGTTTGAATTCCAGTGTGAAATTTATCTTTCCTGAGTTTATTCCTGATGATCCCCTGTGAGTATTTCAGCTGACTTAGATTTGGTTCATGATTCTCATTTCTTCTTTACAGGCTCAGTTTGATATTGCTGTTGCAAGTGAAATTATGGCCATCCTGGCACTTACCACCAGCCTTCAAGATATGAAAGAAAGACTGGGGAAAATGGTGGTGGCTAATGACAAGAAAGGAGAACCAGTAACAGCAGAGGATTTGGTATGTTCAGTGCTGTAGAGACCTGTGAATAACCTCAGACATGTTTGTTTTGCCTCTTGAAGCATTATAAAGGCAGGTGCATGCCAAGGATTTTGCTTTGAACAGCACAGTCAGATGTCAAAGGAAGATCATCTGGGCCAAAACCTGCTTGAGAATGAGAACAAGATGTAGAACTTATTTCTGCAGCTCTGGTAACATCTGGTCCAGGAAGTCTCTGGTCTCCATAACCTACTTGGATCATTTTCTGCAATTCTTAGGGCAAACAAATTCAGTGCTGGAGGGAGTCAAAGAGCGGGCTCTTATTTGAGAAAGCTGGTAATTTTTGCTACTGTACTTGTAGAGGCTGCTCAGATGTTACAATGATAGTTGCCACATGAATGCCTGTACCATGGAACCAGAATGGAAACAAGCTGTTCTTAATTCAAAGTTTGCTGGTAATGTTTGGGACAGGGTTGTCTGTCATTAGATTTTTTTTGTCTTCTTTACCTGAATTAGTTGCTGTTTCCTCATTCCCTCCTTCAGTTTCTGAAAAAAGTCAGTATGTTTTTTCTTTAAATCACATTCCACCCCTTGTATCCAGGCTGTGAGTCATTGAACTGTGGATGGAAGCTCACACATGGTTGTGTATGGCAGGTTCTGGTGCAGCCAGAAGCTACCAATTGACATTTGTGATCAGCTGCATGCCAGCAGTAGTCTAATACCAGCCCATTGGTGATGGCTGCCTGGATTGTACAGGCTCTGTAGGTTTTTCCTGTTCCTCCCTGTTTTGCGAACACCTGTGCAAACTTACTGAGTAATGGATGAGTAAAGCAGTGAGTATCCTGCCTTGTCAGCAAAGATAGCAAATCTGCAAGTCAGGAATACCTTCACAGCCTTGGTAGTTTAGTAAAGGAATTAAAACATAATATCTAGTGTGCCTGGATTTAAGAATGAAATTAAGATAAGGGTAAAAATTTCTAAGTACAGTCATCATTAAAATTCAGAGTAAATCAACTACTCCCAATTATGCAGGAGACATGAAGAGCTGCATTTAATATTCCAGCTGTTGAAGTTTTGCTTTTCATTTTCAATTGTATAACTTTGTCTTGGCCAAATGGAGGGGAATGTGGAATAAGTTACATTACAAGGCATATGCAAAGACTTTAAAATGATTTAGTGTTAGAATTAAAACTGCATTTAAAATACATTATTTTAATTTTGACACTACTTTTGTATGAAGGTACCTGAATTTATTAATGTTGCAAAATATTTAACCTGTTAACCACTTAATGCTAATCAGCTTGATGAATGAAAGAAATGGCTTTTCCACAGGGGCAAGAGAATTTTAGAACTTTTCCACTGTGTCCCTAAAATGAAAGCAGTGCTCAGCAAAATGTCTGTTACTAATTCAGTTTTCTTTGGCCTTTTTTAAAACAAACTTCCTATGCTTAGTGTCTCAATCATTTGATAGTGTTGCTTGTACTGGACATATGTTTCTAGTTGTTCTTTAAAGCAGTGTTTTGTATTATACAAAAGAAAAACTGCCCAGAAAGAAAAAATCATCACAGTCTGAAGGATATGTGTTATGAGCATCTGCAGCTATGCTGCTGCATTCTTTTTCTTCTGGAGGTTCTCCATACCGTGCACGGGAAAGACTTGGGTGCATGTCATGACTGGGAAGTGCAGAAACTCCTGCCTTCTTTGTTGTGCAGTGTCTTAAAAATGAGTATGAGAACTGTGGGAATAAGAGGAATATGATTTCATGGTTAAGGCCATAAAGCATCTCTTTGGAGAGTTCTATTCCTGTGGTTTTTTAAAACTTATATATGGTGCTATGTCCGCACAAACTGATTCTTACAGTATATAAGGAGTTGCGCATTCCTCAGTCTACTTTCATACTAGGGAGCTAAACAGCTGAAATTTATGGAAAGAATGAAACTCCTTCAAGAACTTTGAACCAGGGGAAATTATTTTCTCTTGTCTCATGTTGAGCATCCAAAATTTGTGAGTATTTTTGGGGTTGATTCTTGTGTGTGCAGGTTTCTCTTTTGAAGACAGGAACAGTTGTTCCTTTCTGAAGACTTATTAATATTGGTGAAGAAGTCAGATGCTGTGATGTTAGGATTTTAAAAATGTCAAAAGAAATTAGCAGTGGGGTTTCTACAATTTCTGTATCAAATTAAATATTGCTTACTTTGTACAAGGGGAGAGAGCTTATAAATAACTGTACTGCAGTGATGAAAGTGTACTGTATAAAGCTGAATCCTCTGGAAACAACAGCAGGAGAGGTATAATCAAAGACCATAACAAGTCATAATTCACATGTAAAAAGAAGATAAATTTCTGTTCTATCATGTAGCATTTCATCTCTATTGCTGGTTTCTTCCCACAGGTGGTCAGTGTGTTTGAGCAGCTTGCAATTAAACCTACTGTTTCGAGACTTTAAATGCAGGCTCTACTCTTCGCCTCTTCCCCTGCAGTTTATGCTGCCTGTGTTGATATAATCCAAGGATTATATTTTGAGAAAATTTTCACATGAGGTTTGATGTGAAGCCATTCTCCTCCTGAATTTTCATTCTGCTTTCAAGTCAGGGTCAATGAAGAGGTAAAGCTCTATAGTTGAGAAAGGAAAGATCTCGAGACAATTGAACAAAGGAAAAACACTGTACAAGATTTTAGAATGCTCTCAGTCCAGGTTCAATAATTTTGATTTTTATTTCTGTAAAACAAAATCAAGTTTAAAAGCTTGAATCTATCATAGTCCCTTGACATGAAACATTTTGGCCCGAAGAACTGCAATTGCATATGGTTCTAAGAAACTTTAAAGGTGACCTTATCATGAGAAATACCACACAACCTAAAAAATGGGTCGGTTCTACCAATCATTGAAAAAAAATTCTGGGGTTCATGTTTATATCCTACACAGATTGAATTTATGCAAGTTTAAATGTTTGATAGTAGTCTTTAATTCTTTGAAATCTATGCAAACCAAAGCCACTAAACCTTTCTCTGTGATTTGTTTCCAGATGTACACACAAAATACTTCACAAAAATACAATTGCTCTTAATTTTGACTTTATATGCAATATATTTATAATAATACAATAATAAAACCTAAAATACACATTGGCAGATATAAACCAGATGCAGAGACAGGCTAGGAGTAATAGAAAAAAGATAAATTGAATATTTCATGAATTGAGAAGACTCTTTCCACAAGAGTAATGGATTAAATGTCTATCCTCTGTAATGGAATATGTTGAAGTCTTTGCCAAAATGTGGTGCTCATTGTACAGTATTTTGAAGACTTAATTGCTTTTTGGCTTTTACAGTAAGGTAGGATTCTCATGGACACATACCATATTTTTATGTGAAGCTAAATCAGTATATATGCCCTAGATCAGTATTTCAGCAGATATGAAAAATATTAAATAAATATGTCACTATTTTTTTAAAGTAAGACTTCTTCTCAGCTTACTTTCTGTGCCACACTGTTAAATTTCAGTAATTCCAGGACCAAAAAAAAAAAAGAAATAGCTTCATATTTACTTACATAAATGATCTGTCAGCTAGCAAGATTTTGTTCTCTGGTTCATCAGAAACATTGTGTACATTGTTCACTTCAAACAAAAGGAGTTGCAGTTCTTCTCAGATGATGGTTTAAGGTTTAGTTTTTTACAGGACTGAAATTGCAGATAGTATTATTTTGTTAGAGACTATAGTTTCAATTGAAGGGAAATTACAAGTACTTCATTACTTTATTATAAAGAAAAGTGTTTTTCTCTGCCCTTCAGTCAGCCTTTATTCGTTTCATAGTAGTTACTTTCAATCACCTTCCTTGTCATCCGATGCTGGCATTCATTTCCACTCTTGAAAGACTTCAGAGACTGCTCCACTGGAAGTTGCTTTGAAACTATTTTGGATTTTCATCTAAGTTTGCCTTCACTGTGTCGCTTGTATAATTTATTTTGTACTCTATGATCTGTCCTGTCCTGGGGAGCATACCTGCCCTGATGGCTGGTGGATAGATGGAAGGAGCATTATTTTCAGGAATACTTGTGATAAGTTCCAGGAGGGAACACAGAAAAGTTGGATGTCTGTATACAGTTGACTCAGTGCCCTGCTTCTTTCTTCTGACAATGAGTTAGTGGAAAGCTAATGATCTTTGGGCTCTCATATGCTTAAATGGTGTGTAAGTGTCTAAGCCTATAATTCTTTTATAAGAAGTTTATCTACCTTTTCTGAATTGGAAATAGGAACCTGATTCCTTAAATAGCTTTGAGAATCAGATCCAGGACTTGGACTGAGCTGTAGGAATCGTTTACTAGGTACTTGGAGGATTGAGGGTACAAAGAAATGAAAACTTCATTCTCACAGTCATGTCACATAGGTATGCAAACTTTCTTGTTTGTTTAGCTTTTAAGGATTGCTGTTGACACCAAACCTGGTTAAGAACCATGGGAGGCAGATAGACATAAGATATGCCTATTGGAGTATTTACATGTTTTTTCCTTTGCTTTCAGCTTCAGATAAAATGAGTTGTTGTATCCCGAATGTGTGTTTAATATTTCCCAAATAATGCATAAGTAATATCTCCCAAAACGGTAAAATGCAGAGGAAGTATTTTTTTACTTCACTACTTTTATCAGTTAGTGAATATATCAGAAGGCAAAGGAGACAGGATTTGAGGCATCAGTCTAGAAGGGGTGGGGAGGGGGCTGGAGGAGAGGTGTCCTGATTTTATTTTTCACTACTGCAATTCTTTTTTCCAGTCAGCCCGGCTTGGGTCAGCAGGGCTGATCCATGGCTGCTCAGGTAGTTATTCTTGTGATTGACCACTTGAAAGACCTGATGAAAAGTTCTGTGTTTGGATTTTTTTTTTTTTCTCCAGAAATGAGAATATTTGGGTATATAAGCTACATAGCACCAGGCTGCTTCTATAGAGGTGGTGGAGCCTCACCCATTCTGAAACAGCTGGGGTGATTATGTTTCCTTGTGTTTTAATCCTAGCTTCTAAAATTAACATGTTAAGAAAGAGCAATCTATTCCTTTGCTAAATCAGAAGATTAAAAGCTATGTTGTTTTGCTAAAAGTTTCTCATTTCTTTGTGGATCTATTGGGTTTTGTAGCTGGTGGGAGATGCAGAGTGCGAAGAAAAATCTTTCTCTCTCTCCTTCACAGTCCTCCAAGGAAACTCTTGCTATGCATTAGTGGAAACCAGTTTTACTATTTTGGTTTCAATTCAGTTTTATCTAAGGCCAAGTATTCTGCATCATTTTCCTCTGAAGTCCATGCTCAGATGTGATGCTCAGAAAGGGGAAAATTTAATTTTATAAAATACTGTACTTAATCACCACATACTTTTATGTCTCATCTGTCACCATCAAAATTGTCATGCAGACTTTGGTTGCTCAAATTTTGGGTTCATTGACAAAAGCTGTGTTGAGAATTATACAGGCACTGTTTTTATTACTTTTCTGTATTTGAATATTACTGTTTATTTCTTTATAGGCTACTTGGATAATGTACCCATGTTTTTCAATCTTCATTTTAAACTATTTACAACAGCTAGGATTTTTGTTTGGTTTTAATGTTTCTTTTCAATACAAAAATATATTAAATTCTTTTTTTTGCGTTCTCTGGCAAGTCTATGAGCCACTCTATAACACTACTGTGGTTTTTTTGAACCATGATCTAGTTCTTTCAAAACGAAACACATCATCTCAAAATCAAAGTAATTCAAGAATAAATTTGAACATATGCTGGTGGTTTCTAGATGCTGGTGGTTTCTAGATAGCACTCTACATATAGTCTGATAGTGATGTGCACACTCTGTAGCCTTTTTCTTTTTTTTCTAAAATGAGCATTGAAATTTAGTGTTGAGGGATGTCATGACTTTTATTTATTTTGAGGTCAGTCAGTGTGAAATTTATGCTTCAACAAAATTTTTAGGGAGGAGTAAGGTTTTTTACAACCAAAATGCTGCAATTTGCTCAGCTCCTTTTGTGCTCTTATCACAGTAAGGCACCTCTAACTTTTAATCGTATGTCTTCGTTATTTGCCCCTAGTAAACTCCGTGGCTGCTTTCATCCTATATCTGTTATGTATATATTTGTACAAGTCCTGAAAAATACCCTTTCTGGTTGTTGCTAGCTATTGATTTGTGCTATTGATTCTGTCATAAAGGAAACACATCTGTCATTTCTTTAGGCAGTTTTAGCAAGTTATTGCCTTCTTGCTTTCTCAGGTCTCAGTGGCCTTTGGCACTTCATCTATTGTTACCTTGAACATCCTCATGCTGATGACTTAATTCTCTTTCTGATCTCTCCATGAAATATGACAATGAAATTGCCTGTTGCCTTCTAAGTGTATTCTGAACAATTTTTTTTTTTTGACACGCTGTAAATATCGAATTTTAGAAGTCTTGAGGTAACATCTAAATAAATTCTTTATGCACCACTGTAACACTGCTTTGAACTGTAAAGATTGTTTAACTATAAGCTTAAGCATAACTTGGAAATGTTGCACCTTAGAACTGACTTCCTTAAAATGTGGACTCTTGTTTTTTAGGGAGTAACTGGTGCTTTGGCAGTTTTGATGAAAGATGCAATTAAGCCTACACTAATGCAGACATTAGAGGTAAGTATGGCTTATGATGCCTGCCCTTCTCCCACTTTCCAATTCCATACTGTGCTGATCATGCTTCTCTTCAGCATCTGTGCTTGACTTTCAAAGTTCAAGCCAGGGTCAGATCCATAAAGGCATTCTAGCAAATGTTCATTTGTTTATGTTAACTATTCAACTCTATCTGCGTTTATATCTTTTTGGTGATTTTCTTCCCCATTGAGGTCTGGCTATAGTCATAATTTTACCTAGTGTTGCAAACAAGCTGCAGGATATTGTTGAGCTGCTTCTGAGCACACAGGGAAGCAGGTTGGTCTTCTGATTCAGAGATTCACTACTGTTTCCTACCTTGTTCTTATGGGGAAGTTTCCTTTTTACGTATTTCTTTTACAGGGATGTTCCCATGATGATTCCCATGGCCCAGCATTCTGTGTGCAAAGCAGATGCTTTGCTGTGGCCATTCTAATCTGTGTTACAGTTTGTACCATTCATAACCACAGGAGGGTTTATGCATTTTCAGAAGATTGCTCCCAGACAGCCTGTCTTGCCATAGTGCCTTCATGGACTAAATGAAGCTTTGATAGGCTATGAGAGGAATGTTTTACACCTACCCTAGTGGGCTTTTTTCCAACGCTTAAAGAATGCACAATGAGTGCAACCTAGCTTTGTGTCTGGGCAGTCTAGTATTGCCATTTCAACAGGAAGCTGGATGATGAGCAACATTCAAGGGGAGAAGGAGAAAGAAAAATGAGGAAATAATGAAGCAGCTTTGAAAACAAATGCACTTGGAGAGTAATCAGTATATATTTTTGTTTTGTTTGACCATCAAAATTGCATAGCTGGAATATTTCACAGCAATTCCTGATATAGTGAAAAGTTGAAGAATGCAGAAAGATACCAGTGCAATTGCCTGTTGACAAAAATATCTCATTTTCTACAGCACATCAAAGTGATAACTCCCTTTTTTCTTTTGTGTTTGGATGGGGACAACTTCCTAGTCTCAGGGGATATTCAAAAAATGGACTTTAGGTCTATGTTATTTTATTTTAGCTATCTTAATTATTTCTCCCTGCGAAGAATACCTGTTCTTTTATGTGGTTGTATGAAGAATGTATGTGTGTGTCAGAATTTAATATAACATCCAATAGCAGAAACTGGAGGTCACACAGGATTAAGAATGTCACAGCCAGAACTGAGTATTAAATCACCACTGGGATAACATTGTGTGTGTTAAGCGCCAGTGACAAGTTATCTTTGATTCTGACTGTTTAGTCACTCTATTTGCATATCTGTTGGAAAATACTGTGGTTTTGTTGCAGTGTTCTAAAAGACAATTATAAATGTCAGAAGAGTTTCTTTTGATCAATAGGCATTTAGTTCTGGGACTTGCATGCATTTGTTTTTTTCACTGCATTTCTTTATATTCACATTTCTATGCAGTAAAATTCCTGCCTTTTATGTGGTATTCTTTTCTAGTCTAATCTATGCTATGGCTGAAACATCTGCCAACTTTCATCAAATGCTATTGCTTGTTAGCAGGACCCTGACCACATCACCCAAAGATACATTTCTCCCCTAAATTTTTCTCACAAAGCTATTTTCAAAACAGCAAACTAAAGCAGCTCAGAAGGCTTCTTCATGCTCCACTCCTCCACTTTGAGTCGTAAAGATGAATTTTTGTCACCCTTTGAATACTTGCTGGCTTGTAGACTAATATGAGTCACCTATCCAAGAATGGAGATTCCCAATTTATCCAGATGTTTTCCAAGATAGTGCCGTGCTTTGACTGATGTCCTTTTGGACTGTGTCATTGCTCTCATGTAGAATCACAGAATCTGCTGAGCTGGAAGGGACCCCCAAGGATCACTGAGTCCAACTCCTGGCTCTGCCACAGCACCATCCCCAAGCATCACACCCTATGCCCGAGAATATTGTCCACATGCTTTCTGAACTCTGTCAGTCTGTTGCTGTCACCACTTCCCTGGGGAGCCTGTTCCAGTGCCCAGCCACCCTCTGGGTGAAAAACCTTTTTCTAATACACAACCTATAACTCCCCTGACACAACTTCAGGCCATTCTCTCGGGTCCAGTCACTGTCACCACAGAGAAGAGATCAGTGCCTGCCCCTCTTCTTCCCCTCACAGGAGGCTGTAACTGCACTGAGGTCTCCCCTCAGCCTCCTCCAGGCTGACCAGACCAAGTGACCTTAGCCCCTTCTCACAGGGCTTCTCCTCAAAGCCCTTCACCATCTGTTGCTCTTCTTTGGACACTCTCCAATAGTTCAACGTCTTTCTAACATTGTGGCACCCAAAGCTGCCCCCAGCACTCGAGGTGAGGCTGTCCCAGGTCAGAGCAGAGCAGGACAATCCCCTCCCTTGCCCGGCTGGCGATGCTGTGCCTGATGCCCATCCAGGACACGCTTGGCCTTCCTAGGGGTGCAATGTACTGGTCTATTACTGCCTATGCTGTGGTGCTCTTGAGCCTCAAGCTTGTGTCATATCACATTTTGTGAATAAATACCTTTCATTATTTTTAATTCTTCATCTGAATAGCTGTAAGGGGTGCTACTTTTAATAGCTTCAGAATAAAATAAAAAAAAAAGAAAATGAGGGAAACAAGGAAGATGTTGTGCCCTGCACACTTGAATGTACTGCAGTGATCCACTTGTGAGTTTAGAGCCCTCTGGCATGACAGATTTTAAACCAAACTAATGCTAGTATACCCTGAGGCAGTAGATGTAATAATGTTTCTTATGCTATAGGTAATGCCATCTTTTTGATGAATGTGTGAATTGCAAATCAGAAATAAGGAGAACTGAAGCCTACATTACACTTGAAATAATCCTAATAAGTAGCACCAAAAAGTTATCTTAGGTTTCCAAAGAGGCTGCTAATAGTAATTGGGCAAAATAATCCTGATCCCTTCAGTGAGAACGAGTTCTTCATGAAAGTGTAAATACCTTTAGCAACAGCACCACAATTTGAAAACAGTAAAATTAGAAATGATCCTACAGCTCATAGGTGGTGGGAAAACAGAATAATGTGATTATATAGAAGACAAATACAGCTCAGAATGTGCCATGGACCTGTCTGCAGTTAGGGATGAAGCTGTTCACCAAAGCAGGTCTTTCAGATCACTATATGGGGAATGGTGACAAGACTTCCAGAGGAGGAGGAGCAGGAGATCTGGATGACTGACAGTTGATTTGGCATAATTTGTGAGTCATAGTGTCTGGGTAGCAGTGGCTGGAAGTAGCCATTGTCGAGATAGCTGCACTCCTCTGTGATCTGGCCACAAGCCGGTAGATGGGAATTGTGTTAAACTGTGGAAGTCTGAGGAGTTGCTTCTAAGGGCCTCTGAAAGGGGAGAACAACATGCTTGGTAGATTTGCACCAACTTTATATGGATGTTGGCATGCACTGGAGAAGAGGTTTAGAAGGACATAAATCAAACATGACCAAATGTCAGTCCTGCGTGGAACCGAACTGGCAACTTATGTCAGTGCTTTTTTTCACATGTGAGCTGATGTGTGTTTTAATTTGCTGGTTTTTAGAGAGTTTTCTTGGTGTGTTGCTTTCCATCACAGCCCTGCTACTCTGTCACCAGAAATTCTGCTGAAAGTGTTAGTGATTGACAGTGTTTTATATGCAGTAATGACAGTAAAAATCTCAAAATGGGAGACACAGGGCAATACATCTATAATAACCACAGACTTCAGTGGAACTTGCATCCAATGCTGTAGAATTGAGATTACTTTGTTTGGAACGTACATAATGATTTCACAGTGTTTATCCATGTTTCTCCTGACAGATTTGTTCTCTTGTCAACTGATCCCTTAATGCTTAGCATTTATTTATACCATGTGTAACAGAGCAGCTGCTCTATGGGACAACCCTTTGTAGTTGCAGACTGGCTGCTCTAGGATGGTTTGTTGTGTTACTTTTGAAGTGCCACTCACAGTAAAGGTGAGAGAAGGATGGTAATAAATACTATAAACATCCTTCTAGTGGCCAGATAACTTCAGATATTTATTGACATTCTGGGTTTATTTTCTTTTACTGAAACTTGGATAATAAAATTTTCTGTACTGAGAACAGTCAGCAGAATGCGTCCCTGTGCCACTGTCTGGTTCTCCATATAGTTTATCACGAGCGTAGCAAAAATAAGTGGGACAGATGGACTGGCACAGTCACTAAAGCTGGCCTGAGAAGACATTATTGTCCCTATTCCAGGGCGTGCCTGAGGCTCCCAGGGTTCTGCTGGAGTTCATTCCCTTCAGTACCTAGACCTTACTTTTCTGCCAGGACTGTTCTTGTAAAAAAAAAAAAAAAAAAAAATTCCAATAGCTCTTCCTTTTCTTCTGGTGGATTTCAGAGCTCCAGGGGAGCATATCTATGCTGGTGGTTTAGAAGTTTGTTTGGATTTCAAGTTAGTCATGGGAGCCTCTTGACTTCGAATATTCTGGATTTTGGATCCTGCAGTCCAAATTTCCTTCCTGTCCGTGTTGTGTGGATGAACTCTTGGAAGCACAGTGGCATAGGGAATGTAGTGGGAGACCCTTCTGGCACTTCTCCTTGCATAGCTGCTGCAGTATGTGCTGGGCTGCCCAGGCACTGGCTGTGGCTGTGTGTCTGAGCATCACAAGAAATTAGGGATTGGAAGAGTAAAATTAGACTTATTCAGTAATAAAAGATAAATTGGAATAAACCTTAGGGATCTGAATATGGTAGCTGAAAGCTTGTGGTCTTACTTACTTGAATGCCAGAAGTGTAAATACTGGATTAAAGTAGAAGTAAAGCTTAAACTTAGTTTGGTAGAAGTTGTTTGCATTTTGTTTTGTATGTTAGAGGCTCTTTGGGATAGGGATAACATATTTTGTACAGCACTTATTAGATGGATGCCCAGATAAGAAGCTTTGAAGGCACACATAGTTCATGTTAAATTTTTGCCTACCTGCGTAAAACCCCAGTTGATATTGCAGTATGTGTCCATTAGCAGAGAGAAAACAAGAAAATAACTAATCCTAAACACTGTGAAGTCACTGTGTTATGATTATAGTGATCTACATCAATTCTCTTGTTACAGGGCGTGATTTCTCCTTTATTTACTTTTTTGTACAAGGTAGAGTTATCTGAGTTGTAGCTTAATTGTGTCATTTCTGGAGAATGGCCCCCACCCATGTGTGTGCATGTGGCAGTGGCTAAAATGTTACTTGTCTTTCCTCAGAGCAAAACAATTTAATTATATGTTATTACTTCTAAAGGAAGCCATAAGAAGAGATGCTTTTTTTGATATATCACTTTTGTGTATAATTTCTATTCATCATTACTAAAATGTCCGTGTTTTCCCTAAAACACCACTTAGATTACAGTAGTAAAATGAGAGATTTTCCTATGTTGGTTTTTGCCTTAAGACACTGGTGCTTGGGGGAGGGGAGAGGGAAGAACCAACTTGTGTTATATAGTTAATAGTTTCCAGGTTGTGGTTCAGGGATGTGCCCTGCAGCAGATCCATGGAACACTGTCCTCTTTAACTGGTGTTTCTGGTCAAAACTTGAGGGAGGTTGCTCAGTAGTTTGCCTGAAATTTGGAGGGTTGGCAGTAGCTCCTAGTACAGGATGTGAGAAGAACATTGATGGAGACAATGTGAAATTGTCTGCTTACCTTTTCTTTAACCAGCTGGGCACTTTAAGATGCATAAACACAGAAATTGGGCATTTGTTTGCCTAAGTATTTTGTAATAAAACAGCTGAAGTGACATCCTTCTGTCTGATTGTGTATTCTGATTTAGAGAAAAAGTAGCAGTTAATGTAATCTCACCTAATCCTTATCCCTCTCAGTGGATGCTTATTTTCTAATTTCTTCTTTCCTTGGGATGCCTGCCAAAAACATAAGAGTGAAGCTGAGAACTGCTTCCTACATTACAAATTTCCTGTACCTAGTTAATGTGCTTACTCCTTGCCTCTCCTTTCTCTGGTTCAGATTGGTTCATGCTATAAAGTCAGCTTTCCCTGTGTATTTGCATGGTGTTTAGTGCAGGAGAATTCAGCTCTGCACCTGGGTTCCCAACAGCAGTGAATGTGTTCCATTGTGTCAGTATCCCCACTGCACCCCAGCACATCCCTTGCCATCTCCCTTTGCAGCTCCTTAACACTTGGCTTTGGTCCTTCATGGCTTCTGCAGGCTCCTCTGCCTGCCTGTTGCAGCCAGTGAGGAAAACAGGAGCAGAGAGGGATGGAGCAGGGCTGGAGCTGGGCTCTTATTTGTGTATCTGCAGCAATGCAGTTAGTGCTTGTTGTGCCAGAATAGCACACCACAGGATTAGAGCTGTGGAAACAGGAAACATTAATCAGTGCAAGATTGGGTGGGGAAGTTGTGTAAGTTACCTACAGGCTGCACTGATGTCTGTTACCTTTCTAGGAAGGAAGCAGATTCTGACATCTAGGCCTGTCAGTGAATGAGGTCTCAAGCACCTGAGATGTACTTAGGGCCCCTAAATTGTCTAACAGCTCTTCCTATGCTTAAGTATGTACTTTGATTAATATATAGTTTCAATCAGTCTGCAGAATTATTGAGGTTTGGGCTGGGGTGGGATTAATTTTCTTCACTTCAGCTAGCACAGGGCTGTGTTTTGGATTTGTGCTGGGGACAGTGTTGATAACACAGGAATGTTTTTGTTATTACTGAGCAGGGCTTGCACAGAGTCAAGGCCTTTTCTGTCTCTCACCCCACCAGCAAGCAGGCTGGGGTGTACACAAGATGTTGGGAGGGGACACAGTGGGGACAGCTGACCCCAGCTGGCCCAAGGGGTATTCCAGACCATATGGCATCGTGCTGAGCATACAGAGCTGTGGGAAGGAGGAGGAAGGGGGGACATTCAGAGTGATGGCGTTTGTCCTCCCAAGTAACCATTACATGTGATGGAGCTCTCCTTTCCTGGGGATGGCTGAGCACCTGCCTGCCTGTGGGAAGTGGAAATGAATTCCCTGTTCTGCTTTGCTTGTGTGTGTGCAGTGTTTTCTTCACCTATAAATTGTCTTTATCTCAATCCATGAGTTTTCTTAACTTCAACCCTTCTGATTTGCTCCCGCATCCCACTGATAGAGGGGTGAGTAATCAGTTATGTGGGGCTCAGTTGCTGGCTGGAATTAAACCATGACATCTATTTGTTGAATTACTTACGTAGATTTTTTTTATCTTCCAGGGAACTCCAGTATTTGTTCACACTGGACCTTTTGCTAACATTGCACATGGAAATTCTTCTGTTTTGGCGGATAAAATTGCCCTTAAATTAGTTGGAGAGAAAGGATTTGTAGGTAAGTAAATCTTCAGTTTATTGTATTATGATCTGTTGGTAAATTGGCAAAAAGTGATGCAAATGAATGGAAAAATTAGCAATTAAGGGTAAGAATATTACTTTACTATTGGCATCAGCATAAAATAAACTTAAAGTGCATATGTAAAAAAGCCAAAAGCACTTCTTGTCTTACCCTGCCCTTAGTCTCAAGTGGTCCTGCCATCATGTTTGAGACTCCACAAGGTGGCTGAACCAGTCAAATGCCTGGATTGCATTGAAAGAGGTGTCCTGTTTTACCTGGCTTCACTTGATAAACCAACAGAAACCATTCTTTATTCCTGCTGAATTATTTCTCTGCCAGTTCAGTAAACTCAGCCAAATCAGAGGTCAGATGTCCCTGAGCCAGTGAAGAGGACTAGCAGAGGAAAGGTAGAAGAAAGGTTAATACTGCCTCATTTTGGTGGCTGTGAGCCATTAGGTTGGTCCAGCTGCATTGTTAAACCCCTCCATGAGTCCCTTATGTTCCCATGAAAGCATTTGAGTGGGCAGACTTATTATATTAGGAATTCAGCCTGCACGAGCAACAATAGACACAGAGCTTACAGTTCCAGGCAAAATAAACTTGTGGCTGAACGATGAACTAGCTTTTATAAAAATTGTTGTGAGTGTTTAAGAGTTAATTAAATAAAAAGGGTGTTGCTGCTTTGCAGTAGCAATGCCTTTGCACTGCTGCAGCCATTCTCTTCTGTGTCTTGAACACCCAGGTTGGATTACATTAATCCTAAAGCTGAAGTTGGAGTGAATCCCTGTGGAACAATGCTCTTGAAGAGATGCGGCAATGTGAAACTGAGGTTTCTTATGCTAGCACCCTTAAACTAGTAGAGAAATGTGTATATATGCTTGTGTCATACCTACATATTGAAAAGGTTTGTTTTTTACAGTGTTGTGCAGCTTAAAGGTCTGTTTATTACCCTCATCACCTTAATCAAACATCCATTTTGCACTCTGAATATATTTGTTTAATGATGGCCCACTGAAATATGAATTCAGCTATGTTTGTTGTTACATGGCTTTGTGGAACTAAGAGCAAAAGCATTTAGGGTAGCTAACATTTTTCGTGAGCCATGTGAAGTGATTTTGTTTCTGCACTGAGCAATCTTTTCAAGTGAGGAGTCAGTTGTGTATCAATTGAATGAAAGCATGTTGGCAACAGTCTTGAGTCCTGATCCAGGTTTTGGAGCCCAAAATGTATTGTCTTGGATTTGGATTCCCTTCCATTGAGTGCATCCCTCAGGCACTGAGAGCATATCCTTGCATTTCTTGGTTTTTTTCAGTTTTATCCACCTGTTTGTCTTTAACGCTCCTTTCTGCTTTGTTTGCCTTTGGCTCCAGTTTCTCTGTTGGGAGACAAAGCAGCATAGCTTCAATATGGGAAAACCTTTGTGCATTGCCAGCTAAGGGCTCGTGTTCAGATTTTATTCTGCGGAACACAAATCCCCATGAAACTGGCTTCAGAATAAGACTGCCTGTGCTTTGCAGAGCCAGGAACTTCAGCATGATTTGTAGATCCTTGTTAGATTATTAAAAGCAATAGCTCATAGAGTGGCCTACTTAAATAAACTTTGCAGGTAGTCACAAGTGTAAATGTTTTTTCTGATGGTTGTAATAACCATAAACTTCATGGTTTGAAAAAATACATTCTTTCTGGTAGCAAGTCAGAGGCTGTGGGCAGAGACTACATGTAGCACTCATTGGTTTATTGAATACTGTCCTGTCCTACCCTACACAACTGAACTCTAAAATGACAGCTGCAAAGTGTGCCCCAGTCCACACTGGGGTGACATTCATACAAATGGAGAGCCCAGTGCCTTGTGAATCCACACAGCAAAGCAGGTAGCAAGAAACTCCACTGCATTCCTGCTCAGTGTGGAGTTTGCCTGAACCCTGTATGGCCATTGAAATTCCATGGGGAAAGCTGATCCTGCAGTTAATTCAGACAGCCAGGGTGCAGGACTGCTATGCTGCAGTTAGGTAACCAGCTGAGTAAGTTTAGCTACTCTTGCTAAAAGGAAAAGTTTTCACTGTTCTACATTTCTCTTTCGTCACTGTTCTTGTGCATTAGATCTGACACTCATTAAATCTTGTATGAGCAATTGCAGTTTATGTTCTGTCATGTAGGTTAGTTGCATAAGCTCAGGAAAGAATCCAAAAGTTGCCAGGAATAGACTAAGGTATCTTGCAGAATCACATGGCTGGGAGAGGCATTTTAGGGACCACAGGCTATGAGATTGCTCTCGACTGAATCCAAAGCAGGAATATAAGAAACCTGTGACATAGTCTGCAATTAAATTATTTTACTGTATATTAGAATAAACATCTTAATATACATATGTTAGCTCACTCACTGTGAGATGAGATGATGATATAATATATTTATAGTTTTATATATTTTGCATTTATACCTATTTCTTATTCTTTTCTTTTTTTTTTTTAATTACACCATATTTATTTTAGAGCAGAATTTCCTGTTAAGTGTGTAGACAGTACTAAGAAAAATAGCATGGCTTGAATTTGCAACACTGTTTTACAAATTCAGACTTTTTAAACTTTCTGTCCTGATTTAAGCACCCTCCTTCCACCAGCTGCTTGTTTCCAGTCCTTTTCAACCCCTCTCTTTCACTAGCACACCTGTTCATAAAGCCACGTGACAACCTAAACTGGAGACTTGGTCTCGACTGAAAACAATACAACCAAAAAAATTCCTTTCCTTTCCCCTTCCTTCTCCCTTCCTTCCCAGACAGTGTCTGGGCAAACAGTTTTGTGTGACAGGGAGAAAATGAGATAATGCCACATAAGATGCTGTTTTTGCTGGAATAAATATTTATAATATTAAAGCCTTATTTGGAGCTTTCAAGTGCCAGTAAAGCTATTGTGGATGCACTAGCTGATCAGACTGAGCCTGCATTGCCAAAGCAGCTAAGCCTGTCTCCTTTCTCAGCCTGTGCTCAACTGTTTTTGCATGACATCCCAGCAGAAACCTATTGCCCTTTTTGTTGGCTTCGTTTTCTGCTGACTTAACACAGAAGCAGTTCAGCCCAGAGTCACAAAAACACCAGAGCCTGGTGCAGGAGAAGGTGAACTGGGACAGCCAGCAGTGAGAAACCAATCTGTTGTGTAGATCCAATTGCTTGTGTGACCATGTGCCACAGCCAAAGCAAAAAAAGAGAAACCCTCTCAAAATGTTCTTTTTAAATTTATTTTTAAACCTTACTTTCCCTCTGGCTTGCATTGCCTATTTCTCTGCTTGCTTTTCAGCTGGAACGGCAGCATGCTGTGCCTTTTGAGTAGTGTCAGGTAGCAGTGATGTAGACAGTCTGCTTTTTAAAAAAATCTAAATGAAGTTTAACCATTGAGTCCTGTTGTGACCTCTCCCTAATTGAAGGCATTCCCTGCTTCAGTTTCAGGTACCTGAGTGAATCACAGGCCCTCATTAGGTTTTAGATAGCTTAAGCCTTTTAGCTCAGCTTTTCTATTCTCTCTTTCCTGAGCATTGTTGCTATGTACTGATAACTCCGTCTTTTTGCTCTAATTTGGAGTTCTTGGTATGAGTTTTGCCTCTGAAATCTAAGTACAATGCTGCAGCTGCCACTGGTTTGCACTTGTTTGTCCTCTCAGCCTTTTGGTGTTTCCCTGGAGATCCCCCCCAGCCTTGCTGTGGGTAAGTGTGGCCCACTGAGGATGGCTGCAGGCAGCCCCTGCATGGGGAGCACCCACACTGCGACACAGTGAATGTCCCCATTGTCACAATTGCCATCAGAGCTTGGTTGTCTCTCACATACCTCTTTAGCCCCTCTGGCAGCAGCATGAAATGTGTTTCTGGCATTTCATGTTCCTTTTGTATGAAAGGTTGGCTAAACTGGCCTGGTTAACCAATTCTACATCACTTGGTTTTGGTGCACCTTAAAGTATTAAGCAACAAGGAAATCTGACCTCTCAGCAGTTATGAGGAAAGGACCTTGGCATTAGGGCTGAGTTCTGTGCTATGACTGAGTGGGGAAGTATATCTGTATTTAAGCAATTACTTCTTTTGAGGTTTTGATTTGTTTTGTGATATTAACCTCTTTCGTTCCCCTTTTGTTCTTCATCACTTCTTCACTTCTCTAATGTAGGATGGTCACACTCATGGCTAATCCACAGAAGTTGGTCAATACTGAAAGCTACACCTGGTGTAAATTGCAACTGATCCCTAAACCTAACAGCACCTTGTGCTGAGGCTGGGATGCCCAGCCCCATGGGTGGTCCAGATAAGAAAGGTATAGAGGGAGAAATGTTAGTGCAGTGCCATGCTCCCCTTAGCATGAGTTTTGCAGTGCCTGTGTCCCTGGAACTGTAGGTTTTGTGGTTCTCTGAACCCACGATTTTCCTGAGTTGTCAGTGTGTCAGAAATTATTGCGCTACACAACTCAACAGATTACCCCATCCATCTCTTTAATCCCTTGGTGCTTCAGCTGAAGAGAGGGGTTGTTGTAAATCAGAAGACAATTGAAGCATGAGTATATCCTTGGAATCCTAAAGGAAAGTTCTTCTCAAGTTTGTTTTTCAGATTTGGACTTTATGTTTGTTGAATGCTTTCTTGGCTACTCCTGACAAGCATGTTGCATTCAATGCCGAGAGCATGCTGTGCTGGGCAACTTTGTCCTGGTGTGTTTTATCAGGTGACAAGAGGGGGATTATTGAAAACTGTTGCTGATTTAAGAAAGGTTCATTTTCTGATTTTTTCTTTTGTTTGGTACATTTGATGTAATTGGAAAGAATTTGTAGAAGCAGTAAATTTTATAAGCTAAGTAATTGACTCTTTATTGTGTTGATACTCTTGTTAGAGTAAGCTAATGATGCTAGCTGTTCTAAGCATCTCTTCAGTACATACAAAGTTTTATTTCAAAGGGTATCCATGTTACATACTCTCAGAGCAGACATTGTTTAACAAGTTTATAAAGCACCTTATAAAAATTGTATGTGTTTAATACACTAAGTGAATAATCTTCAGTAGTTTTTTTTAATGTCATAAGACACTTCAATTCATTTTTTACTGTACTCTTTTTCCAAGAAAGGAAGTAAAGCCCAACTACTTTGGCTAAACTTCTTCTGGCACCATTAATACATGTGATACTATTACACTTAAATGTCAAGTTCAAGGATTTATTTTTAATATTTTTTTGCTTGATACCATTAGAAGGGAGTTCCATGCACTGACCCTCCAGAAAGCTTTAATTTTTAAGAATCTGCCCAGCATATTTCTAGCTTGCCTTATTTAATCTCTGACTTCTTCACTCTTATTTTCACAAAACCCCAAAATATAGTGCAATTGCATTTCAATATTTTGCTTTCTGAACAACGTGGCTTTTCTTGTTAAAGTGTTAAGAGCAAGCCTAAAGTTTCACAGTACCGGGTGGCTGACAGCATTATCAGGGTAGGTGTTACTTGCCTACTCTGATATGTGTGTACTACAAACTAGAAAAAGGATGTTCAGAACTTTGCAGTGTTTTCTCTGACCCCATTCACAGTGCAGCTGCTCAAGCAGCTGTGCTGGGCACAACTGTGACTGTGGTGGGGGGCGAGGGAAGGTGATACTGTGTTAGCTGGTATTGCTGCAAGGCTCTTGAAGTCATGGTCTAATAATACAAGTCTCAGTGGTACCACAAACTGCAAAATGAGGCACCATTACTGCTAGAAGATCCATGAATCTGTACCGTTCACTTGTGAGTGGGGGTGCCATTCACACCCAGACTGCCCTTTTTATTACTTTCCTCACAACTGCTGAGATAAAAGTAAATTCCATTCCTTTCACTTATTGTAAAGTGGAAACAAAGAAAACATCTTTTTTTTTCGTGCTTTTAAAATCTTAGCACATTTTCTTACCAGTAAGCAGGAAAGTCTTCAGAGACAAAATGCAGTACAATGTGTTTTTCTTCACTGGCATGAAGTCAGAGTTCCTGAAAGCAGAGTTTATTTACTGCCTTGTCACAAATAATCTGGGTGCAAATCATGCTTGCCTATAGCTTGCTGCAACTGGAAGTCAGGTGACAATGATTTAAATTACTTTCTATTGGAGAAAGTGCTTAAAACAGTCTTGAAATAATGTATCAATTATCATGCAGAATGAGAATCAAATCTTACATTTTGTGTGTTCAGAGTCCTTAAGAAAGTTCTGACTCCACACTGTCACTGCAGATTTCGATACATTTTTTCTTCTGCTCTTTAGCATACATTTCAAAATAAAGCTTTTTAGAAGGACGACTGAGTAGAAGAGAGGTGTCCTGAATGTTTTTGTGTGTCAGGAAGCATTCACTTCAGTATCATATGTCACCATATTTCAGAGCTGACTTAATTTGAAATCATATAAATTATGCAAAGCTGAACTCAAAACTGAAAGTTGGTATTGATCATGAACGACTGAATGATGTCTAACCACTATTACACTTGGCATAAAAAAAGTGATGTTTTGCCCAGTCAGGAGAGATGGTGCTATTTTGAAGACAAAACCTCCTAAATTATGGACTGTCTTGTAGTGAGATTTTACCTTCTTCCCTTTAAAAAAAAAAAATCTAAAATAAGTGTTAGAAATTCACTTAGCCTTTCCTTGCTACAAAGCATATTTGTAAATATTTATTCCCAAATCTGCTGTTTATATCCAGAATTATGAAGGGCAATTTATAGGAATAAAATAACATGTGATTATAAATCATCAGCCATTTAGTTGAGTTCTCTGCTTTATCTGACAAGCATATCAAGTGATCTCCTTCATAAACCGACTGAGCTCCAGTTTGAAACTCGCTGGGATTTTTAACTCTTGCTGCTGGTAAGATGGTTGGGTTGCCAAGGCTAATTGGGACTTATTTGTTCTTTTTCTGTGATACTGTGTTACATTTCTTTTCAAGGGGGGGTTATTTTTTTCCGGGTGGATTGATGCTGCTCTGTGCCTCACTGGAAAAGGAATTAAATGGTTTTCTCTCAGACCAGGGGCTATGAAGTTGGTTGTGTGCTGAAGGAAGTGTCACCATGACTGAGCTGGCTGGGTCACAAACAAGCGGAGAACCGCTCAAGCGTAGCTTGTTTGAGAAAGCCGTGTTTTCTTCTCTTCACATGGGTTTTCAGAGTAGAAGGGAGATGTAGTGAGTTGGGATGGGAATGTGCTGTGGTGATGCTGGGAGGCAGGAAGGGCGGTGTGAGTGTTCCTTCTGGCTGGCTCCTGCGGAGCTGGCGCTGTGAGGAAACCTGTTCTATCTTCCTTTGTTGTCCAGTGAAAGACAGGGAGACAAAGCTGCCGAGTCCATCGCTTGCCAGCAGCAGCACACCGTCTCTGATGGAGATCTCCCGCTCTGTCATGTGGCTGTGGCACTGTAGTGCCTGACAGGAGCCATCCATCTTATTCCCACCTCCATCCTTGACTGGCTCTCTGGCCTTAAGCAAGTAATTTCAGCCTCTATGCCTGCACATGTAATCCCATTCTTCCCGATGTTTTCATTCAGTTTATGAGCTTTCTTGGGGGCAAAAACTGTCTCACTGTAGCAAATGGGGAGATGACAAGCACTGCTACAACAGGAACTTTAAGGTGACAGGGCTTTTGTAGAGCCATGGCAGCTGCCGGTACTTAAACATGCATCAGGAATTTACTTACGAGCTGACATGGTATTTTAATGTCCTGTATGCTGACCTCTTCTGCAACATGTTAGAGATTAACACAACTCTTTCCTCTGGCAGGGATATTCATAAACTAAATGGAGTGTACAACTGTTAAGGACTATCCATTATTAATCTCAGGACAGTTAACCCAGAGGTAAAAATAGAAAGGAAGGATCTGTCATTCATTCAGAAAGTAGAGGCACTGCCCAGTTCCTGATAAATAAAATAGCATTCTACTGAGTAGAAACTGATGCCATTGCAACTTCTGTCCTGTTTATTGTCCCTTCCCTCCCCAAGTTAGCAATCTTACCTAGTTTTGAAACTCCCAACACGTAAGCAGCAGTTCCTTTTTTTCTCTTGTTACCTACTGGTTGTATTGTTTTTATTTATAAGAAGGAAAGAACCAGGGGTTAAAAAAATGCAAACAGTAAAGCATCATGTATGCTAGGAAGTTCTCTTAATTCATCACTTGGCAAAGGAAATAAATGCAGGCTCTCTAGCTAAGAGAGTTAGTTTTGCTTAGGGTTATTTGGCAGAAAATCCATCATCCTCTCTCCATTTGTGAGTATTTCATATTGACTTACACCCTTTAGCAAGGGTCAGCAGGGCAGAGTATGCATAAAGGGTTCAAGTCACATTTCAAAGGCTGAATTTTAATTTTAGTGGATGGTTTATTTTTAATATCAGTTGAAAATGTTAGCTTTTTATTAGATTTTTGTTTGTTTCGTTTACTGACCTTTTGATACTGAAACCTAATGTTCTTTTTATGGAAAACTTGTATAAGAATTAGGTTTCTTCAGATATTTACATCATGTTGGAGAAATCAGTTTTTGCTTTTTATTTTCTGACTCATTCTGAATCTGCAGGCAGAAACGCTTTGTTTTCTGAAAGCTTTTATAATTAAAATTGTTAGTAATGCACAATATGCAGGGGGCAATGTTTGTTTATTTGCTTCATGTATTTACTTCTGGAATGGCTGACTTAATTCATCAAGGCTCCACAGAAGTCAATACAAATGTGAAATGTGGAAAAGACATAAATACATGTATTTCCATTTTTGAGTATGGTAATTATAGTAGGCAAAGTTTTAACATCGTCTAGTACAAGTTTATGTTCTGCAGAGCTGATTTTCTGTTTTCTGCTAGTATTCCATAAGCTCAGGCACACTGAGAGCGCAGTTAACAGGTGTTTCAGAAAGTATTGTTTAAGCTACATTTCCTTGTTCAGGATCAGAACTCTGATAGGTTTTCTTCTCATCCTGTGCTACCCTCTCTACCAGCCCAATTAAAATAATGTGGTTTAGGGAAAAGGTTAAGGTTACATCTTTAGATGTTCCTGGAAGAAAAATGCATGTGCTGAGGCTTCCAAGTATTTTTGTTTACAGATGTTTTGTTTTGACTCAGAAATGAAGTACTCAATGGTAATACAATATAAAAGAAAAATACTGTGATTTCTCTGAAAATATGCTAACTTTAAATTGTTGTGTTGCTGAGGTTTTTTAATTTTCAGGCAAAAAGCTATATGTATTACTGTATGCTGGATATTTTAATGAAAATAATTACAGAAAAATTAGTTATTTCTCTTGAAAACAGAAAGTAGGTTTATTTACGTATCTGATCTTACCACCTCGTGGGATTAGCTTTAAAGAAAAGTTCAAGAACCTATGTCTAGGGATGTAAATTTGTTTCTAAACCATTTTTAAACATGTTAATGAGATTGCAAATAATGCTAGGTTATGTATGGCCAGTATGATTTGTTAATGGGAAGAGTGTTGTTTTGGCAAATAACCAAAGTGCCTTTGAAGGTCAGATGTTGACAATATTTGAAAGTGTCCAAAGACTGTTCTCTGATTCCATAAAATAATACATTAAGACAAAAGAGTAATATCCTAAATGGTATCTCAGGGTCAGATTACTTCTCTGACCTTGTAATTTAATTTTTGCCATTTTATAAAAGTGCTGTTTAATTAATTTGATTTGATTGAGAAAACAGATTAGATTAGGATATAGTAAGAGGAAATGTAGGTTGCAGCCTTTTTTTAATTTTGGGTGGCCTACCGGTATTTTATATGGTGGGCCTATTTTTTGGTCCCTTTATTGTTGGTTTTCTATGCTGACAGCTTTATTGAAGCTGACAGTCTCAAGGTCTTCAGCTCTGCTAACTGCAGGAATAAGGCACATACTTCTAATGTATTTTCAGCATGGCACTGGCTGCAAGCTCTGAGTGGGAATGAAGCTTCAGGGACGAGCAGATGCTTTACATGCACGAGGACATGGTATCTTTTTGCTGCCTCCATCTACTGCATCTCAAACAGAGCTCCCAAGAGACTGAGTAACAGCTTCATAAATCAAGGGTTGCACGTTCTGCCTTTCCAGAGGCCAATTAGGAATTCAGTGTACGTTTTGGGGTTCTTCACTGTACAAGGAGCAAGAAAGCACAAAAATGTGGGGGAGGGCTAAAGGCTGATAGAGTAGCTGAGATGACAAGATGATGGGCAATTATGAAGAGGAACTGAAAAAAAAATTAATAATTTATAATCTGTAGTAGGGAGGGATCAACTAATAATGTAGAAATGTTTCAGAAATGGTAATGGGTTGTTTGCAATGGCAATTCTGTTGCCCTCACTACATGAACTGTGGTTAAGTGGATTAATTCACAAGAGACATAAAAAATTGGTTTAGCCATGAGCAGTTGAAAGGATTTGTCTTGTAAACCAGCAGAATTATGGTTTGGTTTGGTTTGGTTTGGTTTGGTTTTGACTGCATTTTTAATTGGGAATTCCATGTGGGAAGATGGGATTTGTTGGCATGTGACCTTAGTACCTTCTCTCTCCTTGGTTTGTAATACTCTCTGTAAAATAAATTACACATGACATCATATCATTTAACAGACACATTTAACAGTTATTTTCCACAGCAATTTTAACCAGTTGAGTTCTTTCTCCTTATCCAAAAATTATAGGGAAAAGAGTAAACACATATTAATAAGTTTGTCACAAATCACTAATCTTACACTTTGAGTAGAGGTTCAAATACCGGTTTTGTATAGTTTATTTTAAAAATACGGGTGATTACAACCGAACTAAATCCTACTTGCAAAAAGTATTGGAGAGTTTATGTCTGAAAAGCTTACAGGAGTTACAAAGTTGCTTCTGCTGCATTTCTCCATGTATGTGGCTATTTCACAAAGTCTGTGCAGCACAGTGGGCTTTACCTGCCTGCTTCTTTTACCCTCCTCTGCTTTTCTGTGGCTTATGCTGCATAATCTCACTACTAGGCATTGTTTGCTGTCTCCTGAAATACTACTAACAGTACCTGGCATTTTCTGTCTCTGTGGACCATCTTTCTGTTTATTGATATCTTAAATTTTGTATGTGTTTGACACATGCATTGCACTCTGTGTAGAATAATTTCCACTCTCACAGAGCTCTCCACCTAAGCTCTTGGGATGGTCTTGTAGAGTAATTTACAGCCTTTGCATCAAATGTTTCACTAGGCCGTTTTTACATCAAGACAAACTGCTAATGCAGGGGAATACTCTTCTTCCTGGGGGTGCATAACAGGAGATGCCCTTTTCCACGAATTTCTAAAACATGTAGCTGTGGTGTCTTCTCCCAGGCCAATCACAAAAGGAAGGCATTCTGTCTCCCCGCAAAGACTTAAGTGGAATGAAATAAAACCAGAACCCGTTTGTCCTTCTAGGAGAAGGATTAACCATATGGGTGCACAGAAAGGCCAGTTCCTAAGTCACGGGCAAAATCATTATCATAATAAGCAAGTGCTCCGCAGGATTTTAGAAGGGCAGAGTGGAGAATGCACCTCCAGGTGCCTCGGTGCAGAGTCAGGGGGATTCAGCCCGGCGGCTGCCCAGGGCGAAGGGCTTCAGGCACTGCGGGGTGGGCTCAGCGCGGTGATGGATGACTCCGTGCCTGGCGTGCCTCGGCTGATTGCGCCAGTGGCAGGAGCATTGATCATCGCGATTCAGCGGTCCTTTGTTGTGTGGCATTCGCCGCAGCCTCGGCCGACACCACTCTCCTGCTGTCGGTGCGCAGATGCTTTTGTTCTGTGATGAGAACGAGGAGAAGCGTGGGTGGCTGCAGAGCTCCTGTGCTGCCCCTCTCTCCCTGCCATGCCCATCTGAAGGCAGGCGAGAGCACCCACAGTCCGGCATGTGGTGGGAAGTGATGCTTAAATGGATTTTGTCTCTGAGTTGTGATAGGCTCTGATGGTAGCTTGTCTGGCGGCAAAAATTCTATATTCCCCATTCACTACCTGTATCATTGCTCATTGCCCGATTGCATTTCTGCTGCTCTTCAGAAAGTAAGTCTCCTTCCAGGGCACCTGCTGATGTGGCGGTTTGTCTCAAGAATAACATCCTTTGCATCCCTTCTTTCCTTTCTCACAAAACAGTGCCATATTGGTGCTAAAGCAGGTGTTGCTTTGTGACCATTTGATGAAATGCTTAGAACTTCTCCAGGGAAGAAATTTTCAGGCTCTCTGCCTACCTCTTGAAGTTGGGGTTTCCCGATGTTTGTAACATGAATTCTCAAAGCATGGTCAAAGTCCATTTTCAGTAGCTTTTTCAAGGGGAGTGTAGAAGGACCCAAAACCTGAGAGCTCAACAGAAAGCAGTTTCACTTTGATGAAAGGTGCGTTGATGACAGGAGCTTCAGCCAACTGGATCTTTTAAAAGTGAAAGTAAATGAAGGTCTAGTAGTGAGATATGCATTGAGTAACATGGTTTAAGTGTGATTAAATTTATTTTACGCCCTTAGGGGAATACTGTGGGTACCATAAGTTAATATACTCCTTGCAGAATTGTAGAAGAATGGCCTTAAATGAAGATCCATCAGTGCTGCTGTTAATTATTCCTTCCACGCAACTCCAAATAAAAAAGTGGTGAGGTTTTAATTTTGTAATTACCAGAAGACTAATAATTCTTTTGCCAAAGGCCATGGTGATCTTTAAAGTATGTAATGCAATTGCCTTATTCCTGTGCCATTAATTGTGCTCCAAACATGGTCATCTGTCTTACGAGCAAACGTTACTCTGTTACCTCAAAGAAAATGTGCCGTGAATGGTGAAAGGATGCAGCCTAAAATTCACAGTTCTTTTGTTTGAATTTTTCTAGTTAATGTTGTAACAGAAGGAGGTTACAAGAGGGGGGACTGTATATTTAGTGTATTCAGCTATGCATTGCAATTCATGTCAGGGCCCAACACTTGGCCTGTAATTTATGTGTCTTTACATGAGTACAGAACACAGAAATTAAGAAAGAGAGACTGTAAAACCCAGCAGGCCTAGCAGAGGGATTCAAAGAAACATGTAGCCCATGAAGTCACATTCAGCTCACTTAATTTCTATTAGAATGAATTGTTTGTGACTTGTAAGACATCTTCTGGTTTTTAATCTCTAGTAATAAATCTAAATAATGAGCTAATTACTACTGAGCTGCAAGAAAATGTCAAATTTTACATTGGAAGCGTCAGAATATGGTTTGACAAGGTGGCTAGGGAAGAATTAAGTTTTCCACTGCTGAAATGTATCTTCCTTCCTTCCCTTGCTTCTGCTGCTTGTCTGAACACGTTCAGCTATTGTCTGGTCTTACTTCAACTAATTCAGATATAGGCCACTGGAAAAATTTTTTTTTTCTTTTGTTCTGTGTTTTTGTATGTTTTCATTTTCTGTTTAACAAATTCCAGCAGTTTACCTTCCAATTAAATGAATGCCAAAAAAGTCTGGGCAGCAGGGACAGAGCAGGAGAGAAAGGTAGAAGACTTAAGAATGAAGGAGTTACCCTTTCAGCAAGGCAGGGTGCCCATTTGGTTCAGCCACGGTGTAAAACCATGCCCTAAATTGGTGGTTTGGAGGCAGGAATCACTGCAGTTGCACTTCTGTATATTTTCAAGACGGGGAGGCAAGCAGAACTGTGGAGATGTGCAGAGCGTGCTTTCTGTCACACTGTGCTACCCCAGTCAGCTCCTGGAGTTTTCAGTTTGATTCTTACCCTGGATTTAAAATCCAACAGCTGCAGCATACATATATAAACAGGCCTTTAATACCCACAAAGAGGAATTGTACCCTTAATTGTCAGAGGATTGAGGTTTAAGGGTTTTCTTCACCTGTCTGGTTTGTAGTAAATAAATGAACTTTCTGCAATTCTTTTTAGTCTATAGTCTGGGAATAATCTGTATGGGCCATTTTGCCCATTCTTTTATTCAATGTATGGGATGCTCTTGGCAAGCTAACAGCAATTGATATTAAAAGTGAGTAACTGTGAGAGGTTATGAGGTAACCTTTAGTTTCTCATTTAAAGCTGCTCTGTATTTCAATGGTAAAATTACTTTCTTATGGAAAAGTAAATGTTTCTGAGCAAAAGATTAAAATAGCTTGTTACGGAGTCCCAAGGGAATCAGCACTTAATTTAAGTGTATTCCTGGGAGCCAAGCTTCCTGTGCAGCCCTTGCTGCCAGGAGGCAGTGACTGCTAGCCGAGGCCTGAGACTCAGCCAAAGGAGATAATGAGTCTCCTTTGAAGGAAGGGAGAATGAATTGCCATATCTGCTGGTTCAGTCAAAAGCATGGGTTGGTGGTCAGCAATCAGAAACCTCCAGTGCCCAGACCTTGGCAGGGCAAATCCTGCCCTGGCATCTTTCTTTAGCAAAGGGCAGAAAGTACACACTACATCCAGTTAGCTTATGGTCTGCTAAACTGAGGGGCAAATATTTTTCCTATTAACATTTTTTCTACACCTCACAACAGCAACATAAAATTCTGACAACCATCGCAAAGTATTTTCTTCATGGCATGGAAAATGTTCAGGCTTAACGTATTCTTGTGTAGTTTTCTGCTGGACTTTGTGTTCAGCAGTGGTATCAGTGAGTTCCTGTGTTCCATGACATCCGAGAATGCGTGGAAAGAAAAATTAACAGGAAAACTCCCTCTGTTCGGGGGTTGTATCTGTTAGATTCCAAAATCAGTTATAATAATGGAAGTTCACATGAAATAATTGCTAGAATCAGAATGGACCAAACATCTGGCTTATTCATCCCTAACTATACTAACAAAAATATGATATCCTGTTAGAGAAATCACTGATCATCCTGGTTTATTTTGGCAATTACTCACCTTGGTATTTTTCACTCAAAAAAGAACATATCAGTACTTTGTAGCTAGCGTATCTCCAGTTCCAGGTTCAGAGTTCATGTGCTTCTGTGACTTTGAACTCTTCCTTTCCTGAGTTTACCAGCAGACAGCTGCACCAGCACAGATATGTTTACACGTGGGGAGTAAATGGCAACTTGCAGCTCAGAGTTTCCATTTCCTTTTACATTGTTCAGGAATCCAGGCTCACAATTCATCCTCAAGCTTTGCCTCATGTGTGTGCATCTGACTTGGCCTTTATAGTACAAATGCTTTATTTTGACATTGATTTGTTGATTCAAAGGGCTGACTAGGGAAAAGCTACTTTCGCTTGATATTACCCTCAGTGTACACAAAGTTCAGTTGTGGGTGAAATAGCTTTTTAAAAAATATTCTAAACATCACTTTCTGTAAGGCTTTTAAGCACTGTATCAGTGTAAGGCTAATGTGGAACCACTTTGTGCAGCTTTACCAAGATACATGTATTTTTAAATGGAGAAAAATTAAAATTTGTATTAAGAATGATGGTGAAACATGATTAGCTGCTTAACATACGACACTGTCTGTTTAAGCTATTTTCACATGTAGGTGATTCCCAGATGTCCTTGGTAAGGCAGTAATCGCATGAAGGAGGTTATGATAATTATAAACAAGAAACAAACCCATCAGAGTGATTTGTTCATTTTGCTGAACTCTGAAGCAGAATTACAGACTCCAGTGAAGAGTTTGTTCCGACTTTACACCACCCACCAGACTTATCTCTATTGCCTAATTTTACCCCTACAGACTTCTCCTCCCTTTTTTGTACCTAATTTTGATATTTTGGGTTCTTACTCTGAGTGAAAACTATGGTGTACTGAATATTTTGGTAGCAGGAGCGAGTGAAGTAGATTTTACGTAAATGATCTCTAGAAAGACCTATAGTAATTGTGTGTTGTGTTTTGCCTTCTGGCCTTTTGAACAGAGATCCCACAGTTACCTTGATATGTTAGAATGAGCTGCTTTTGATCACGCTCACATGGGTATTTTATGAGAACAAATTATTTGACCTTATTTGAGCATTTTGATGCAGTTTACTTCTCACATATATGTGTAAATTAATTGCTAGATTTAACCTATGGCCACTATTAAAAGTAATGTAATGGTAGTGCACTGCTGATACATGAAATTTTAATTTTTAATTCTCATTTCAGTGTTCTTTATGATATTTGATCTCTAAAATTGAAGCATAAAATCAAAAAACAGATTATTTTTAGAAACGGGTTTTGCACTTTATCTGACTGCACAGTGAGAGTCCAGAGAGCTGTACTAACTTAAAATTGCACCCAGAAGTGACTCTTTTAGCACTTGTCTGGCTCATCATTGAGACTTGTCAATGCAAGAAGGGGATGCAGAATGCAAAACAAGGCCTGGGACTGTAATAATGTTGATCTAGGTCAGCATATGTTTGCCATGGAGTTGTGTTCTCAGCCTGGAAGCGGAAATACCTGTGTGTTTTATGTGAGCTCACTGAAGGCAAACCATTTACCTCTTTACTTTTGTTAGAACTGCATTAGGACTCTGTTTGTGGCCTGGAAGTCAAAGCAAGCAGTTACCACCATGCTGGTACCTATTACAAACTCTCTACCTGCTTTCAGGGCAGCAGCCCAGGTAGCCAGGATCCATAGGGCTGGGAATGGTGTCTTGGCCGGGCACGGGATAAACAGGCATTCAGGGAAGGGAGCTGAAGCTGGGCAAAAATGAGTACCTGGGCAGGTAGTAGTTCTTGTGTCATAAACTTTTCTTCAGCTGAAGTACAGCAGACCACAACTACTTAAGTAGATATTTGTTGCCCAAAATCTATGTGAGTTCACCTGTAATCTGTAATTCTCATCCATTGACAATCTATGTATGAGAAATTATTATCAAAATAAATGGGACCATGTATTACTTTATTTTTCTGTTCTTACATGTAAAGTGATTAGCTTGCCACATACTACTTTCAATTTCTGTTGTTGTATTTAAAGTAATTAGCTGGTTTATCTCATGATCTCTAAATGTAGGGTAGTTTGAAACTTCCCATTTGTAGTCTGTGTTTTTCATTGGCGCTTTCATTTGAAAGCAGGAAACAATCTGAAAGTAATTGTATTAAGTGTTTCAGCACAAAGATTTTAAAATATAATAGCTTGGCATGTTACTCTATCGTCTTACTATTCCTTGGAGGAAATCAAATGGAGTTGCAACTTTCATCCAGGCAGCTTTTCTACTACATCCTGTTTCCTTCTGCACACTGGAGAAAGCACTGACGTTTCTCTCCCTTTCCTCCACTTCCAATGAAAAAATGCCGTTCTCCATGTTGTAGTGCTCACTCCAACTTTGATGAACTTTGATACAGTTGTTTGTGTTGTTTCGGCAAATGCGAGTTTTGCCCTCTGAACCAAAGGAAAGCATTGCAAAGAACAGAGGAATATGCACATCCCTGGCTGCCTGGACTGCCCGAAGGGTGGCTTGCTGTGTGAGCAGTTGTTGTGGAAGGATGACATCTCTGCTTTTCTCCCACTGAAAGGCAGACTTGCAATTCCCCCTTTCTCAAAGGGAAACTGACCCTTGAAAAAGCTTGGCATGAAATGGATTAACTCCCTGGAAACTTTGTTTGGAAATGTTAGGAGACTGCTATGTATATGTGCTGGCAATCTCTGTAAGAGACAAATTATTTTCCCACCCTCTCAAGCACTTGGTAGTTTATCTGTTGTTTATATTAATGATTGATTGTGGTTATATACTCCTAATTCAGAGTTCTCATTAATCACGCTATGCCACATAAGAGACTGGAGAAGAATAATGAGGGTTACTGGAAAGCAGAAATCTGATCCCTGGCTCTGCTTTTAATATGACTTATCCTGACATTAGCTTTGCTCCTATGAATTACTGCATTTGTGTAAACATATTTTCTTCTCTCTCTCTCCGCCCCCCCCTCCACCCCCCCATATTTGGTGTGTCTGTTTTTCTCAGGGCTATTTAGAAAAAGATGATATACTTACTAGAATGATTGAGGAGAATGTTAATCGTGACACTTGCCATGTTACTATTTTGAGATGTCCCTGCTCCCCGCAGCAGGCCCACCCTCTTGTTTGCTGTTATTTGCTTCCTCTCCCAGCCCCAGCTGCCATTTCCTCCCTCAGAGCAAATCCAGGCAATTGTTTCAGCCTGTACAAAATGAAGAAGACGTGGAAAAGGACCAGTGGGGTTAGGACAAATGCACAAAGGCTGGGACTTCCTAAAGCACATCATCTGCCAACAGTGAGATACTTTCTGCCTCAGCAACAGAGCAGATCTGTACCTCCTCCTCCTCCTTGACCCTGCTGAAGGTTGCCAGCCCTGAAATGTTCAAACAGCTGCCTGTGGTCCCTTCCCCTCCCGAGTATGAGAGACAAAACTGCTGGCAAGAGGGAAAGAGAAGGGAATTTATGAGTTTTTACAAGTTGATTTGGGTTATGAGAACATATTACCAGCCCTGCTCGGAGTCAGGTCCAGAAGCCTCTGGAGCAAGCTATTTTCCCACCCTGACTTGTCTCCCTGAAAGACCCCTCACATCTTTCAGAGGCATGCATTTGAGCCCAACTCTTTAATGTGTTCTGGCAGGAAATTGTTGCATCACCAAATTTTCAGCCAACAGATTTAATCCCTTGAATTTTTTATTTGTTGTGTGCTTCTGTTTGTCTGATATAAAGAAATTACTTGGATTTTAAAAGAAGCAATCAAAATAATTGCCATTTGACAAATTCACTCGGAAGATACTGGTGTCTTTTAATACAGATTGTCTTCTCTTTTGTAACTCCACTAAACATACTTTGCTATGTGTATCCTAATTCTGGACAGATTTTTCTCTTGAGTCATGTTACATTCACATCTGATGTTTTTGGTGCAAAATCCCATTATGAAATTCACTATTTAACTGCATATTCAACACTGAGATGGGACTGTAACTGCTGGTGTGTGTTTATAACTAAACATCCTCTCCACAATAGCAAGAGATCTCCAAAAGTTCTGCAAACCTCGGAGAATTTAGGCCCATTAGTTGTGATGGAAGCACATCTTTAGTGAAATCAAAGGAGGAGGAATAATATAGGAAGTTCTTACATCTGTGAGAATTTGCAATCATTTTACATATGATTGCACAGAAACAGTCATTTTAGAGGACTAGATATATTGTTAATACTTTGGTTCAAACTAATTTAGATTGCTTGGGGGTTTTCCCACCATGTAGCTACCTTTGGTGGCATATTGTACATATCAAGAATAAGAGAATTTATTTCTGAGTTGGGAATAGGTTTTTAATCAGACTCAGTAATGTAAATAGACCTCTATTTGAAAGTTCATTCAAAACTGAGTGCTGGTGTGTATTTAAGTGCACTCTATGCTAAAGTAGAAATATCCCCCAGTGTTTAACCAAAAGCATGTTTAATGTGTGGTTTTGTTTTGTTTTTTTAATGTTTAACAGTAACTGAAGCTGGCTTTGGTGCTGACATTGGGATGGAGAAATTCTTCAACATCAAATGCAGAGCATCTGGCTTGGTTCCCAGTGTGGTTGTACTTGTTGCTACAGTGAGGGCTTTGAAGATGCATGGAGGTGGGCCAAATGTAAGTTTTTGCACCTTTCTTGGAAAAATCAAGTTGTTACTAATATTTGAAATAAGTAAAATACCTTGATTTAGAAATATTTGGGATAGTCGATGGGGCAATATTTAAATAACCCTTCTGAGATACCTCATTATATAGATGTTCTCTCTAAAGTTAATGCTATCTCTAAAGTTAAGGCACAAATGAAAGAAGAGGTCTGAAGAAGTACTGTATCTTGCAGAGCAAGGGAAGTTTGTTATGTTAAAAAAAAAGCTGTAATATATAT